>JARQZK010000779.1:367500-467500 GCA_030704885.1 Cynegetis impunctata | reverse complement strand
AGTGCCGTCAAAAAATAACGGTACCGGAAGTCAGAATTTTTTTTTGAAATCGGCAATTTCTTCAACCTCTTCAGATGAAATATTATTAACCGTCAAATCATTTTCAAACTCAGAATATTATATTTTACGTAAGTGGAAATAGAAACACAACTAAAAACGAATAACCGCAAACAAGTGACGAAGCAAGAGAGAGAGTATCAACTTGGTTGTCTATTTATAAGCTATTTGTTTTATTTATTTAGAGTTTTCTATGAGAGAATTTTTATTTATTATTTTTTATTAGAATAAATTTTTTTATTTTTTCAAAATGTTTTTAATGAATATTCGTTTAAAAGACAGAAAAATATAATCCTGTTTTTTTTCACGTATCTTTATTTTAGTACTACGTAAAAAACAAGCCCCCTCTAGAAAGCAGTGCTGGCTACGGCCCTATATATCTATATATATATATATATATATATATATATATATATATATATATATATATATATATATATATATATATATATGTATATATATATATATGGCTATATGGCTAAGCCCAATTCCCAAGAAAAATTCTAAAATTATCAGATATATATTTCTGGCTTAAGGATAAAGATTTTAATATATATATATATATATATATATATATATATATATATAATATATATACTATATATATTATATATATATATATATATATATATGTATATATATATATATATATATATATATACACATATATATATATATATATATATATATACTTTTTGATAATTATTAGCAATAACAGGCTTGGTGAATCACAAAATATAGAGCCCCCGAAGGAATTAATAGAGGCTGATAAAACACCCTGAGATTGAGAAGAAGACGTTAGCTACAAAAGGCATACAAAATTATGTGGCATCTGTAAATGACAAAATAATATGAATTTCAACATTGTGTCTTTCGAACAATGTTTGCGTCAGTTAAAGTACGTTGCTCTTTATTGCATACAACACGCGATGTTTGACTAGGTGTCACTTCAATACGTGTTTCAAAACTTCCTGTTTGTTAATGGCACCTCCTAGTTCGGTATGTACGAGTGGGAGCTACTTTATTTCTTCCAGAAATGCTGGTAAAAGAAACCTTAACTTCCTGAGGGCGAATTTTCTCATTGAAAGGTGATGCAGGTAATTTGCGTGGGAAAGCATAGGGGGCATATTTGAGTAGGTAACGCATAACTTATATTGCTCGTATTTGAATATAGAATCATCTATTAAATACCCCTGAGACATATGTATATTTCAAATGTTCGTAACTAAAATTTATAGTCATAATGCATATGTATTCTCGAAGCGGTATGAAGGATAATGCATCTATAATTTGCGTGGGATTGCATTGAGGGGAAATTCATCAAAGCTTTCAATTGTTCAGATCTAACAACCAATTTATTTGAGTAACGCTGTTGAATATCCCTTTGACATGAAAAATATATCACGACCTATTTTCAAACCGACTATTGTTATTTCCGATTGCCATCTTGCAGCCTTATTGCGGATCTGTGGATGAAATTTAAAAAAATGAAAATCGCGATGCAAAAATAGGGGTTGATCGTAAAAGGGTTAACAATTGAGAGTAATATAAATTTTTCTATTCAAAATCATGACAAAATAAAAATGACATAGATTAGAAATAATTTCTCCGATCGTGGGAAAAGTGACAATATTTTGACCTGTTTTCTATGCGCAAAGCTCAACATTCCAGAATAGTGGTCAGTTGCTAAGCAATTAGAAAATAACAGTGCGGTAATATTCTTACCGCACTGCTGTAGCGTGCGGTAATGTAACAAATGGATTATTACATTAAAATGAAACAAAGTATGGTTTTAATTTTTATAATTGTTATTAATATTTACATTTTTTGTATTCTGTAGCTTGACGTTTAAAACTGCTCTCAGTTTTTGGTACTGGGCAATATTGATATTATTTTTAACAGACAAAGTTGATCGAAGCATGGAATAATGTGCCCACAACGTCGAAGATTTCATTGTTTTAGCCAATTCAGCAACATACGCCATCAGTACATTCTCAGAAAAGGATAAACTGTTGTTTTTTCTACAAAAATTCATGAAGCGTTGGTACGCAAGTTCATACTTCTCTCTGTATTTCGCCGGAAGTAAATTAAGTGAAGCCACGTTCGTGGCTTCTACTAGTTCAGGAGCCGTGCAAGACAACAAATAATCACTATCAGTGTTCATGTTTACTAATTCTTTTTTAATTCCTTATAAAATACAACGAATCAAACAAAACCGGCTTTAAAATTATTTTACTTTTGTCATAACAGAGTAATTTCCATGGTTACCACTTCCATATTTCAATATGAACATAGAGAAACCTATTTAAACTTACTTGATTACATCTTGGATGAAATATTTTTTAATTAATTAATTTTTAAAATGTAAATCAACGATCGGAGAAAAAATAGTATGTATAATTCGTGGGAAAAGCATATTCCCAAACTCCTGTGTTACCAGACTCGTCGCTATGCTCCTCGTCTGGTAATTATCACAGTCGTTTGGGAATATTATGCTTTTCCCACTAATTATACAATATACTATTATATGGTGGTTAAGTATTCTCAAATTTTCTAATTTCCCGCGCAATTTTCTTAATTTTTTCTTTCATAAGAACCTTCTTCTGACAATAAAAAACACAACAAAAAAAGAATTAGTGAAATCGGTCCAGCTGCTCAAGCGTGATGGCGGGACCAAGGGAAATAAGGATTCATTTTTATATATATATATTAAATATTCGTGAATGAAGTTTAGCGCCGTAATGCTTACTAGAAGCATGACAATTATATATAGGTTTATTATATATATATATATATATATATATATATATATATATATATATATATATGTATATATATATATATATATATATATATATATATATATATTATATATATATATATATATATATATATATATATATATATATATATATATATATTTCGTTTTTTAAAACCATTCCTGCACCTCACCGATGATTTCGATACAGTGCAATGAATGAAGTAATTTCGGGAAAAAAACTAGCATAATAAACTATCCCACACTCGGAATACCGACCTTAAAATGTAACATATTCGTTCTTCTAGAATCTAGAACATTCTTAAATCATTCTTAGATTCCAATTTTGATGCTTCTGTAATTCTTAAATTTGTGTATTTTTGAAATAATAGAAATGTTTAGATTATATTATTTGAATATTGAGAGAGTTTTGCTATTTCTATTTATGTATTCCACTTGTTGTAAAAATGGTAGACTTTTATCAATAAATTACGTAAATATTTTAATTCGTCTACTTCCTCTAATAAAACATTATCTATAAGTATACTTATAGATAATGTTGTGAAATTTGTAAGCGAATGAAATGATTGCAAGCGAAAGAAAACACCATTCAAAAAATAGACAAACAGAAACAATATAATTATAATCACTGGGTATGCCAATTACAAAAACATCAATTACTGATAGAGTTTTAAATTATTTATGGCAACTTTCAAAGTTATATGTAAGAAGATATTGAATATTCCACTAAAAAAAAATAAATTTTTAGTTTTCGTATTTTGTGTGCACAACAAAAATGGACGTATTAGGTACACAAATATGTATGTCAAATATTTAAATCGACGTATTCGTTGAATAGACAGACTGAATATACATCAAAGAATAAATGAAAACTTTTCAGGTCATTTATAATTAAATATTTGATATAGTTTGCAATATTAAAATTCGAAATTTTCAACTTTTCAAAGAGAATTGTTGAGAGTTGTCGATTTGAATTTTGTATGCACCACTACATTCTCATGAATTTTTAGTAGACATTTTACACTAATCAGTCCGTCTATATGATGCAATAATTTCCCGAATTTATACAGTTGATGAATTGATATGCGAGTCAATTTGTGAAAAATTAATTTTGTTTTAATTTGCAATGTTTTTACAGAACTTTAATTTCAACATTGAATGTTAAAGATCACCAGGTGATATATTTTTCAATTCAACAAAAAAATTACCTTTCAGGATTGAAAGTTGTGCACTAACGGATAACATCCTCACAGAAGCGTGTTCTTCACTCAAAGCAATGGCAGACCTTCAGCAGCAAAGGAGAGCATCTGATCCCATAAGACAAACCGACAAAAGTTTCGGCGTACCCAAGATAGAATCACAAAAGGTTGATAAAGAAAAAGAGAGCGAAAAAAATGCCGAAGACAGTAGCTTAATGTCCACAATGTCAAACGAAGAAGTTAGTATAACATCAGAAATCTTAGACCAGAAATCGTTTTGCCCAAGAAAAGACAGTGATGGAGAAGATCTTAATGGGCATATTGGACATATAGATTCTCCAGAGACGGATACGTTTCCGAATTCAGGTATAATTTTTAGAAAAATCAAATTGAAAACTTACGATGATATAGGTTAATACGATAAATCCGTAGAATACAGCTGAACTAAAATAAAGTATATGACATAATTTCAACATTTCAATTTTCTCTTGTCCATTGAACCATTTTTAGGTCTATTTATCGTCATTATTTTCCAATAAAAAAATGAAAAAAGCCAGGAGTTACCTCTGGGATTCGAACTCAGAAATACGGCAGACCAGGGTTCAGAACTTAGACCACTCGGTCGTCAACGCATTGTAAGATATAGACGCAAAAGTGTATATAACGAGAGGATAACGTATCGCCACGCTATATAATTGAATATACTGTATGGAACAAATTTGTAAAGCTTTATCTTTTCATTATGCCATATCTGATTCCTGTCGTAATCTGTTCTTTTATGCATATAACTTATACAAAATTATTTCGATGTTTCACATCTGACGTTTTCGAGTTACTTGTACATGAATTCATGAGTACATACTATGCATTGGCGATTGACGTGACGGAGTGGGATCAGAAAGAGAAGGGATGATAGAACGGAAAGAAAGAGAAAGGTATAGTCTGTCCAGCGAGAGTTGGCGTTCACGTCACAGGCATGCGCAAATAACGACGCAAGGCTGCCTACCCAAATAAATACAATTCGAAATTGTCAGAATTCATATTTGCCGTTAGTAATTTTCTGAAAGAGTAGTTATATGGTGATAGTGACCGGATCATCTTTTTCGACAAATATTCTGTTCATAACATATCAAATCGTATGTATCTCTCAAGAAATATTAACATTCCGAGTGATGAAAATGAGTTGAATGGTTGTTAAGTTGTCATTCTTTTTCAAAATTTGCAATGCTGTCGGACCCTCTCGACCAACGCGCCGACATTTAACGTTTGACAGTCGCCGAGATAATCTAGTTCTTTGAAGATTTTGTAAGGAAAAGTTCGATTTAAGACTATTTAGTAGGTCTGGCAACAGTGTTCACGATAGACGCCATATTTGATTGATGACGTGCACGCCAACTCTAGCTGGACAGACTATATACAATTCGCTTGTGTTAACTAAAACCGTGACTTTCGTCAGTCTTTTTCCGTTAGTCTATTTCTGTCACACTTTTAGTCTCTCATATTTTTCAGTTTGGTCCCGTAGCGAAATCCCTATCTCCTCCAAGCCTGCCGTAAGGAACTTTGTTCCAATTAAATATTAGGATAATTTGAATAGTTGATTATTTCGATGTTAAATTATAAGATCTGACATATTCATGTTACAGATCCACTTCTGGGCGAGTCACTAATGGATGATATTAGTTCAATGCTTGGTGAAGTGATGTATGGGTACGAACAAGAAAGCATAGATAATACAGTCACAGATGACACCTCTTTATTCGCCTTGGAGAAACGAAAGAGCTTCAAACGAGATTCACTGGAACGCATCAGGAAAACGTCAAAACCAAAGATCGACCAGGAAGATACCCCTGTCCAATTCGGTTTTGAAAACCGTGCCTTCATGACGTACCCAGAACCAAAAAGGTACTGCAGTTTAGCTAGATTTGTTGAAGGAAATGACATCGACCGAAGATCATTCAAACGCCCGAAACCAACGAGAAGAAAGAGTGAAAGTGCTAAGGAACAACGACAGAATGTTCTCAATGAAGAGATTGAAGCACCTACGCCGAAAGGATCAACAACTAGCTTGAACAAATTGGAAAAAGAATTATCCAACTTGTCGAACAAGACTATAAAAGCAGTAGACATTGAAACACAGGCTGTTGATAGTTCAGGTAAGTTAGGAATGAATCGAATATAAGGGAAAGCATGTGGTTCACCATTACCGAATTTTCAATCTAATCGCACTAAATCAAATTTTCACATCTAGCATATGAGACATAGGAGTTTTGTGAAATATTTTTATTTCAAACAAGATTATATACATTCTTAACGACATATGAAGCAATCTGCAAACAGTGGACAACATCTATCTCATGATAAAATTTGTTTTCCGAAATATATATTACCTTCCTTCAAAAATACCATTTTGATTAATTTATTATGTTGATAATATATATTTTAATTCAATCCCACGTCGCACAGTGATACACCTGTGGACCTATAGGTCCTGTAAAAAGCTATTTTTTGCGAGCAGCTTTATCAACTCCGAATGCATCCAGCTTAGCTACTGAAAGGTTAGCGTAGTGTTATAGGAAATGGCATTGCGCTGATTAATTCATTTATATTTTTAATACATATTTTATCACATCAACATGAAAGATAGTCAACAAGTTTAATCCCACGGATCCACGTCATACAATGATACATCACTAGACCTATAGGACTTGTAGAAAGTTTTTCGCAAGCAGCTCCATTAACTCTTAATGAATCTAACTTAGCTACTGAACGGTGGATTTGGGTTATCCAAAATTATGTTACACTGATTCTTTCATTCATGTTGATGATATATATTTTATCATATCAACATGAAAGATAGTCAACAAATTTGATCCCACGAACCCACTTCAAACAGTGAGTGGCTACTAGACTTATAGGTCCTGTAAAAAATTGTTTTCTACGACCAGCTCCATCAACTCCTAATGAATCTAATTTAGCTACTGAAAGGTGAGAATTTTTTTTATGTTGATAATATACATTTTATCACATCTACATGAAAGATAGTGAACAAGTTTAAACCCACGGACCTACGTCATACAATGAGACACCACTAAAACTATAGGTCCTGTGAAAAACTGTTTTCTGCGAGCAGCTCCATCGACTTCAAATGAATCAAATTCAATAATGGTTGTATTGTCTGAGATGGTGTAATGCTGCTTCATTTATATGAGTGTTGATAATATTATGCTATCATATTAACATGAAATATAGTCAACAAGTTTAATCCCACGTCGCACAGTGAGACACCACTAGAACTATAGGTCCTATGAAATGATTGTCGTAATCAGGGAAGCTTAGCAGATGGTATTTTTCCAGAGACAAACTAATTGTCATGCTGATGATAGAATCTTCCGTTCAGATTTCTAGGAGATAATTTAACAGGGCACACAAACAACATGTAAATTCAGTTATACCACCTTCATTCCATCAAAACTCTAAACAATCAAACGCCGATAACAAGATCTGCACTGAGTGTATTAAGATAAAGGATCTGGGTTCTATATATGCTAATGTCAAGTGGCTGCGCAACATCTGCAATAAAAGGAAATGAGCCTCTTTCCTAATAAATTGAAGTCCATTCAACAATAGAGACAACCCAAACAAATTGAAACGAATGTACTTTGAAAAAAATACAGGTATTAGATAATATAAACTACAAATGTGCAGAGAAAAATTAATTTGATCACAAGCTACATGTTTTCAGTTACCCGTCATCGAATATATACTAAATTATGTACATTCAAACAAAACAACTCCTTCAGTCTACGTACTACAGCATATATACCTATATACAGGGTGATTCTTTAAGGGTGGCGACCGGCCGTATCTCGGAAACCGTATGTCCTAGAATTTGGGGAAAAAAATTCTTATATGCAAATCTGCCCTAAAAAAATGATTAAGAATGTTTTTGAGTCCATAGTTTTCCGCTAGGTGGCGCAAACTACCACTTATAAAATATAATTGGATTTTTTACGAAATATTCCCCAATTTAGGCTGGTAAAAAATATCAAATTTAGAAACTGCTGCCCTAATTCCACAACTCATTTTCCACGAGTCATTTTTCTGTATTACCTATTCTGAAATGGTGGGGAAAGTTCTCTTTCTTTGACATAAAAAAGACTGTAACTCCATAATGCATAAACCGATTTTCGAAAACGTAGACTCTATGCAAAGAGTATTGAATGTAGATTTCAGTAACAAATAAATAAACACTTTCAATTTTTTCCAATCGGCAACTAGAGGGCGTTACTTAACGCCCTAGCTCTATTTATGATTTTTTTGGAGAAATTTCAAATGCAATGCTATAAATCTAACTAGCTAACAAAAAGCCAAATTTGATGACTTATTGACCTGTTAAAACCGCGAACTGATATCTCTTTTCATTCCAAAGATATTGGCATTTTTTGATGAGTGTTGATGATTGTTGGCTCGCCCTGTAAGGTGGAAGAGAAATTATGTTGCTAAAATTGTTTTGAAAATAAAATAACAAGAAACACCAAAATATTTATTAACATTACATAATGAAACAAAACTAAGGGAGCTACTCATAACAGAAATTTACAAAACGCTCCCACTATCTCATTATTTTAAATACTCAAAATGCTTGCCATTATTTGCTTTGAACTATTTCGGATTAAAATTTTCGGGTAAAAATTCAATCCCAAATCTTTCAAAGGGTCTCTTATAGTTTTATGTTCATGGAGGAGCTGCAATATTACGAATGATGTTAAACTGTTCAGAGATAGATGTTTCAAAAGTCAGCAAGTTACCTGGAAATGACACCAATGTTTTATGATTGTTTTCTCTTAAGTTTCTATTGCTGTCAAATTTATTCTGACTGTTTGCAAAATAACTATTTTATAATGCCTTTTTATTCAAATGGAGAGGCATATGATATGCCCAGTATATATTTTGAAAGTCTACAAAATGAAGTAATTGCTGAACGGGAGTAGGCATGCGGTACGATATCCTGAAAGACGGCGTCATTCTCGGAAATTATTCAAAAGATTGGCACAAAGATTGCGAGAAACCGGAAATGTTCAACCTGGCGTATTAAGAAATAGGATACGTAGAAGTCGCAATGAAGAAAATGTTACTAACGTATTGGTGTTAGTTAAGTCTGAACCCCATTTGAGTATTCGAAAAATTGCAAGAGATCTAGGATTGAATTATTCTTTGGTGCAAAGAATATTAAAATAAAATGCACCCTTATCATATTATTTCACAACAGCATGAAATTAGCCCAGATAAAAATTGTAGATCAGATAATTATCCATAAAAAATTTCGAAATACTTTTTCTTCTAAGAGTCGCCGTTTTTGAGATATAACGATTCAAAAAGTTGAAAGAGTTGTAATCGTCATAATATGCACGTTTCAACGCCACCTTTGAGCTAGTGTTTTTTTGCATTTCTTTCAAATTTCGGAATCGTTAATCTCAAGAACGGTGGCTCTGAGGAAAAAAATTATGAAATCGTTTTTTATAGATAATTAGGTGATCTACAATTTTTGTCTGAACTAATTTCTTGATAAAACTTACTGCTTTGCTGAAAATCGCAAAAAAAACCGTTTTTATGATATTCGAACCCGAGTAAATTTTTTTGCACGTATCAGATCGATGAAGACTTTTCAGATTTCATTTATAATGGTGTTTTGAACAATCCTATCCATTTTCAGATGGGTGCGAATTTTTATAACTTCACTCCTATTTTTTGGTCTACTTTGACCGGATTAGTTTTGTTTCATTATGTAATGTTAATAAATATTTTCATGATGCGTTTCTACTTGTCATTTTTTTTTCAAAACAATTTTAGCAACATAATTTCTCTTCCACCTTACAGGGCGAGCCAACAATCATCAACACTCATCAAAAATTGCCAATATCTTTGGAATGAAAAAGGATATCAGTTCGCGATTTTGACAGGTCAATAAGTCATCAAATTTGGCTTTTTGTGAGTTAGTTACATTTATAGCATTGCATTTGGAATTTCTCAAAAAAAATCATAAATAGAGCTAGGTGTTACATAACGCCCTCTAGTTGCCGATTGGAAAATTAAAAGTGTTTTTTTATTTGTTACTGAAATCTACATTCAATTTTCTTTGCATAGAGTCTACGTTTTCGAAAATCGGTTCATGCATTATGGAGTTACAGTCTTTTTTATGTCAAAGAAAGAGAACTTTCCCCACCATTTCAGAATAGGTAATACAGAAAAATGACTCGTGGAAAATGAGTTGTGGAATTAGGGCAGTAGTTTCTAAATTTGATATTTTTTACCAGCCTAAATTGGGGAATATTTCGTAAAAAATCCAATTATATTTTATAAGTGGTAGTTTGCGCCACCTAGCGGAAAACTATGGACTCAAAAACATTCTTAATCATTTTTTTAGGGCAGATTTGCATATAAGAATTTTTTTCCCCAAATTCTAGGACATACGGTTTCCGAGATACGGCCGGTCGCCACCCTTAATGAATCACCCTGTATATATATATATATATATATATATATATATATATATATATATATATATATATATATATATATATAATATATATATATATATATATATATATATATATATATATATATATATAATATATATATTATATATATATATATATATATATATATATATATATATATATATATATATATATAATATATATATATATATAATATTATATATATATATATATATATATATATATATATATATATATATATATATATATATTTATGTATGTTTATTATAAACACAGAGTCAAACAAAATGAGCGGAACGCCCGATTTGTGGCGCATTTAAGACTTGTACGAAAAATTTACCTTTTGAAAGTTTGGGTATATTTTATTTAGTGGCATTCGATTTAAAGTTTGTGTCATACTTTTCACTGAATTATTAAATTTCTTCGAGTACCTAGATATGAATTTACTTATAATACGTAGTTACCGATGTATTCCAATATTCCAAAAACTGTGCATCAGTCACATGGCTTTTTATTGCTAAAAACATACAAGTAAAATATATATATATATATATATATATATATATATATATATATATATATATATATATATATATACAGGGTGTCCTAATTGCCATGGGCCACTATTGCTATCTCGCTAATTATAAGAACTACAAGGTTGGTCAAATTAGACAAAATGTGCAGTTTTTGGAGAACATTGAAAATGTAGTTTCATATTTGAAAAATAAAAATTCTATCTCGAGCTACGGGGGTTTTTCGAAAACTTTATGCATTTTAGACGTTCTTCAATTCGGTATTTTTTAAGGAAATTTAGTTCGTCTAGTTTTCGAGATATTACCATATCTTTTTTTAAATACGGTCCTGTATTTTTTATTCCATTTCTCGAAAAAAAAATTTCTGGTTTTAACGATGTATCACATGTTCATATTTGTTTGCGTTTTAATGATAAAAAGCCAAAATTGAGAACATCAGAGGTGGCTTAGACTACCCATAAAACAATTGCCTATTTTAATAACATAAACAGACTGTTTATGAAATGTGAAATGTGTAATGTGGAATGGAAGAAACTGTTTATTAAGTTTTTAAACATTCAAACTTTTTACCATTTAATTAATTTCAAGTTATGTAATAAACCTTAAAACTTCCTTATTTCTAAAAATTACTTTTGCCAAAATTCAAAGTGGATGATACATAACTAATGCATTTGCTTCATCTTTCCCATTCTCCGCCGTTACAGTTGTTCCCCATTCTGAAGGATCATTAAAGGATCCCTATAGTAGCAAATTTCGCTCTAGCCTTGTAAAAATTATTCTATTCGGTAAGCCGCGCCTTTCGGGGTACGAATTTTGATACATTTGAAGAGCTCTTTCAGCACTTCGAAATGCTTTTGCATAACAAAAAAATAAATCTAATTTTTCACCATTGGAAAACGCTACCATGTTGGTTTAAACTTACTTTGACACGACATGTATTACGGATCATAGACTTTTACAAGCAATTGTTTCTCTTTGCTCTATGATTAAACCTATGATAAAATGAAAGGTGCCAAAAAACTTAAATACTAGTTTTTTACCATTTAAATACAAATGAATATGGACATGTGATTGAAATCAGAAAAAAAAGTGCTTTTAAAATTTGGAATGAAAAATGCAGGTCCGTATTTAAAAAAAAGTTGAATGTGATATCTCGAAAACTAGACGAACCAAATTTCCTTAAAAAATACCAGCTTGAAGAACGTTTAAAATGCAAAAAATTTTTTCCCTACCAATTTTTTGTAAAAATTATTCTTTTTGAGATATTCGATCAAATAGTTTTGAGCAAAAAAACCCCCGTAGCTCGAGAAAGAAACTTTTTCAAAAAAATCTGAAATCGGATTGTCAATTTCTTCCAAAAACTGCACATTTTATCTAATTTGACCAACCTTGCAGTTATTATAGTTACCGAGATAGCAAAATATATATATATATATATATATATATATATATATATATATATATATATATATATATATATATATATATATATATATATATATATATTCTGAACCGGCAAACGTTGTTCTGAAATATTACTATCTAAAATATGAATCTGCGAACCCCGATAATGAGCTACGTCCATTCCTACCCCCGTCGTACGACATCGATGAGCTATTTATATGCACACGATAACGGCACAGCTAGTTAGTCGAGTATGTTAGGTACGCTGGCTAGTATTTGGGAGGTCTCGGGTTCAAACCCCGGGGCCGACTGGTCTGCCATGAGTTTTTCTCAGAGGTTTCCTCATGGTAATGTAAGTCACTGCTTGCAAACATATAAGGCGAATGCTGGGTCAGTATTAATCCTCTGAACCCTACCCACACTTCCTATGTTCCATAAATATCCCGTCTCACCTATCCTTAATGCACTTGTACATACAAGTGTATCCTCTGATCTGGCTGAAGAAGTTAATCCCAAACTCAAGCTGCCCGCCTCCCTGACCCATACTTCAGGGAGGAATGAAACACGTGTGTTTCCTTTTTTCCTTTCCTTTTTCCGGCACACTCTGCGCCCGGCGACCGCTGCCATCCATGACGAAACGTACTTATTGTATGAGAGAGATAGGAGACCGGCTTCGTTCTCATCCCTACTCCGTGCTATTTAGTGGGTAAAGTGACACCGGTAGACACCTGGCGGGGATAACTTATCTATGATCATGGTTGAAAATGATTAAATTACTAAAATGGCTATTAAAAAAATAATAGTTGGTGATAGAAGAGTGAAAATTTAGGGTTGTATGTATTTTTCAATGCAACATCATATAAAAATTAAAATCGTTCAAGCCATTTCGGAGGAGTATGGCAACTGTTACACGAGAATTTTAAATATCTATTATTACTTTATTTTGTATATACTCTGCTGAAATAAATGTAATAATTCTTGACAATAATCAATATACCTCTAAAAAAATTATCTGTTGTCCTACTTTTTGAGAACTAAATACCAGTAAAAAGGTTAGATATTTTCTGGATTATTCTACCACTTTGGATAATGAAAAAATGTGATTGGATTGAAAATTTTTCAGCTATTGAGTACCCAATTCCATAGAGTAACACCTTAAATTGCCTTGTGTAGAATAGTATAGAAACTCCCCTATCCACAGGCAAATTTCCACAAATAAACGTTATAGTAGAACCGCCGTCTCCAATCCACACCGAAGTTTTCCGAAGCGAAGGCCTGGATAGATTCAAAGTGGAAATTGAGGTCACGGATTGCGACGTAGAGAAAGAATTGATAAATCTCAAGGCGAAATCGGAAAAATTGTCGACTAGTGACTTGACGAGTAATGCGAGTTCCAGTTCCAACCTCCTGGCGATCGACAACGAACTCTTCATGACTCGGTCGCCGGCTGCAACGAGACGAATCTCGTGCTGCAGCATGCTCAATCCAACAGACGCGGCTGTTCTTGCCGCAGCAGCCGCCACTTCGAAATTTTATGATGATAAAAAAGAGCCAAAGAAAGAAGAGAAGCCGAATAGGAAAATGCCGATCATAAATCCGCTGGTGCAGTTACCAACCTGGCCAAGTGAGTAGACTGATACAAGCTGATTATTTTGAGCTGTTCTAATAATTTTCGATTAGGTCCAATAATCGCAAATGTTCGAAAAACATAGACATATTCATGATGAAAAAAAGGAGCATATATGCATTACCTATATCATACTTTTCTAAAAGAAAAAAATAACATTGACCTTTTTTTTTGCAGTAGTCTGTAGAAAGGTTTGGTGAGTGTGTCGAATGGTCTCTCACTCACTAATCAGTTTCATTTGTAACGGCGGATAAACATAAATACACATACACTACTAGTCAAAAAAAATATATGCAAAACCCTATTATCCAAAGAAGATAGAGAGAAGAAAAAGGTGTCGTGTTTGCTCCTCTAAAAAGAAGAGAACTCGCTCTTTTGTCTGTGAAGATTGGACAAATATGGCTAAACAGTTCGAATTTGTATGAACCCTTTTTATTCGTGAATACCATGAATCGATGATCTAATTTCCTTTCAACATTATATTTACTCGTTTTGTAACAGTAGAAATAACTTAAAAAAAACAGTTCAAATTATAATTTTTGGAGTGGCTCTAATCATAAATTAGACACGGTCTATGAAAAAGAAATTAATATTATAGACCACTTTCCTATATATCAGTCGGGTTCAAAACTCCTTTCAAATGCCTTTTTTCTGCATCCGAAAATTGACTACATTGATTTACAGCACACTAGATGTTAATTACTCTCAAAAAAATGGTGTTTTGGTCACACGGTATCCAAAATTTTAAGATCTTGGTAGCGAACGTGTTAATCATAACTTACATTATAGATTTTTGTAATATTTGTTAAGTATAATCTCTGTTCACTGTGGTGTGGTTGTTTCGACTCGAAACAACTACCTGTATAAGTATCAGTATTTTTAAATTTTATTCGCATATTTAGAAAGAGCAGAAAAATCTAAATAAGATCATATGTACCTACTTGGTACTTCCGCCTACAACTTTGTTACTTATTGACTTTAGTCAAACCTAGATATTTTCATTATAAGGTGACACAAAATTGATAGAAAATTCATTTTCTCTCCTAATGATCATTTTTCAGCTTTAATGAATCAACCATCTCATATACTCTTAAATTCTGGATCCTAATCTTAATGTAAAACGAGGGGACAGGTCCGTATTTGAGACAAACTATTAGTATCAACGACTGACTTGCAAACAACCTGTGCGAGAGAAAGAATGAGCATATAATTCATTCAAAAAGGAAATATGAAAAAACTTCCTATTCCGTGAAAAGCAAAATTTCATTTTGAATAATAATGACAATCTATCTAATATATATATATATATATATATATATATATATATATATATATATATATATATATATATATATATATATATATATATATATATATATATATATATATTATATATTATGCTAACAAGATAATGGCTGTAGTTACCTGTGAAACAATAATCTTGAAAAGTGAAGAACACCAAGATTTCCCCTGGAGCTAAGAAGTGTTCATGATCTGTAAAAAAATTAGATCAGGTACAGAAGCAAGAACCACAAATCCAACACCCTACCAAACAGTCAAAACAGATGCTATCTGCCTTTGAGTTATTGATTGTTTCTGTGATAAATTATTTATCTCTATTTCTTCTGCTTCATCACTTGTACCTCATTCAACTAATCTCATTCTTTAGACGTGAGTTCTGGTGGCGGCTTCATCAGCAAATGCCTATTAGCTAATGCAGACACCCTATGTGCAGCAGTCAGTCCGCTCATAGACCCCGATGAGTCTTTCAAAGATGGCTACTACGAGCGATCCGTGATGAACAACTACTTTGGAATCGGTATAGATGCTAAGATCTCTTTGGACTTTCACCATAAGCGGGAGGAACATCCTGAGAAATGCCGGTCGAGAGCCAAGAATTATATGTGGTACGGTGTGTTAGGAAGTAAGCAATTTCTGCAGAAAACATATAAAAATTTGGAACAAAGAATACAAATTGAATGCGATGGTCAGAGGATTCCACTGCCTAGCCTCCAGGGTATTGTTATCCTAAACATTCCAAGGTAAGAAAAACATCTCTAACGAATATGAAAATTCACGAATTTGCGAAATTACGAATTCGGTTATTGTTAACTTTTAATTAACTCTTGATGAAGTTTCACTAGATTTGTTCATGCCATTATTAGCATCTCATCTTAGAAGTTTTTTCGTTTTTACACAGTAGATGAAATTGTTTCTGTATATTTAAATATCGTTTTAGATACAATATTGTGGGGGCTCTTCTATTATCCGATAAATTTCAGTTCAACAGCATTTACATCTCTAATCATGTAGGTTTGAATAGTGACGGATTAAGCCAGCGCGGGGCCTGTAGCAAATTCGGCCAAGAGGCCCTTGGTTTGCTTTAGGTTCTCAAGTTTTTAGTATTAAACTCAGATTAGAGAATAACACCGAAAATGTGTGTGAGTGACAACCTTGAGCGGCTATGTAGGAACACGTATATCTGTGTGTGTATAATGATACCAGATTTTGAAATAAACTCCCTATATATTTTTTATTACTTTTACAAATCAAATTGGTTAGCTTTTTTTTTTAATTTGGGTAATAAAATAGTTCAATCATATATTATTTTAAATATTCATTAGGTACAATCAAAGTTACATACGAACAATCAAATTCAAATTTATATTCATATAAGTAAATGACATCCATGATACTTGTGAAAGAGCTTTTTGAGCCAATGTGCCTACGGTCAGTTAGGTGATTGGGGTTGAGTTTGAGAAACACGACTTATTTAATAAAAGTTTATAAAATTCCAGTACCAGATACTCTTGTTTGTTGCTCTCAATAACAGTAGCCACATCTGTTTTCAGCAGCTCCGCGAACTGCACTAATTCGTTGCCTAGGCTGTTCTCCAAATCATCTTTGTAAGAACTCCTCATTATTGAGGATTTTTCCAAAATATCTTTTCTTTTAAGGGATTTTGGCTGTCGAAATATTCCAGAAACACTAGTAATTTTATGAAATGCTTTCATAGGTTTAGTTGAAGCAGACAGTACGTTATCAATAATGACAATAAACACAAAGTTCAAGACTTTGTCCAGGTGTTTGATTTTCGACAAAGTCGTCGAGTGTAGTAGAGCTGAAATGGTCGTACTTTGTATTTTGTTTGATTCGCCCTGATTTCTGTTGCTAGTATTCTTCACAGCCGGTCAGATCTTTGGCTCTTGCAATAATATTTGAAACTGTGGATCGCATTGCTAGTCCGTAAGCTTTATTACGACACTCTACTTTTTGGTCCAGATTATTGAAAATATCTTCCAAAACTTGCTTAGTAGTGATGAAACCACATAAAAGTGCCTTCGTAGCATCAGCTCGGGCTGACCACCTAGTGTCCGAGAACTTCCTTAAAATCGGAATTTTTGAAATAGAATCATTAAATGCGTTCGGAAGATCGAATAGGTAGAAGCGTGAAAAACTGTATATATTTTGATACCAATGTTACTGGTGTTAGGTATAATACAACCTATGCCTACGATTTAACGTGACGAAATCGTGTTTTAGATTTTCAGGTAGGAGTGAAGCATAGCCTAAGCGCTTCGCGTTTAAGGCATGCAAAATATTTCACGCTTATCTGAACTTATTTTGTTTTACGGTCAGACAGGCGTTGGAGCGCGGGGCCCCTCAATTCCCGGGGCCCGTAGCATTTGCTACTCTTGCTGCGTGGCTAATCCGGCACTGAGTTTGAATATGCTCAAAAATATATGAAGCAGATAATAGATAGGTACTTTCAGAATGTTAAATTTCAACATAAGATCAATTATTACATATTTTAATATTCTCATATTTAACGAAGTTAATAAGATTTCAAGAGTGTTTTGTGAAGTAAAACTAATCTACTATAAAAAATCCCTTTTATTTTTAACCTTGACAAATGAAATTTTACTTCAATTGTTGAATGAAATGTTATAACAGCTTTAATTGTTTAGTTGCTTTTTGACAACAGCATGTTTTAGAAAAATTAAATTTTAATAACTTCTTTCTCTTTATTTTTAGAACTAAGGTTCGAAATATTCTAGGAATGATTCAAAAACAAGGAAATATTTTTCTCGTTGATACATTTTTTGCAAATTTTTCCCCATCTCTAAACTGAAAGGGTCACTATTTCTTCCCATTTGTAAAGAACCCTATGCGAACGATTTTAGATAAAATAATATGCTCTATAATTTTACTTTTATGGTTTTCCTAGTTCTTTCCGTTTACCAATGTGTGAAAATTCTTTTTCATTTTTTCTACCCCTTCGTAGGGGTTGGTAATAGTTTGGAATAAAACAAATCACATAAAGTATAAGATGTCTTCTTTCTCAAATAAATAATTTCAATGTTTAATGTGAAAATCTTTTAAAATGCAATGAAAAAAACTATTTTCGTCAGCCCAGGGTGTCGATCAAACAGTTTTACTTGATTTTTCCAGAAGAAGCATATTGAAATGTAGATAAAATGCAATACTATATTTTAAGCATATGAAAACTTATTTATTATGTTTATTTATATAATAGTGAAATATGTACATATATAAGACTGGAAGATTGTATAATCAAATACAGTCTTTGAATTATCGAAATATAAGTACAACCTTCTTTGAAATATTTTAGCTTTATGGGTGGTATCAACTTTTGGGGTGGCACTAAAGAAGATGAATTATTCCTGGCACCATCATTCGATGACAAAATATTGGAAGTGGTTGCAGTTTTTGGATCCGTTCAAATGGCAGCTTCTAGACTGATTAGTTTGCAACGACACAGAATAGCTCAGTGCCAAAGTGTGCAAATTAACATTTTAGGTGAGTTTTGAGAAATGAATACAATCTTTGATACTTCACGGGTTTTTTTATAAATATCTCGGAATGGCATATATAAATTTTTTTCTTATATCTTCATAAATTGTTCATACAAAAATCCTTCTTTTATTTGATTAAAATATTATCCTTGATTCGTTTACAATTAATAATTATCAACTAAGAAATATTTAAATATTCATTTTATCCTTAGGAATTTATTCAGTCAATGTCTCGTAAGGTGATGTAAATACATTTCAATATAATATATTCGAGAATTTGAAACTCTTAGGCCCGCCGCGCACGAGCAACTTTTTGCAGGCAACTATTTAGTTGCCTACAGTTGCCCAGAAATATTCAACGGACTTAAACCGCCGCACAAGGGCGATTCTCTAGTTGCGGAGTGAGTTAGTTCCTGTTCTCCAAACGTTTCTGTTAATATTGTTTGTTCGTATATTAATTCTGTAATTATGTCGTTTGAAATAGATAAATTTATAAGTGAGGTTGAAAAACGTCCCAGTACTATCAAAAAATTGTCAAAACTCCCGATGCTCATTCGGAAATAATTGAAGAATTTTATTGGGTACTCTCTCAATTCCTCAAACAGCTGATGAAATTGACCCTTGAAAAGTCTTCGGCTTAAAATAGGCTGAGCCCAAAATCGCTTTAGATTTCGTTTTCGTTTCAGTACGATAGCACACACGCACATGCTACATTAACAAAATCCATGTCGAACTGGGAGCTTCGAGCAACTTTTAAGTTGACCTTGCACGGCGTTGATGTAACAACGGCAACTTTTAATCACGTCAATTTTGAATCACCGGCAACTCAAGTCCCTGGTTGCTCGTGCGCAGCGAGCATTAAGCGATCAGGAAATTGACGTTATATGTCGGATTATTATAATTGTAATTTCGCAAATACTTTCTATTCTCAATATAGTCCAAGATCCCAGAGCCGCCAGACGTTACTTATTTTCTCAGCAATAATATGTGTGGGATGAAGTAGTGTTTGTATGTAATTTCAGTGTATGAATGCCTGCTACCTTGTGCCGACGGCCAATTTCCAGGTATCAGGTGCTAAAGATAGAAAAAACTCAACTAACTTTTCTTTTTTTCTCAGTCTTGATTTTTATATATGATACTCAGGGCACTATTTCAATACCTTATGCAAGCAGCCAGACCGATCGTATGGGCCAAACATCCCGCCAGACACAAATAAAGTGTCCCTATGAGTATGACAGTATGATCGAAATGTCATGACAGTGAGTATAGAAGGGGGATCGACGAGCATAATTATATAATCACTATAGAGCTTAAATGAGCAAATAATGACATTTCGCTCATACTCGTAGGGACACTAAACTTCATTTGTGTCTGGCGGGATGTTTGGACCATACGATCGGTCTGGCTGCTGGCATAAGGTATTGAAATAGTGTCCAGAGTATCATATATAAAAATCAAGACTGAGAAAATAAGAAAAGTGAGTTGAGTTTTTTTCCATCTTTAGCACCTGATATCTGGAAATTGGCCGTCCGCAAAAGGTAGCAGGTATCCATATACTGAAAAGACATACGAGCACTACTTCATCCCACAAATATTATTGCTGAGAAAATAAGTAACGTCTGAAGACTCTGGGATCTTGCTGTAATAAGATTCAGATTGAATATTTAGTTAGATAAATGTTTGATGAAATCATACTTCTAAGGAATACTATTATATGTTTAGTCATATTTCAAATTTTCTGAATTTCTTCTATGCGGCTTTGTTTGATTTTAATAAGAACTCAAATTGCGAATATTATTTCTGGATTAGTTGTTTATATAGATTAATTGCCTGAACTTTACAGGAGATGAAGGTGTCCCAGTACAAGTGGACGGCGAAGCTTGGATACAACCTCCAGGGGTAATTCGAATTCTCCATAAAAATAGAATGCAAATGCTTTGTAGAAACAGAGGCTTGGAAAATTCCTTGAAATCTTGGGAAGAGAAACAGAGACAAAGTATTGCGGGTCAAGGCAAGGCACACAGGCATTCTATATCACATGACAAATCCAGAAGTAGTTTAACTCGACAAAGTATGCCAAGCCAGGAAAAATCTTTTCTGGGTGTGAATTTCGAAAAGATAAGGCAACATTCCTTTAGTGGTGCCGTTCCCATGCATCAAGAAAAGAGACATACTGTCACTTTTCTCGAAAAGCCCATTCCGCCACCAGAACCTGATTTATCTTTTTCCGAGGAAGAGTATCAACTTCTGATCAATTTCATTGAATCTGCCACTACTTTGACTAAATGGATCAAAATCTTGACAATTAGCCATCCTCTAGAAGTTGATTTGTACACATATGCTACTAAAGTGGATACATGCCTTGAAAGTATCCATCCAAACGGAAAATTATTGAAAGGTCCGACATTAAGGGTTAAGTTTACAGAATTAGTAAATGCTATGAAGCAATTATACGAAGAAAGCTGCTGTCTTCTCCATGATAGAGGAGACAGGTTGAAATTGAGAGAGGACATGGAAAGTAAATTGAGTGTTAGTTTAGCTAACACTGAACTAGAACTGAGAAAATGCATGTTGATCGAACATAGAACACAAGGTGGCTTGGTATACTTACAGGCAATACAAGAAGATGTGGTAAGTTAACTTTCGTTCTTTTTTTTAATATCGTACTCTCTGGTATTTCAGTTGAACTCAAACTTGAGATTTCTTCATCTTTCAAGAATGAATCTCAAACGCTTTTTACAAGAACTTATAGTTCAGTTTCTTAAAAAATATTAAAACGAAGAAGGAACGTTTAATTTGAAAATGTAATTATAGCGTGGTAAAATTACACAAAATATCCGTAATATGCAGCAAAAAGTAAAAACCTGTTGGAAATTCAAATTCATGTAGTTTAAAGGATTGTCTTTAATATGTGAACATCCTTACAAATTCAGGTGAGCATTTTTCCGGAAAAACTGGTCGAAAATTTTTTAATTTATTTTTTCACTCTAATTGTTTAAATAATGAAAATGCAGAAAAATGTTCAAATCAAAAATTGTAGGCAATGCATTTACCTACAAAATTTATCTGAAAAGTTTTCTGATATCTTTATTAGTTTTTGAAATATACCTAATTTTCCTAAGAGTATTTTTAAACATCATCATTTTTCAAGTTTTTAATTTTAAGATAGAAAATGACATGTAGAAAAAATTATTTCATATGAAATTTGCTACAAATTGAAGTATCTACAAGTACGTAAAAAAAAAATTTTGTAATAATTTTTTAATGAATTATCACCGATTATCCACATAAATCTCTCCGAAAAATCGTTTTTTTACTAATTTTCCATACTTAACATTAAGAAATTGAACAACTTAAGTATCTAACATTGTGTACTTGAAAGATAATGATTTAATCTAAAAAATTCATTTTAAACTTTTTTTTGTAACTAGATTTTCCGAAAAGATACGTACGATTTTCCAAATAAGCAAGTTCCAAAAGTTTCATTTGTGGTTTCGATTAGTATTTATGCCGATAAATATTTTTTATTTGTAAGGTATTGTTGTTGATTAATTTGTTCAGAATATCCCGAGCTTTTTTTTATTATTGAATTTGCCTTTCATGAAAATTATAGCAATTTTCCACGCAAACCTCCTATAACTATCATATTTTTGTCCAATATTTTTAATCAAAAAATTATAAAAGTTAAAAATATAATTATTTAATGGGCTAAGTATTAAATACCATGATATAAGTGAATAAATAGGTTTGAAAATTTTTCACTTTTTAATTTTCTTAAAGGTTACACGAAATTTTCCAAAAGCAAGCGTTACTGCTCATAGTCTTTCGGGAGTTTTATACTTCAGGTTCAGAAATTCATTGTGAATAATTGATGATTTTACCACGTAGTTTAATGAGTTAATATGTATAGACAAAAAATTTTTACTAAAAATTTAATTTGTTCTGCTTCTACACAGAGTAAGAGCATGCGCGTTGGCTCACAAACCGACGGCGCGTAGAAGCAGCTGGCAACGGCTTTGTTACCTGTTCTTTCCCCTTCATTGTATACACCTCTCTCTTTCATTCCTGAGGCATAGGTGTGTTCATTTATATCGCGATCACTTCTATATACCGTTATTATTAAACTGGCAAAGATCTGAATAACATAATGAGCCCTAAAAAAAGTTATGTTAAGTTTTCTAAAAGACACCTGATTTTAGTACTTATTGTAAATAATTGTCTATTATCAAAAAAATTTAATATATACAGAAAATCTGTATAATAGTTTTGAATGTATATACTTCAAAGTATTTATATTTAAAGTTTCATTGAAATATATTAATTTCGAAAACAGATATAATCAAATGAAGTTTGGAAAAAACAAGAAAAATTAAGCATGTAAAAAGAAGAGATTTTAAAAAAGCATTTATTTAAAAATTAAAACATTGATCGCTTTGTTTTTGCAACAATAATATTCCATGATCATTTGAAATCTTAAATCCAAAAGGAATTTTCGCTGTGACATTAATTAATTAAATAGGAACTATAATTGTTTATTGACTTTTTACTACTCGTTTTTTATAAATAAATGGATTTTCGAGTTAGAACATTTATTTTTTCAAACTTGAAAGTATTTTTAATTAAAAGTTCAGATTTTTCTCTACATTTTAGATTGGTTTATTTTTTTTTCAATGCATTACAACCTCCAAATAATTAACTTTTAAATCGGGCCATTAATAAATTCGGCTCACGGAACGTTCGCGCGCACCGACGAATTGACCTCCGCTGAAATCAATTTATCTCGTAAACTTTGCAATTTACAGAAAAACTTTTCAGACATATTTTGTACATCAATGCATCAGCTACAAATTTCTATTTTGAAATTTTTCCGTGTATTTAATATTTAAACAATTAGAGTGGAAAAACAAAAAAAAAATTTCACTCGACAATTTTCCGGAAAATTGCTTACCTATTTTTGTAAAGATTCTTTTATATTAAGCACAATCCTTTTGAATACTTAAATTCGAAATTTCTAGAGGTTTTTCCTTTTCGTGAAGCTATATGTGTACTTTGACCACGCTATAACCTAATGAACAAAAATAATTAGGTATTTCCTTCTTTATTGAATCAAAAATTTCAATGCATATTTTAAAGTACCTATTTCAATACTGATTTCTCAAGTTCATACGTACGATATGTTATGATTCCAAATTCAACAATTACCTTAATTTTTAGTTTTGAATTAGAATTTCAAATTTCCACATTTCTGAAGATTGGAAAAAAGAGGTTAGGAATTGAGTTTTATGAAACTAAACTAAAACTGCATTCGAATAATTCTGAAATATGTGTAGCTTAATGTCGAAAATCACATTTCTCTTCTTAGGCTGAGCATAAGAAAAAAGGCCTATTCTGGCTCAAATTCAAAACTAAGGGTCAATCCACGCAACATTCCAAACCTAGTCGAGAAGCAGAGTCCTGGGGCACACAGGAAGTCGCCACTTGGCTAGAAACACTCCAGCTGTCCGAATACATCGATAGCTTCGTCAAAAACGATATAAGAGGCAGGGAATTATTGGCACTAGCAAGAAGAGATCTGAAGGATCTCGGTGTCACGAAAGTAGGGCACGTGAAACGCATTCTACAAGCTATTAAGGATCTCTCCCAAGGGGTATAAATTCGATTCGTTTTATGTTAAATATTCGCCTGAACTTAACGAATATATTATAATTGAAAAGTAATACATAAACTACACACGAAACAAATAAAAAACTCATGAACTCATTCAACGAAACGAATAACTTGATACATAAAGTGAACAAGGAAAATTCTTCAATAATTCAAGAAATTATCAAACAACTTTCTAAGGAAGCTGGTTATATGTATCCGGGCAGTGGCGGATTTAGATATTTTCCGCCAGTAGGCTATTCAAATTTTGCCTCCCCCACCGACCTCAACAATTCGATACCCTTGTTCACAATCATATTAATTACAATTTTTGTCACTGAGATTGTAACTTATTACGATTTGTGCACTATCGTCCTAATTACATCACCTTTTCCTGTAAAAATTAGTATGGTTGTGAACTATGTTGTGTCAAATCCTAGATTATTTTTACAACCCAAGGATTTAGGTAAGATTGTACAAGAAATATTTTTTGGGCATATTTCTGAGTTAATAAAAGCTTAATTATGATGTACTAGTACTACTGATAAGGCGGGGTAAGGTATACGTTGATACTACTTGAATAATAATTTACATTGGATAAACATAATTAAATAATTTTTATTTTCAAACGTACAATAATAACGTCATTTCTCGATTGACAGGATCATCGAAAAGTTCTATTTCTCCGCCAAGGAGGAGAAGTGTTTCTATACAACACTTTTCCGGCCGGCGCGGCGGCAGGAAAAGTGTTACTATGCAAAAGATGAATTGGTAACCATGAACAAAAAATTCTCCAATTCAAACGTCATTTTCACTTTCAACCACTTCTCAACAGGTTGCGAATTATAACTATCAATTATTTTACTTTATATCTGTCAGAATCAATTTTGCGTGGCAACCGTAACTAGGCAAATGTTCCATAATTCATAACGATCGTAAGTGGATAGAATTATGTGCGTAAATGTGAATCAATCCAAAAATGGATATTCAGATTTTTATGAATTTCAAAACGTTCGAAAATAAAATAACATATTTCATTCGGAGTAGAAGTTACTTTTCATGGCGAGCTTGAGCTTACCCGCCGAACGCAGTGAGGCGGGTAATTGAAAGCGAGCTTCTCCTCCTTATGAAATAGTATACTATTATTGCGTTTACTTACAGTTTAAAAACAATATATTCAAATATCTGGTAACAATCCGGTTGATGAACTTCAATTAATTAAGTTATGAAAGTTTAACACTACCTTTTTGCGCGATTTTTTATTAGCAAAATCATCATTTAGATCGTCGTATGAAATCTTGTTCGTTAGTTCTGACTCTATGCACGAAAGGGCTAAAGCGTTAAGCTTTTCTTAGCTTGAGGTGAATCTTAGATAATTTTTCACCCGTTTTAAGCAAGGAAAGCTTCTCTCGCCCGAACAGAGCTCAAAAAAAATATTGAAATTCACATTTTTCAGCTCAAAAATTAACTACCGGGTAGATTCGCAAGCGCTTCTAGCTCCAAAAATAGCGTGAAGTTATAGGAACGGCCTGAGAGGTCGACCGTTTTTCAGGATTTTAGAAAAATTTTTCGACAAGATATCTCCCGAATGGATCAACTGATTTTCATGCTCTCTGGTCTAATCGACACAGTTTGATAGGAATAGAACTGAGTAGATCTCGAAATTGATCGGTTTGGTAGTCTAAGATCAAAAAAACTTTTTTTTTTTAATTTTATTTTTGCGTTTTCTCGCAATGAGAGGTTTACAAACACACACATACCAACAGATTTTATCATAAAAATAGTTATAAGGGCTTATTATATGATTTTATATAAATTTTAGCCCCAAATTTGCCGCCCTAGGCTCCGGCCTTCAGCCTGCTGGTAAATCCGCCACTGTATCCGGGACTTAAATTATTGAATAATTTTCCTTGTTCACTTTATGTAGTATATTAAATTGACCCTGGTCAACTTGTATATTTTTCATGATTTGATTTTAATAACTTGATATTGCAGAAGGCATCATATCTCTTAAAGAACAATATCCACATTAAATATAGTGTTTTGTATGTTGAATTGAATTTTCTTATGGGGATCTAGTTGCAATGCAAAAAACAATTCCCTCATCTGGTGAAACATACAGAGCTAGTCTGAAGATTCATAACATAGTTGAACGAAATTCCTTCTCAACTACAAAGAATCAAGTTGAAAAGTTAGCATTCTCTAACTGTAATGTTATAAGCAGGTAAACGATTAGAATCTCCCTTGTGCCCTCAATGCTATTTGAAGAAGCGATACACAATATTTCACCCAACCTAAGCGCATTGATTTTGCTTTGTGGAAAATGTGGAGGTTGTGTCTTGAGCAGTAATATATAGAGATGATTAAAATTACCTAAAATATTGGTAAGGTAATTTATAAAAATTTTGATAGAGCAAAACATTTTAACTCAGTTAAAATATAAAGGGTCTAAAATAATTTGCGGGATAGAAAATTTTATTCCAAGAATATGTAAAAGAAGATTATAAACAATTCAGGGAAATATACATGATCCTTGTTTCAAAGCTGTAGATAATCTGGTATAATGCATAAAGCTTTGTGTGTATTATCTTTTAATTCAAAGAAGGTGTAACTAGTTTATGTATTACTTTGAAAACGACCACTTAATAAACATAATTTGTGTTGGATAACACAAAGTCACTGTGATTTCAAATAACATATGTTAAGATGAAAAATATATATACATATAAAATTATATAACTAATGTTCTATATACATTTTACATTATCGTACTCTCCAATCTCGTGATCTAGACTTCATTGGTTAAACAATGTTATTTCCTGAAGCTAAGGGTCCAAAAATTGAACACACAAAAGAGCAATCAGATAGAACTTTCAATAGTCAAGATAGCCTTCAGCAACCATTCAACATGATAAGTATACCTAGATTTGTTGCACATATATATATTTATATATGGGGTTCGATATCCTCCCTTATGGAAGCTTCTGTTGCTCAATTTCTGGACGCAATTATTAATTAACTTTTTGATAAATTCACATTGTGTAATATTATCTTATACTCATATTCTAAATCTAAAGCAATTACCAATTCCCCTAGCAATACTGCAACTGAATATCATTTCTCCTATTAAAGTGCAACATTTCTAACTTGAAATTTGACAATAGCAAAACAGAAACTGTCACAATTAAAGAAAAGTTTAACATTTGATAATTTTTAAATATTGAAAAATTATGATATGTGTAGTAGAGTTCTTTATTGCAGTATATTTTAATTGTATTCGAAAATATATACCCAAATTCAAATATTACTTGTCTAACTTGTGATTGCTTAGTTGAAAATATTGCGATATTCTCTTCTAAAAACCAAAACTTATGCTTACTTCACATATATCTCAGTAACTATTGTTCAATTACTTTAACTCCTACTCTTATAAAAAATTTTAAACTTTTTTCACCATAAAGAGATAAAATAATTATAGAGTACTATTAATCGTTAAATAGGGTGTAATAGATATTCCTCATATCTTAGTGTTGAATTTGTGAATAGAAAGAAAATATATTCTTCTGTACGAATATTTCAAGCTCCTATGAAATCGTTGAAAAACACTTAATTTGATGACAAAACTTCAAATTATTTATATAATCCATATATATATATATATATATATATATATATATATATATATATATATATATATATATATATATATATATATATATATATATATATATACACATTATGTATTACTTAATAATTTTTCTGTCTTTCTGTGATATCTTTCATCAATCTTGTTCTCAGCAATGTTTTTTATTCTTCGAAAATATTTTGAAGTCAAAGGTGAGATTTTTCTCATTTGTATCATAGTAGGTGGTACAATTCACTTAGAAAAGTAGTCAATGATAAGAAAAAATTATATATTGAATAAGATAAAATAATATGGTAATCCATATCAGTCAAATAAAATGTTAAAACTTCAGAATTTCCATAGTCTGTTCTTCATATATACTTTAATATTTTTCTCAATAATTTGGTAAATAATATGGTAATTTTAGATAAACTTGACATTTGGCTTCCGATTTGAAATAATATCTACTGGTATAAGTTTTTTGCCAAAATAGTCAATCTAGAATACAGAAAAATTTCAAGCAGATTTGATATTGTTAAAATATTCTTTTATCATAGCTGATATAAGCAATTACCTACAGCATTATTTCAAGGATGAAATATCACAAATCCAGAAAAATTTTTAGGAAGAAAGTTTCTTTAAAAACAAAGGGTGAATCATGAATATGTGAAATTTCACATTTACAGAGGGTGCTAAATGAAAACACGATTTCCCCCTCAGAAAATGTCACTAGCATTAAACCTTCATTTAAAGTGACAAACATTTTTGCGTCAAACAATCATTTCATCTTCTATTTCTAAATGTGCCTCATTTCAATTGATTCAGTCACATACAACGATTTTATAGGTTGTATCTTCCGATTTGCTCTCTTTCCACTTTGCCTTCAGTTATAGAAACGATATGTGATGCAATTCTTGATGAGAATATGATGGAATTATTCATTATTGATAACAAATCATAAATTCAATGTCTATATAATTAATCAGTATAACTGATTGATCATGCAATATATAAAAGAGGTATAGATACCATCAGTAGAGTTTAAACTCAATAATTTAATACAAATAAATATTAAAATAAAATTAAAATTTAAATATAAACATGAAATCAGTTTAAAGTGAGTTCAATTTTATAATACGTACTATTATTCTATAAATGTTTGAATAAAATTATTGAATCATCCCAACATCTGTTCTAGTTATGATTACCTGTTAGATAAATTTGTTCACAATTAATTTATATTAACGTTGCTATACGGTTTCAAGTGTTGCAGTTAGACTGAAGGCAAATATTCTGAATAAGACAGATAATTATTCCATAGTAAACCATTTTTGTATTATCTGTAGGTGTATAGTTAAATTTTTTCACCTAAATGCTTGAAAATAGAACCTATTCTAAAACTTTCTCGCGATTTTATTTATACCAATCCTGATAAGCAGAATTAATTATAAAAAATGTTCAGATTAAAATTTCCAAAATTTCATACTCCACCAAAGTTACAAATCATAAATCATAAAAACTATATTTGATTGGTTACTACATAAATTTCAAATCATATTTTCAAACTGATGATCCATTGTGATTTTATAATTTCAAAATGAAGATGTAAGTTTTCAGGCATTTAGAAGTATCTAAGATAATCATACAATAATGCCTTTCATGTAGTAAAATTAGGAATAATTACGAAATAATGGAATGGATATCATGAAATTGATTTTTTGTTTGAATAGGATATATCAGTCTTTTATAATCTTCTTTAAGTAATAAGTGAAAATTGACGCATGTTACTGCCATACTGTTAAATAATTGAAAAATTAATCTTAAAAATATCGGTATCGAAAACATGTTGAATATTTATTCTCATTTTCTTTAATGTGGATAAATATAAGTGACTTTCAAGGTTATTTCTAATTTTTTCTATGAATTACTCGAATATCTCCGTGGTGATATGAATAAATGCTGAATACACTTATTCCATTCCAATATAAAACGTCAATGATGAAATAAATTGACAGATAAAACTTTTTATTCATATCATAGAATTGTAAGTAGAAAAGCTATATCGAAATTACTACTGGGATTTCTGAGTTTAATTCTATTCATATGATTTTCAAATTTGATCTCGAATTATTTTATTCTAGTTCCCTACAATAAACAAAAATAATACTGTTCTGGCATCTTTATTACTTTTCAAGACATCAAAATAAAATAATCTTTCATACAACGTTTTACATTTAGTTTACTATTTAAATATTATTTAAATCTGTGATTACTATGGAAATTTTGAACAAATTAGATAAAAACTATCATTGTGAATATGAATGAAAAAAGGTATTAAATCAATATTTGAGATACTCACTTGTATTATTTTTTAAACATATATTTAATCTATTCAGAGTTGTCTCTTTTCCTAAAATTTCCATCATTTCTGCTACAGCTGGACCCTCCTTAAAAAAAATAAAAAAATAATATTCTGGTAATAGATAGTTAACATGCTTATCTAATATATGCTATAAATACTGCATTCATACACATACACACACATAACATTTGTAAATTCATATACATATATTATATATATATATATATATATATATATATATATATATATATATATATATATATAGATATATATATATATATATATATATATAGATATATATATATATATATATAGATATATATATATATATATATATATATATATATATATATATATATATATATATATATATAATAGATATATATATATATATATATATATATATATATATATATATATATATATAGATATATATATATATATATATATATATATATATATGTTGTGGCGAGCTTAACTCGCGCCCAGGGCACAATACCTTTTTAGCTTCACCTTAAAACAACCCCTCTCCGTTCGAAAACATATTATATGCAAAATATACTCGCGAATTAATAAATGAATAAAGTCATAGGTTCAAGCTTTAAATTTGAGACAAAAATGTAGTTGAGAAAACAAGACCTATTATTTATTTTACATATTTGTAAAGAAATATCTTAAAAACACGCAGTTTTAAAACAATAAAAAACTAAATATTTATTATTCCTAAGGAGATACATATTGCGTTTATAGAAATAAAAATAGTGTTCTGAAAGAAAGAATGTTTGTACTTTGTACACTGCAAATATTTATTATAATATATTATTTCATCAGATAAATCAATTAAACAAAATAATTTATGTAACCACACAGCATAGATGCCATAAGGAAGCACTGACAGACACAGGTCGAATCAGCCTTGCCAGTAGAAAAGATATGCCATTTCTATTATGAATATATTATTAATAATAATAATAATAATATTTATTTACACAAGTTGAAAACATCATTACAACACGTATAAATATTTGCCATTAAGACTTATATGGCCTGTCATGATTAAAATAGAATATACCTAGGTATATGAACAATCAGGTACACACACACATACCTCATATGGCTTGGCATTGAGATAATAGTGTAGAACGGAAGTACAGGAACCTTCAGGAGAAAAATTCATTTAGATCATATATGGTTTTTTCCAAGAGCAAATCCTTAATCTTCCTGGTGAATGCAGGTAAGCTTAACAACTTCAAATGGCCTGGGAGCTTGTTATATAGCTTAAGACGGGTGTAGTTTGGGCCTTGTTGGGTCTTCTTTATTCTGGCATGCGGGACAGAGAAGTTATGTTTCTCTCGTGTGTTATAACTGTGGTAGTGAGAGTTCCTCGGAAATCTATCCTGGTGCCGATGGACATATTTGCGCAGGTAAGTATGAAAACGGATATAGTTGTTAGTATCTTCTCCCTCTTGAAAACGTCTCTACAACTGTCAGTTTTTTCCATGTTGAAAATAGCTCTTATAGCACTCTTCTGTTTTAGTAGCACTTTTTGGGCTTCTACAGATTGCCCCCACAGTATAATACCATAGGTGATGAGACTATGGAAACTGGAGTAGTAGGTCATTTTTGCGATGCTACTATCGGTTATTCGCCGCATCCTCCTGATCAGGAAAATGGAGGTCGACAGCTTCTTGCAGAGGCCGTCCACATGCCCACCCCAGCTCAGAGACTGCCGAAACTCTAACCCCAAATACAGAAGCGACGAATCAGTTTTTTCTCGGTTACAGTTTGATTTAGACTAAGTGTTTTTTTTCTGCTTTTTATTTGCAAATTAACATTTATTATATAACACTAGCACTCAATTAAGAATATGTTTTCTAGAAATCAATTATAAAAAAATTATACAGCAATATTTTGTTTTGCGGACCATTTGGGGCCCCTTTGCAAGTAGCGCCCGGGGCATGATGCCCTCTCTCGCTACGCCACTGATATATATATATATATATATATATATATATATATATATATATATATATATATATGTATATATATATATATATATATATATATATACATATATATATATATATATATATATATATATATATATATATATATATACACATATATATATACATATATATATATATACATATATATATATATATATATATATATATATATATATATATATATATATATATATACATACATATATACAAAGTGTTTGAATAAACAGAAAGGCTAAAAACTGATTGTGTTTCAATAATTATGAATATTAGAAAAATAAACAAAAACGACATTCATAATTAAGAAATGAATTCCATAAATTTTAAACTGGCTATATTCAACATTTTATGAAGGTACTAAATATAAGGTGAGGTGAATATTAGAAGCTGTTACTTGTAGGTATTAAATTACTGAAAATAATAACAATCTCTTGTATTTTTAGAGTCTATTGAATTAATTACCAATATAGAGGCTAAAATATTAGTCTCTTAGAACTAAAGAGAAATATATTTGAACCAAAGTAAGTGGATAAAATCCTTTTTACTCACTTTCAAACCACTGAGTACATATCTCAACACTTTCATTAAGGAACTGAATTTAAAGTTTTTCTGCTCAGCGTATGCTTTTAGAAATTGAACTAAGTCTTCCTTGGAAAATTTTTCTTGAAATGCAAGTTTTTCTGTCAAATCTTTGATCAGAAACCACTCGTCTCTACTGAGGTTGTAACATTTGGGCATAGTCCATATAAAACTCAAATCAGGCGTCACTAAATCTGATAGCTTTTTCATGCGGTTTACACACCAATGCAATACTGAGCGAATATTTTGTTCATCTAATTGTAAGGATGCATCCTTAGTATTCCTGAAAAGCAAAACATACATCATTCATACAAAAAAGTAACACTGCAATATATGGATGATAAAACAAATACTGATTTATGCCTTATCCATATTATTGTAAAATAAACTAATCTGTAATAGAATAAAGTATAAACTTTAAAATAAAAAACACTTGGCTTATGTTTCACAATATAAAAAATATTTAGATACTGTATTTAGCAGTAACGAAAAGTCGACATGTTTCGAGTTATGAACTCATTATCAAGACTGACTACAGGAGAGTATTACATCGTATTTTATAAAACAGACAAAAGCCAAGGTGATACCTGAAAATCAATTTGTTCGTTTACAAGGGGTAATTGACTATTATGGGCGGAACTTATTTCGAGAATTTCAAGAAGGAAGAAGGCGCTTTCCTTTGTTACCTGAATGTAACAATTTGGTTTTGTTGAAATCCAGGAAGTGATTGAATTTTATACAATGCTCAGAGAAGCCAGTGTTATTTTTGTTTTGTAAAATTGACTTTTTATGTTGTTCAACACGAATATTTATATTCCTTCCTGTCTGTCCGATATAGAAAGCAGGACATTCGTCGCGAAATATTTTATAAACACCACTGTTTTCTCCGATGTTAGATTTTTCTTTATTATTGACCAAGAATGACTTCAAGTTTCTTTTATTTGTACAAATTGTTTTAACGTTATGTTTCGATAGTCTGTTACAAATTTTGCTACTCAAATTAGGCAAATAATTTATTGGGAAGTATTTTTGTTCTTCATTAATAGTTTGCGTGGGGTATATTGAATGCAACAAATACTTTATTCGTTTTTTCCCAATGAGCTTGTCGATAAGACTTTCATTGTAACCGTTATTAGTGGCTAATAATTTAATTGTATTAACTTCAGTTTGAAAATTTGTTTCCGATAATGGAATAGTGAACAACCTATGTATGAACGAATGAAAAGCACTGAGTTTTATTTTAATGTTGGTTACTGTCGCTGAGAATTAAAGTATCTGTGAAGGTTGGTTTACTATAAATGTTGAAAGTAAGAGAATTCAAATTCCTAGCAATCTGAACGTCTAAATACAGTATCTAAATATTTGTTATATTGTGAAACATAAGCCAAGTGTTTTTTATTTTAAAGTTTATACTATTCTTTATGATGTTTCACCAAGTGATGTGCGAGAATTCAATCTCAGTAATCTGTAATATTCTATAATATAAATATTCAGTACCCAAATAAGTTAAATCAAAATCATAAATTAGCTGTATATTTATGTATGTTTTAATAATTAGGCATTCATATTAATCAAAGTACTTCCAATTCAACTATAAAAATTCTTCATACAATGAAGGTTATTTTACAAAAATCTGTCACAGAACAATTTCACTGCTTCTCTTGAATGAAGATAAAGGTATTATATGTCAGAAACTCGGATAAATTTGAATATTTACATACACCTCTTACCATACCTTTTTAGTTGAAAGAAAAATATATTTAACAAAAACCGTTGTAGAAACAAATTACTTACAAGTTCTTGAAATATGCTTCAAGGAGACTCTGAACTTCCCTTACTATATGAATTTCCTCAGTTTCATAACTCAGTCGTCTCTTTAGTTCTAATTGATTGAATTCCAATAGTCTTTCAGGCATCAATTTTCCAGAGTGTGTATTGAGTTTTGTTATATCAAACTAAAAATATATCAAACTTAACAGAATATATAAACTGAGTAGATCTATCAAAAAGTGAAAGTTTTTTGTAACAGTCAATTCAAATTCACTTAATCTGATTATGAACATAACTGAACAACTGACAACGTTTCAGCTAGATTACTTGTACTTACTTGACTTGCCAATTCATCAACTGTATAAATCCTAGGCTTAATATTCTGCTGGGTGTCTTTTTCGAATCCTCCGCCAGCGTTTACGACGTAGTTCAATAACGCTAATGGAAATATACCAGTATCTCGATAATGACCAATTTTGATATCATATTGCCTTTTACTGAATTTCGTTCCATCCGAATTCAGAAGAAGAGGTAGATGACCAAATTTTGGAGGATTCCATCCGAGTGCTCTTGGAACCAGAATAAATAAATTAGTGAAATATATAGATGTTTGTATTAACAATGACCTATTCAAAGGACCCCGCACATTTAGTTAGAAAAAATAACGACAGCTAAATTCGCTAATTTTTGGATGTATTGTAGATACTGGCTACCTACACAACATACCAATTTTTAATTCTGTTCCCACGACTGGTTTAGGATATAGAGTATGTCCAAAAAAATCATATTCATAATTTCTGAAAATGATGTTAACATACAAATTTTTACTGGAATATGATAACTTCACTAAAAAACCGTTCTTTAAAGGAAGCCATCCAAATAACTTGAAAATGAGACCGGCATATACAGGCTGTTTACTCGATGAATTTGTGTATGCGGCTTCAACTTCGACAGTTTTATGCCAAAAAACTCTTTTTCTAGCTTCATTGATAACAAACGATATCTAAAACAGTGAAGCAAAATACAGCTTCCTACCATGTATAGTTTAGAAAAAAAAGTGGTCCAAAAGTTAAAATCACAGAATTTTTTTTCTTTATTACTTGAAAACTTTTTATTTGTGAGGTACTGGAGAGTAAGTAAATCGAATAGTCTATAAAAAGTACATATCATGTTGAAACTGACGTTTTTATACCGTATGTTCATTTTTACAGGCATACCTCGTAGATAAACATGTGTATTAATTATTTTTCATCTTGAGGTGATCAAGATATTAATTTAGAAATTGATGAAGCTCATCTCGATATTAACCTTGTTAGGTTGAGACTATTTTCGAGATATTAAAATGTTACAAAGTATCAGCTATGGATTCAAAATAATGAAGACCGAGAGTCGGTGTCGGGGTACTACTGTACCTGTAAATCAGGTCCAAGAACACTCGGAACATGTGCTCATGTGGCAATGGTGTTGTGGTACCTTGGTTATTCTGGTATGCTCCCGCACGTGAAATATCCTTTTACTAAAATTATAGATTCGGTAAACAACGCGATTTCAATTGATATTCAAATGTGAAAATAATTATTCACTCAGGATACTAGACTTATGGTCAAAGAACGTAGTTCACTGTACCTGTATCTTGAAAAGTTAGTCTACGGATCTGGAAGAAGCGATTCCAAACCACCCTGAACAATACAAACTGTATTTTTCGACATTAGGAAAAGAACATACGGTATATGAACTTTAGTTTTAACATGAATGTGGCCTGTTTTTTAACTATTCGATTTGGCAATGAACTCATTTATTTTTCCAGTACCTCACAAATAATCCCTGTACAAAATATAAAGAAGAAAAATTCGGTGATGTCAAATTAGACCATCCTTCTTTCTAAATTGTACATGGTAGACAGTTGTACTTTCCGTCTACTATTTGGGGTATCCTTTGTTATTATTAAGTAAGAAATGAAGCCTTTTGAAACATAATTGTCGAAGTTGAGACCGTGTACACAAACCCATCGAGTAAACAGCCTGTATATGTCGGACTCAATTTTGAGTTATATGATTGACTATCGTCAACCTATAGCTTCCCACTGAGGTTATCGCATTTCACAGAAAGTCTGTATGTTAACAGCATTTTCTAAAATTGTAAAGATGGTTTATCGAGACATTAACATTTGGACCACTCTATATCCCAAACCAGTCGTGGGAACAAAATTTAAAATTGATATGTTTCATAGCTGGCCAGTATCTATAATATATCCAAAAATTAGCGAATTTAGCTGTCGTCATTTTTTCTAACTAAATGTGCGGGGTCCTTTTTAGAAGTTTAATTGCTTCTAACTTTTGGTTAATATGATTTCTCACATAACTGTTCAGATTTAGAGAACTAGTTGAAGTTAACAGTTGTTCAAATATCTACTAGTCTAATCTCAGATATTTCAGGAGATTGCATCTTTTCGAGTATCGTTTCACTCTAAAAATATATAACATACACCCCATTTACTTGCTAGAATGTGCAACATATGTCAGGAAGATCTTGGAGAAGTTTCCAACGAATGATATCACACATGGATACAACACAAGAAACCATGAACAACTGAGAATACCATATCATAGGTTAAAAAAGTCGCAGTAAGGAGTGGACTATTGGGGTACAAAAATCTATAACAGGCTACCATCTCAGATCACAGCGGTACAAGACACCTCTATCAAGAGAAAACTTAAAGAATTTCTGCTACAACGCACAATATATAATTTGTCCGAATTTTTGTAGGACAGTATCTTTGTTTTGTTTGATCTGACAGGTGACATGTAAAGTTTGATGTTGCAATAAATTACTATTACATAATGCGACTATAAAATACGCAACGCGTTTCTGGGTGAGAAATGTAAGATTTTATAATAATAGAAAATAGTTGCAAAAACACTGATGCATATACAAAACGCTTGATTTCGGCCAGTTCGTACTGAAATTATGATAAAATGCATGTTTTTCACATAATACTGCTGGATGACAACAAAAAATTATTATTATAACCCAAGGTAGAAGTGTTTTAGAATTATTGTAATTCTCTTAAGAAAGACAATATAAACACAATGTGCCTTAGATAGTTTCCAAAATAATGTTCTGAAACTGGCAAGACTGGGATTTCTATTGCATTATTACTTTCAGTCCTCTTGCTTTTCTGATAATCCCATCATTATGTGCGATATCTTGACTATAACCCGAATTCTCAATAGAACAAGTTTTGCCCTCCTTAGAGATTCCATTCACACTACCAGACGCAACCTAAATCACACTAACGAACTACTTCTCAAAACTTTCCATCACCTTCACTCTTTCCACATCCATCCAATCCTATGGGATACTGTTGATCGCCTATCCAACTCCAAGGCACAACATCTTTCCGACCAAAAGACCTTAACCCAGAAAAATAAACTAGCTAAACTCATTAATTCCCAAAAACCACAAATATCATCTTCATCTTATACCTCCTCCATTGTTCACAATTATTCTGACACTCCAATTTCCGAGATCGCAACAAAAGCACTCTCGAAAGGCTTCAACTATTCCATCACACCTAAATCCATCCCCATAGAAACTATCATCTCCCAAACAGAAGAAGCAATTTCCCATCTTCCAACAGATCAAGCGGAAACTGCCAGGCATGACATCGCCAAAATTCTTCGTACAAGTCGGCCACCCCGTCCCAACCTCACTTTTTCTGAGAGGCAATCTCTCAAAGAACTTTACAATGACCAAAATATAGTCGTCCTCCCAGCCGATAAAGGCAATGCCACTGTCATTCTTAACACTTCTTTTTACCTCGATAAAATGTCCAATCTTCTTGACACCCCCGACTATAAGCGTATCACTCATGACCCGACAACATACCTGGAGAAAACCACAAGATCTCGTATCAACCAATCGAATCTCCCACCTGAAATAAAAAAGTCTCTAATCCCAAGAGAAAAATCTTCTAGAACCCCTCGAATTTATGGTCTACCCAAAGTTCACAAGCCTAATATTCCACTTCGACCCATTGTCAGCGCTTACAATTGTCCAACACATCCTCTTGCGAAATATCTCGCCAAAACCCTTCAACCCCTTGCCGAACAAACCCAGTCATACGTCAAAAACTCTTTTCACTTCATAGAACTCCTTCAAAGTATTGATATTGTCTCCTTATTTACAAATATCCCCATTGAAGAAACACTTTCCATCCTAGACACGAAACATCAAATATCCCCAGACAACCTATCCCTGATCAAACACTGCATGGCCAACACTTATTTCATCTTTCAAGGCAATTTCTTCAGACAAATCAAGGGAGCCCCAATGAGATCCCCTCTCTCCCCCATCATAGCCAACATTTTCATGGAACATTTCGAAACCCAAGCTCTCTCGTCATTCGACCTTAAACCATCATGCTGGCTAAGTTATGTAGACGATGTCTTTGCGATCTGGCCCCATGGCGAAGACTCGTTGCTCCACTTCTTGAATCATTTGAATGGCATACATCCAAGTATCCAATTCACAATGGAAGTGGAAAACGATGGGTCTCTGCCATTCCTCGATGTCATGATCAAAAAACTTCCATCCCAAGGCTTCTCCTATTCAGTTTATCGTAAACCCACTCATACAAACCGTTATCTGAATGCCCAGTCTCACCACCATCCTTCTCAACTTAACTCTGTAGTTAATACCCTAATCTACCGTTCCATTCGACTATCTGACGACGAACACCGTGAATCAGAACTCAAAACTCTAAAACATATATTATTACGGAACGGTTACAACACATATCAAATCGACAAGAGCATACGCAAACACACAAATATCACCCCACCTCTACCACCTTCCAATCCCACTGAACAAGAATCTACACCTAAATTATTTCTTCCTTACATCAAAGGAGTAACAGATAAGATCGCAAGATCTCTCAAAAACACAAACATCAAAACAATATTCACTACTCAACAAAAACTCTCCCATCTGGTCAGATCCGTCAAGGATAAAATTCCTAACGAAAATCACGGTGTTTATGAGATTCCCTGTTCCAATTGTCCTCGTTCCTATATAGGACAAACGAACCGACGAATTCAGGTCCGTGCCAAGGAACATTCACTTTCGGTAAGACACTCAGATATCGCCAACGCCCTTTCCCAACATCACACCCAAACAGGCCACATTATCGATTTCCCCAATACAAGAACTATTGCTCCCGTCCGATCTTTCAAATCTCGAATTATCCGTGAAGCTGTAGAAATAGAAAAACGTCCAAATTGTTTGAACACCAGAGATGACAGTCACAGACTCCCATCAGCATGGAAACCACTTCTCAGTGGTCGCCATGTAACGCCCAATCAGAGTGCATCCCGCACTGATGAGCGTGAGTACCCACCCCTCCCCTATATATACGGACACGCGACGACGATCGGCCCGTCAGTTGACTCTGAAGAGTAGGCAGATTGAGACTTCAGAGTTGACAGGAAGCAATACGGTTAGTGGAGTAGGCAGGTTGAGACCACGCAATCGTATTGTTTCCGATTCCTCCTAAATTCGATTCGTGGAGTAGGCAGATTGAGGCCACGAGTCTGAATTATTTCCCTTCTAATTCTCCTGAAGATGGCTTCGCAAAAGGAGCCGAAACGTCGAGATTTTTCAAATCTTTTACGCGGTTCATTCCGTGAACCAAGTTTTTCAAATACTCCCGACCGCGGAAATCTTTCTGAACATATATATATATATATATATATATATATATATATATATATATATATATATATATATATATATATATATATATATATATATATATATATATATACTATGTCAGTCAATGGTACAAGTCCTCAATACCAATTTGAATCAATTAAATTGGGGCTTTTCAGATTCCTACAATTTAAGCTTTAGAGACATCAATTATCAGCAGATACAAATAGAATATGAATCCTATACGGTTTTCAGACTTTAAAAACCTGTAGAAAAATACTGATCATGTCTTTCAATATAAATTATTTTAAAACATTCAAAATATGCCACATTTTTTGGAAAAAGTTCCATTTTATATTCCATCTTATCCCTTTTTTTGAACAAACTTGGAATCTTGATCCCTGTCCGTATGATGTGTCCCATAATATTGATCGATGAAAATAGATATTTCAAATGACATGTAGATCTAGATCTACACTATTATTGTAAATATAATGTGGAAGAAATTAATATGTGAAATGCAAACCAATAAAATGAATAAATAATAATAATAATAGTAAAAGGGTAAATCTAAATAACCCAACTACTATAGTTTAAAATTGACCAATAGATGAAGAATCACAATAAAATTGACATACTAAGCTACATGAAACATTAGAGTGAGAATATAAAACAGTAGAATCACCCTCTTGCTTTCATCCAGCTCTAAATAATTAAAGAGAAATTATAGAATATACTTAATTTCATAACTTGAATACATCTAGATATAAAATATAATATACTGTAATGAAATGTATGTAGAAGGTTGAAGCTATGTATTTTGAATAAATTATTTAAATTGATTCACCTATACAACAATAAATGTTTTGTTGTCGATATCTGCCATTCTACTCCTCTTAAAACATGGGTTATTTTCATAAAATGGTCATCTACAACGTTGGCGAAGTGGTACGTTGGATAGCCATCAGACTTCAGAATAACTGGGTCACCCTCTTGCTGAGAAACGTCATAAATTATATTTCCATAAATTAAATCTTTGAAGGAAGTTATATCAGTAGAAAGCTATAACAAAATAACTTAACTTCAGCAAATAACATAATTTTAAATAAAGTGGACATATTTTCAGTATTTATCTGCTTCTGTATATGATTTTTTTAAATATATTATTTTGCTATAATAACAACAATGTTTGTTGTGAAATATAAATAAATACATTCATAATCAACACAATACGGATTGATTCAGTTTCCTGATTTGCATCCTAAATGAAACTACAAAATTCATCAATCACTGATTCAAAAATTGTCACTGAAAACTTTCGTCCTTCAATTGGAAGTCGTTCGTAATGAGGTGTCATTTTGTCACTCCCTCAGTATGGAAACATAATACAACTATTTAGGATAAGCTACAGTGATTTAGAGTGAGCATTTTGTGTAAAAAGTGTTAGAAGAAAACCAGCTCCGCCATAAATTATAAAATAGTTTCAGTGATATGTTTTTCACTCGACTTTATTATTTATATCTTTGTTATTAACAATTTTATGCAAAAAATCGCGTTGAAACTATCAGAGTAATCGTGATGGTGTCCATAGACTTATTGTAGAAAATGAAAATACGAAGAAAATGAGAGGTCTGATGACTCCATCAGACCGGCCAAAATGCAGTTTTTTTAAAAATTCATAACTCGGTTATTTTTTGAGTTGAAGCGTAGATCCTCCGGTTAGTATTATTTATCGATATAATCTTTATTTGTGCGAAGAGCAGAAACTGTCCGATGCATAGTTTTTGATCTGTGGTCATTTGAATATTTTACTATGCAATTTTCCAGCAGACCTGAATGCGACAGGTATGGTCCGATTTCAATTTACAAAAAAGATTTTGAAAGTAGAATTCTCATAGTTCAAAATGTTTATCTTGGTTTTACACGAAAACGCTGGGAAATATGTTAAAAATAAAGCTGAACATGACGAAAAATGGCCGAGCGCGTGAAGAGTGGGGGTACAGCAGCAGGCAAGGATTAGCATGACATTCGAAAGCGTCGGCATTTTGAACATGACGGTTATTTCTCAGCCGTTTTTCGTCATGTTCAGCTTTATTTTTAACATATTTCTTACCAAGATGAACGTTTTGAACTATGATAATTCTACTTTCAAAATCTTTTTTGTAAATTGAAATTGGACCATACCTGTCGCATTCAGGTCTGCTGGAAAATTGCCTAGTAAAATATTCAAATGGCCACAGATCAAAAACTATGCATCGGACAGTTCCTGCTCTTCGCACAAATAAAGTTTATATTGATAAATAATACTAACCGGAGGATCTACGCTACAACTCAAAAAATAACCGAGTTATGAATTTTTGAAAAAACTGCATTTTGGCCGATTTTCCCTTAGACTAAGGGTCTGATCGAGTCGTCTGACCTCTCATTTTTTTCGTCTTTTCATTTTCTACAATAAGTCTATTGACACCATCACGATTACTCTGATAGCTTCAATTTCATAAGCAAAAAACCTAAAAAAACGCGATTTTTTGCATAAAATTGTTAATAACAAAGATATAAATAATAAAGTCAAGTGAAAAACATATCACTATATCATGCGGAACTATTTTACAAACAATGGCGGAGCTGGTTTCCTTCTAACACTTTTTACATGAAAAAATCTCTGTAGCTTGGCCTAATTCTGTTGTTTACTTTTCCTCACATTAAATGAGTGATGGAAATATACTGAAAAACACTCAATTTTGGGCATAATCAATTTTGTAATAAGTTTATATTTCAATTCTGATGATATAATGAATTTGAATTGCTATGTTTATTTTCAGTTTCATGTACGATCATATTCACACTGAAGGTAGGAACGCTCTTAGAGTTTTAATATTCTTTTCAAGCAATTGACAAAAAATAATTGAATATTTATTCCAAATTATAGAAACCAACTAAGCGCAACATGGCAAATTTTATTTTCAAATAACTACTTCTTCAATAACATGACAAATGCAAAAGAAAAAACAGTTGAAGTATATTACAAACATTATCATTTTAGTTCTCGCTCAAGCTCAATTACTCCACCCTTTCCTAGTCTAATTTGAATGAGCATTCTCATGCCAAACAAAGCTGAATATCAAGATACTATGATTTACCCCTTTCAATGCCAAATCTCATAGTGCCAGTCTACTACACAAGTTTTCCAGCAACACAAGTTACTACATTTTTACATCAACATAAACAACTAGTTGCAATACTTAAACAAACCTGAAAAGTTTCGCCAATTACTTTCGAATAATGAACAGTATTTGAAACACTCTAGATTTTTGCTTTGAATTTGAGCCGGACAGATATATAATCAATTCATATTATGGAACTATATATATATATATATATATATATATATATATATATATATATATATATATATATATATATATATATATATATATATATATATATATGTATATATGTATATATATATATATATATATATCTAAATCCGCTATAATTACTGAACTGTAGAAACATGATTTGCTACCTTAGTATTCCAAGCAAAATTGGGTAGAAATTAGTACGGTTATAAAGTACAAAAATCACAGTTATTCTTCACCTCAGAATAGTGTTCATTTTTGCATGAACTGAAAATCCTCGCAAGAATCATTAGAAATAAAAGAGAAATAATATCCCAACATTCAAAAGATGAGATACCATCAGAAAATATTCCAAGGTATTGAAATAGATAGAAAATGCATGATTCTGAGTTGAAATATTATTGCACAAATGAATGATAATTTCTATTAAAGTTGACGCCTCCAACAATTTACTAAATATTAAATAACAATTAGAATTGTTCCAAACTTTTAGTAGTATATTAATATTTATATTAAGTAAGCTTATCTTTTCATTTAATTGTACAAAATATCCAAAATACGTCTTTACTTACTCTAAATCTAATACAGTACTGATCACCTTTCTCCAGCTTTTCAGATATTTGATATTTAGTTAAAAGTCTGCATTTATTATCATACTTTGGTACTTCTCGATTTTTTATTGCTTCTCTTCTCAAAAGCTCGAGTCTCCTTTCTGTGCAAAAACATTTATAGGCTGTGCCATTTTCTAGCAGTTTATTTACTTCATCACTGAAAACATTATTTTCCTAATTCTACTATAAGAATTTGATTTAAAACTGTGAATGATGTGTGTCTTGTTAATAATTAAATCAACAGTGATTAGTTTTAGTTATTCTCTTAAAATTATTTTCCATATAATGTTTATATTTTATTCCGTAGTCATTAGTATATGCATACATAAAAAAATACAAAATTTGTATTCAGTATTTTCGCATTCATAATTATTTATTCCGTTTATGAATTTGATCTAAAATATTAAGCAAGGAATAATATAAATATAAATGAGAAACAATATACTTTATTTTTTCTAACAAATAGTGATAAAAACAAAGTATATTGTTTCTCATTTATATTTAAAAATGTATTATCAAAAGTAAGTAACAGATGAATCCATCCAATATTATAAATTTATATTCATAAGAAATCTATTTCAGACCAAAGACATTTTCACTTGTTTCTTGTGATATTATTTTCACCTCAAATGTACAAACAATATTTATGTTGATGTAAAATCATGTGCCCTGAATGATGCCTCATTTCATTCCTATGAAAATATACAGAAGGACGAAAGCATATCAATTTTAAGTAAAATATTCTGAAACTAAATCAAAACAAATTCGCCAAATGTTTGTTAAAACATTTGCTACCTTATTCATAGAAATACAAATACCCTATGAATGATTATACGGATAGATTATAATATCATATCAATAAATTTCGTATATTGCAATGTGCAATAAGTTATATTACAGCCAAAATTCATATTGATTTATCTCTTCAGATTTAATTTTAGCCTAACATACCGAACTTTCACCTATCATCAAGTGAAACAGTATGAAATATTAATATTTATTGGAAGGTTCTTGAAATTTTTTATTTAAATCTGCTTTGCAAGATGCTCTCAAACCATTGAGAAGTGCCATACAACAAAATATAGACACTTAACCCAAGACATTATTTTAAGCGGAATCAATTTTCTTTGTTGTTTTGGCGAAATATACGTTGTTTGGAACTTAAAAGTAAATGTAACCTATGTTCGAAAATTCATGGGTTAGCTGCGAGACCCATGTACTCAGATGAGTACAATGGGAGAATACGTTGTGAAAAAAATAATTTTTTTTTATTTAACTACAAACTTTATTCAAACCAAACTCATATTTTTCAAAAGTGAACGAGAGAAATTTATGAATGAATTAAATGAAACAAGTTATATTACAAAAAAAAATGATAAATTCCAGAGCAATCTCTTTCAACATATGAAGTCACTTTGCATTTTGAACAACTCCTGACTCGTTTATGACAAAGAGGAAATTTCCCTTGTTTTTCTGATTCAAGTGGAAAATGGCCACCTTCATGTTTTCTCACACTTACTGGTAGTTGACCAGCTGGCCTGCTTTCATATTTTGATTTTTCGTGACAAACCAAATAATGACGAACAATTATTCTCTCAATATCAAGAATACTAATTGGCTCTCCCTTCACAATTTCAAATATTTTCCATGTGTTGATAAGAGTCATGTTTATCACATTTGTGAACATCATCCACCACCACTTTTACCACGAATTGAGATCCTATAACTGCTCATAGCTTGATAATTAGACGTAGAACTGACAAGCAAAAATTGACCTCAGCATCATTGTCTTCGCTTTCACTGTCACTTATATGCCAAAGTTTCATTTTGCCAGCGACTTTTTGAGACATTGACAAATTGTATTCATTGAAAACTAGAAAAGAAATGTACTGGCTTCTATGGAATAATAGGTAATATTGAAATATACAATTGTCGCATCAGCCCATTGTACTCAAATGAGTACAGTAAGAAATTTCTACTTACCATATTTTTCAAATAGAATTATGTATTCAAACAACACTAAAAATAGTTCAATCACACTTATTACATGCTGAAAACAAAAGATCCGTGCAGTCGTAATGCAAAAAATATTATTTTCGGACGATTATTTACTACCATGTAAGGAATGAACAACATAACCAACATAACGGTTGAATAAATCACGGAAAAAAATTACAATTTGTGAATTCTGCTGTAATATATAGGAGCTAGCTATGGAAAAATATTGAAACAATAAAAATTTAATAGTACAATTGATCGACCTGTTACTAGATTGAGGAAAAAAAATATTTTGTAGGCTGTACTCTAATGAGTACAATGGGATATAATGGGTTAAGCTAAGCCTCCTTGTCTTTCAAAAGTTCAAAATTATACAATTATTAGTATTTATCCTCCAAACCACTTTTTCTCCAGAAATCTTCATTTTTTTAAGACAGTGAGAATATTTTGAAACTCATTACCTACCACAATTATTAGGATCTAGATATCTAAATATACTTAAAATCGAAGCAAATACATCGTTTACATGAGGGAGGAGGGTTAAGTCTAGAAAAATAGGTAAACTAAATGAATTATTGTAATAACACATAAAGTTTCTTTGTTGGCATAATAACCTACCTATAAATTTGCAATCTTTTGGATTGTGTGTAAGGACCATAACTTCCTCCAATATTAGGACCTTCATCTATTTCTATACCTGCCCATATCAAGTCTTCTTTTAGTTGTTCATCTGCCCCTTGTACCAATCTTGTTTGATCTGTGTCTTCTATTCTGAGTATAAACTTTCCATTCTTGGATTTCGCATAGAGGAAATTATAAAGTGCCGTTCTTAGTCCTCCTAGATGTAGATATCCTGAAAAATTTATATTCATCAATCATTCAGAATTATAATGTAATTATATCAATAGAAAAGTTCTACAAAAAAATATGCAAAATAAATGGCAAAATTTTGTCTTTTTATGACAATTTTTTTTACTTGAACTATTATGGGTTCAAATAACTAACTTTATATGATTATCTAAATTAAATAGTACACCACAACACTATTCATACATACGATGTGAATATACCATATTGTTTATTTCAATTTATTAGTAAACAAGATAAAATGTTTTTCCAATCAATATTTGAACATTAAGTTGAATAAACTTCAGAAAAAGGGAAAACCTGCAATTTAATTAAAGAAATGATTAAATTACAAAGTATTATAAATATAAAATTGACTCAATTTTTATTATAAAGAAAAGAATATTTAAAGTGTTCTAAAATATATATTATGAATAGATACTAAGTGTAAATCAAGAGTTACAAAATCTCTATTAATAATTATGAAGAGAAAATATAATTATTAAAGTCAGAACATAAGATACATTGGCAGACTCTAAATCCTTCATTTCCTCAGTTGTTGAGGTTTAATGAGTAGTCAAACACTTATGTTCTAGACATACAGTTAAGCCCCGTAATCAAAACACCTATTAACTCATGTTAAGAATGATTCTCGCATACATTAAGTTTACTATTTTTAAATTAATATCTACGGAATATATAAATATTTCTCGAACGTTCAATTATAAACAGCTAATAGCCATAACAGGAGGTACAAAAAATATTATTTGCCTTTATCATCATGTATACACTATATCTATAAAGTACTTTTACCTGTAGGACTTGGTGCAAATCTAACGCGGACAGAGTTCGAAGAATAAAATCGATTTAGGTAATATTTGGAATATACAATAATTTTTACACTTAACATTCTAAATGAAAAACAACATAATTTAAGGTTAAGAAATTGAGATCCGGTTGAAAAATGTTTATTAAAATTAGTCCAGGTATTCACTTTCTATAATGCAACTGATTACAAAATTAACTTTCACAACTTTCGTTTGAGCTCATTTCCATCGGTGATTTTTATTTTGTGAATTTGATTTACGAAGTTAATTCAATCACATCCAAATCCAACTGAATCCAACATCCTTACTACCAAAAATTTCTACTTTGACACTTCGACGTGTGCTTCGACGTCGACCAAAGAAAATAATATTAATAATTGCATCTGACAAAGACAAAAGAAAAGATGGAAGTTATTTATAATTTGAAATCAACGTTGGCACTACTTATTTGTCGTAAAAATTGACTTTTGAGGTTATTATTGTTGCCAAAAAAATATTCTTAGAAATAGTACTCAGAAAATATCTCAAATGATTTCTCCATTTAAATAAATTCAAAGTGGTTAATTGAAAATCAAAATGGTATTAATAGTTATTATCATTGATGTTATGTAAAAAATAAGATATATTGGATAGCTTATCAATAATACTCTAATTAAAATATTTTCTCTTACAGCATAAACTTAAAACTTCACAAAGAGAAAAAGTGAAGAAATTTATATCATTCACACATGCTGGAGAAACAACAGCAATTTATTGCCTTAGTCAGAATGATTGGAAATTAGATTTAGCTAGTGATAATTATTTTCAAAATCCAGATGCATATTATAAAGAACCCAGAGTTGTTGATAAGAAAAAACTTGAAACTTTATATAGTCGATATAAAGATCCAAATGAGCCAGAGAAGATAACAGTAGATGGAATAATGAAATTTCTTGATGATGTAGGTCTTGCTGCCGATTCAAAACTTGTTTTAATCATTGCGTGGAAGTTTAAAGCTGCAACTCAATGTGAATTCACAAGAGATGAATTTGTAAATGGAATGGCAGAATTAGGTTGTGATACAATTGATAAGTTAAAATCAAGATTGTCAACACTGGAAAATGAACTTAAGGATAACTACAAATTCAAAGAATTTTATCATTTCACTTTTAACTATGCTAAGAATCCTAATCAAAAAGGATTAGATCTTGATATGGCAATTGCATATTGGAATATTGTTTTAAAAGGAAGGTTTAATTTTTTGGAATTATGGTGCACATTTTTACAGGTGGGATATATATTTTTACATAAATAGTAGTTATTTTATTATGGATTAGAAATATAATCTACATATAATAATATTTGAAATACTACTATACTATAGAATAATATTATTCAAAATTTTTGTTACTTGATTTAACCTAATTTTTAATTAAAAAGGCAGTTTTTAAATTGCATAAATGTCAAGTGAACTTATTATTTATATATAAATATGGAATTTCTCAAAAACAGGGCATTGTTAAATGTTATTTACTCTTAGTAGTGGATAGGATTTTATAGAATAGATAACATTTAAGACATATTTATATCTATGAGTAGAATATGAAAACAACTAGGTGATTGCTATAGATAGGGTACTATTGAAAATGTTTTAATTTTTATATATAGGTATTTTGTTCATATCACTTAAAAGCATAACTTATACATTAGAACATAGTTATGCTTATGACATTCTAGGTCCGGTATAGTATATTCATCCAGTCTGTTCATATGAAACAAAAGACTTTGAAGCCATCTTTTACTGAAACTTATATGTTTCTAATTTTATTTTATTTTATATTTTCTTAGGTCATTGTTCCCAGAAATTTCCTCACATTGGTCAGCTCACAATGCATTCTGCAATGTATCCAAATATTTTATATAGCAATGTCAAGTAGATTGTCTTATCTACATCAAAATTCTCTTTAAAAAAAGCTTAAAGTTTTAATTCTTGGTTTCATAAGGGCAATGATAATTTGAAAACCTGAAGTTTAAACCTTTGGATGATAGCATTGTTCAAGCCATCCATAAATGTATGAAGAATGTTGTAGAGCCCCTGAACAAAAATATATTCTCTGAATGTCTTATAGTATATTTTGATTATGCGTTATTGGTAATTAAGTTTTTCATTTAAACATATTATGTTAATTGGTTTGTAGCATCGATTGCAAAATAATAATATAGATCTATCAACCTAGAGGTAATCTTATTGAAATAATTGGTTTCAATGGTTCATATTTTCCAATATATTTTTGTTTAACTTCATGAGACTTTTGAGCATAATTAAGTATTATGGTGTTATTATTGATTGCAATTAACTATCACAATGTTTCTTCAATTGTGAAAACTATATGTCATTTCATAATGGTCTCTTCTTCTGGCATTGCTTAGCACACTGATTATTTCTCACGAAATAATTAAGCTATCGTTTAAACAAAGTGTTCTTTGCCAAAAATAGCTATAAGTATATCAGGCTAGATTTAGAATGATGGTATCCACATGAAACATCATCACTTTTATTATTCACTCCATCTTCAGGATACGATACATAGTGAAACAGACGTGTGTCTGTACTACAGACACTACCTTGTGGAAGATGCTCGAAATGTCAGCTGAAATTATTCTCAACATATTACATTTGAACCCATTACATGTAGAGCTTTGTAAGAATGAATGAAGATCTCTAGAAGACCCCAATGAGATGAAGACAAGAAGACAGATGTCTTGATCATGCTAAAGAATAGAAGACCAGTGAAGACCGAAGAAATTTCTCTATACCAAGACTTGAGAAGAAAAAACCAGCGAGCCGTCCTAAACTTTGTTACTTCATTACATGACATCCATGCTGACCATTGCAGACTTGGAGTACGTAACTGGAGGAGTGTGCGGAAATCTGCTGTTGAGAGCATTGTCAAGTTGTTATACTAAAAACTTCTTGGATTCCTTTATAATACAAGTAATTGTCTTGACGATGGGTGAAATGTGGAACACAGTTTAAAAGATAATTGATTATATTGATATAGAATTACAAAAGTTGAAAACTGGCTAATCTTTGTGGTTGAAAACATGTTTAACTACGTTCTCTTGAAATATAATTAATGAAATATATAAATAGAGAAAACAAGTAATTTGCAACTTGCACCTTAAAAATCAGCTTTAATCTTGTGGAGGAAAGAAATGTCCTTCAAACTTGAATAATCAACACCATGAGTTCTTATAAAATATTATAATAACAGGTTATTAGATGATATTCCATTATTACTATTAAATAATTTTTAGTCTCAGGTTGTGTGATATTTTTTATTTCATCAACAAATACTGAAATTGAGCTCTTTGGCTGGTCATCAATAAGAAAACTGTTCTTGCCACCTGTAGTAATAATTATATGTTCAGTTGGGGAGAAGACAGCGAAACTCTCTTATTGTGTACATTTTCACAGCCTGGCCACTTATGGAATTTTGGTTTGAACTGCTACTGGTGCAGGTAGTATGTTTGTGATACAAAAGTGTGTAATGGGAATTTTGGCTGGTGTATCTGGAACCACAAGTTGTAGAGAGTTGTTTAAATGTTTCGGCGTACTCACCATACCTAGCTGTTACATTTCGACCTGTTTAGTATAATTCCACGAAATGAAAGCTTCACAGTTTTGAAACTCTTAGATCCACCAGTATTGCACTAATTATGGTGATAACTACTTTGTTCCCAGAAGACGTTTAACTAAATCCCAATGTTTGTTCGACGGCATCATATAACTTGTGGCATCTGTCCATCGTAGACCAGAGGGTCGAATATTTAAATGTTCCCTGACAAGTTAGTTAATAGGAAATGAGTGTTACAATTGGCAGGAGTTCCATGACTTCTTGCCTTCCCTTGTATAATTGGTGAAGCTTCCTTTTTCATCATTTTCATTGCTCAACATTTGTGCTTGTGAAGTTTATGCTTTGGTCTAGACAGGTCTGCTGTGTTCTGTGAGATGGATTTCTGTTGTGTTTTTTTGTTTATTGACATTCATCAGCCCAACTATTTGCCCAAATAAAATCTCCATTATGTCGCAAACTGTGTTCAAAGTTATAAAGAGTCGAGAAATGCAAGCTGATAGGAATAATTAACTCAATGAAAAACATATTAAAATATTTTGATGTTATTGTAATGTTATTTTGTTCATGCATTGATGAAAAATGAAGTTTATGTATTTCCAAACATGTATTTATCAGTAAAAGACAATTCTTTAATCCTGATACGTTCATAAAACAAAGGATGCATGATTTTTCATGATTAAGGTCAGTGTTTGTTAGAATGGAAAATCTGAATTTTTTGAAATACTGGACGCAGAAGAGAAATAAACTTATTTCTTTTGGTCGAATTTTTTTCGAAATACTTCTGCATCTGCCATTTATTACAATATTTGTAGTATTGAACATACTAGACGTAGAATAGAAATAAATATATTTCTGCTAAATGAACTTTTCAGCCTACCTGTGCACCTGATGTTTTTTCAAACCTCTAAAAGTATTCAATAAATACTATACTTATAAATGAAATCTTAATTGTATTTGTTTTAATTTTCCCATTAATATCTTACCGTTTTCCTTATTTCAGGAAAATCATAAGAGATCAATCCCAAAGGACACCTGGAACTTGCTCTTAGATTTCGCTCAACAGATCTCTGAAGATATGTCTAATTACGATGAAGAAGGGGCATGGCCTGTCCTCATAGACGATTTTGTAGAATGGGCAACTAACAGAGAACGAGAACCACACAGCACTAGTCAGGTTGAATAACAGTCACTCTAGAAATTTTTCTAAGATCTCCCCTCTCCCTATATGAAGTTCAACAGGAGTGCCAAAGTTTTGAGAATGAGTGATCATCCAAAAATAAAATCCCCGCCATTTCGGATGCAGATTGATTGCTGAGCAAACAATTAAAAAAAAAGTTATACAACAGTCGAAATTTATATGGTTATTAAGTGCACAATACGAATATAGTGCAGATAATGCCTACAAAGTACGAATTTACTAGGTTTCAATCTGGTTACACTTGAGAATAGTTTTTGGAATAGACAGGTTTTATTGAGAATGGTAATAATTTCGATTTCACAAATTTTATTTCCAAATTTTTCATTGTCTAATGAATTCTTGTTTCATATTATTATTTGTAGTCTATGAAAATATTTCTAGTTATACTTGTACAAATTTAGTTTTTAGCTTCATCGACATTGTGAGATACTTCACTTTGAGTAATGGTTTAGTTTATTTTAAAAAAAAAAATTTTAATGCATCATTTCGGTTGTTCTAATCATACAACTTACACTTCTTCTACATTCGGTTTTTGCTGGAAATTTAATGCATCAGATTAAAGAAATTTTTTTTCACAGAACATTTTGAATTGGCTTCTTTCAACAAAATCCTGGAGGATGTTTCAAAATTTGTGTTCATAGATTCTTGACCAAAGGTTTTACTACATTTCTAATTTAAAAATGGCTGAAAATACATTTTGGATAATATGAATTGATGTTTTATCACAGAAATTTCAAGTGACTATAATGATAAATCCAAAAAAGAATCTCATTGGATAGTATGTAGATGATACCTCATATAAACTTTGTTATTGCAATTTATTATGCTTCACAGATTTTTTTATTTGTTTCAACTGAAAAATGATTTATACCAGTGCAAGTTGCTCTATTTGCAGTATAAATTTCAAGCTTAGTAAAATATAGTTGCATAGATTCAACACTTTTTGCGGAATTTGTATGTTTATTCACAACAAAATCTGGTTTCTTATTAAAAAAAAATTTTTTTTCTCAAATTACTTGATCATGTATCATTCCACAAAAAGGACCTTTTACTAAAATATACCCTACCCAACCTTTTAAGCCATATAGTCTTTTCTGAGTGTTTCATTTTAGAACTTGTAGTGTTAATTGGATCTCTCATTTTCGATCAAAAACAATTTTGACATGGTACTCCTAAAAAAAAAAGCTGTGAATCGAAATATCATATTTGTCTTTTTATTCTCCATTTTTTGAACAAAAAAGAATTGCCTGTGAAGAAATATTGTATTCTTAGATTTTAGATGAACCTGAAATTAAAGATATTTGTTTGAGTTGACATTAGATGAAGTTATTGAATTTAAACAAATTGCATTGTATTTATACCCGAAAGGTTTGTAGTGAAATTTAATTTAATACTTTCAGGGTGGTTGAAATAACTAAGGAAATATTTCAAAGAATACTTTGACTTGAAAATTGTTGAGTAAACAATGTGGAATAGAATGAAGGACTTTGTAAATAGATTTAAAAGCAGTCCTTTATAATTATGTACATACCCATTTATGATGCTTATACTGCTATTAAATATGTTTTCAATTCAGGTGTGTCTCATTTAATAATAATTTAATTTAATAGTGAAATACTATACACTTTACCTTGTCTAGTCAATATTTTGACTGATCAATTCAAAGGTTTTTATTTAGCTTATAAAGCTACATAAATTCACACATTTCTGACATAAATAAAGCATAAAAATAAAATATTTAAAAACTATGATAAAACTTAACCAAAATATACTAGATTAAATTTAAAAGTCTGTTTCATTTCAATTAATACTAGTAAGGTCTTTGATTTAATAATAAATATTCTTTCAGTGATGATTTAACCTTGTTTAGGGATGATTGATTCTTCACAGTGATTGGTAACTCGTTAAACATTTGAAGACCCTTATGACATAAAGAGTTTTGTCTTTTCACGCCTGTCTCTGACAGGTGAAAGTTCATTCTATTTCTTGTATTGTGACCATGAATATCACAGTTTCGCTTGAACATATTTAGTACGTTTTCAGGAAGGATACCATACTTTATTTTTGAAACCAAAACCAGTACATTATATTTAAGAAGGTTTTTAACATTCAACCATTCCAAGATCGACAGCATGTGTTAATTGGTGTGTATCTGTTGGCTCTTAATATCAGGATCTGTCTTTACAAATGAAGCCAGTATTATTGTCACAGCATATTGCTTTTGCTAATTTCAAATATAGGTACACTCCCTAAAATTATCTTCATACATGTAGTTTAATGTAACTCAATAATAATAATCATTGTTGGGAATATTTATTTTTAGGCATTGGTACAAAAATATAGAATTACATTAGCCTAGTAAAAACAATATCATATTGCTTTCTGTGGTTTACGGTCAAAATATAAAAATGACAACTCATATAGACGTGGATTACACTTATAGCAATTACTTAATATTTCAGCAAACCACCTACATAGTGTTTTTAATCTCTGACGCTTAACGACTACCGCGCATGCCCCTTTTTCCATAGAATGCTGGTGAGAATCGAAAAGAATAATCTGTAAAGAAATTTGTGTTATACAATTAGTGACAAGTTACTTATTATGAATTTTTAATCCAATTCATTTTATTTCCACGCGTGTATTACAATTCTAGGCCTTGCCAGTGTTTGGAGCTGAGTTTATGAGGTTTGACAACGTGAAACACTATTAATTCTCGAAGCAAAGAATTTTCAGAAAAAAAAATCAGGATGATCATCAAGAAACGATTGAAACAATAGACACCTGTTTTGGCTTTTTGGGATCTCATCATTGTTATCAACCAAGCTAATGGAATGTCCTCGTACAATGCCTCATTCACTAGATCAATTCTTCAAATAAAACATTCCAGTACGTAAACGAAAACAGATTTATCTGCTCGGATTACACACCTTCAGTCACAACGAAAACATTCAGATATCGATAAACGTATAGGTACGTCTATCGATATAGGTAACTACCTAAGTTGCAGATAAATGCTGACATTGGAATCACTAACACGTTGCTAGAATATAGACATACCTATACGTTTACGATAAGAGCTATATAGCTCTTCTCTATTCGTAATATAAAGTTTAAATGAGATACAATGAAATTATCTTTCCTGTTTAAAGAATATGTAAGAATGTAAATAGGATAAATGTCCCGAAAATTATTCGAAAGAAAACTAGGAAAACGCAGAATGCCTTATTTTAGCGTGATGCCCCACTTCATTAATTATCAGTTCTGATGAGGTCCCAAAAATGCACTATAGCTGTATTTTATTTCAACCAGTTGCAGGAGAACATCTTGATGTTCTCCTGGAATAATAAAATATTTAGGGCTTTTCAACTTACATTGTCCGTCTCGTCATTGAAATAAAATAACACGCTCCTAGAATCTGTTATCAGAATTACATAAAGATCGTCGTGTGAATGTCCTTCAATCCATTCCAACCAATTTGTTTTCAAATTTTTAAATAGCGATGCGTATAGAGGTTCTAAATATAGCATGCATTTCTGAAAAGTAGAATAGATTTTTTACAGTAATGTACGGCTTGTTTGAGACTTCAGGGTATTCGATTTAAGAAACATTGTTTCCATCAATCCTTCAAGCGGTGAATGTTAGAAACAGCTAGGTGGCCACTACAAACAAGAGAAACATATTCCCCATATACCGAATTCCAACCAATTTGTTCTCAAATTTTTCAATAACGATGCGTATTGAGGTTCCTTCAACCTATACTCTGATCGAATATTTAAGGAAGCATTGGAAGGAATATCACACCTCGACATCAATATAAATGGAGAACCAATAACAACAATCAGATATGCAGATGATACAGTGATTTTAGCAAATACAATTGAGGGACTGCAGTTGCGTATAAACAGAAACAAACAGGAAATACCAAATTTATGATTTTCAACAGGCAACCCCACAATGGCACTACCCTAGAACTTAATGGAAGTCAAATTGATCGTGTCTCCAAATTCAAATACCTTGGTAGCATTATTACAGAAGATCTAAACCCGGACTGCGAGATAAAGTGCCGAATAGAGATTGCTCGGGCAACTTTTAATAATATGAGATCCTTTCTTTGCAATGACAACCTGAATCTTAAGTTAAGACAACGCATGGTTGAATGCTATATATGATCGGTATTGCTGTACGGAGTAGAGACGTGGACTCTAAAGGTCAGGACGATGAACCAACTGGAGGCATTCGAAATGTAGCTTCACAGAAGAATGCTTCGTATTCCGTGGACACAGCATGTTACAAACGAGAATGTACTACGAAGAACGAACATCGAAAGGCAACTCTTGACGACCGTAAAATGCCGAAAGACTTCATATCTTGAGAGATGATAAATATGGTCTACTACAGCTCATACTAAAGGGCAACATTGAGGGGCGCCGTGGAGTTGGAAGAAAGCAACAGTCGTGGTTCAAAAATATTCGGGATTGGACCGGCATAAGAAGGGCAGGTAAACTTTTCCGCCTGGCGGAGGACCGTACAGCTTTTGCCATGGTGATCGCCAACGTCAGGGAGACCGGACAGAGCACATGAAAGAAGAAAGTTGAGGTTCTACATATGGCAATTCTGAAAAGTACAATAGATTTTACAGTAATATACGGCTTGTTTAAAGAAGAAAGGCTTGAAGGTTTTCGATTCAAGGAACATTGTTTCTATCCATCCTTTAAGCGGTGCAGGTTGAAAACAGCTAGGTGGCCACCATAAACGATAGAAACATATTTTTTGAGGTGGCCATCTTAAGGTTTCTAACATGCTTTTTCATTTCCGTTGATCCTGAATAAGTTACTTATTTTTAGATATAAGATTAATATAAAAGAATTGATATTGATGACGGATTTAGAAATCTAGCATTAAAAAAATATTATACATAAGTATTTCTATTTTTGATCATCATTTTTATCGCTTAAGAGAAAAAAATCATCATACCCACTCAATCAAACCATGGACCATCTTATTAGAATAGGAAAGAGCTTCGGGAACAGTAAGATTAATATTTTTCAGTTTTCCCTTGCGTTTCAGGGTTTCATGTATGTAGTTTCCGTCCAACATACTTTTAGCAAAAATGTTAATCAGTTTTGGAGATATATCTTTATTGGGTGATATCTGAAAATTTAAAAATCATTTTGAATATAGCGCTAATATAAATAATTTGTTACTCTCAACCGAATTATAATTTAATGACTAAGAGAATAATAACTAGGATATGATATTATTCACAGTGAGAATGAATAGGGTAAAATTAGGGAATACCAGCCTTGGGGGGAATCCCGGCGGTTCAGGGTTCGCCCACCCTTATACAAATTTCAGAGTGAAGTTATATGCTTGGTTACGCATATTAGCATATCAAGAATCCAACGGTCATTTAGGTTAGGCAGTTCAAGAGAAAGATGAATTACGTTTATGAAGAAATTTTCGCTACAATAAGATAAACTATAAGAAAGAACTTGTTAGAAGCTGCATAGTTCTATAACGGCTACGTTGATAAAGTGTTTATATATATAAATCGGAACTGAATTATATTTTTTTTCACTCAGTTTACTTGAAACGAAATTATTAAATTTTTGAATAATGTGTACCGATGGGGAAAATAAGAAAATCATTATATGTGATTTCTGTAGCTGGAATTATTCGAGATATAGATTATTTGTGCAATATTATCGTCAAGCTGCAGGGCAATATCGACTACCAAAGTATGGTTTAAAAATTTAGTCTTTTTCTTTAACTATTATTTTTATTTCTAATATACGTGTATTTTGATTCCTACCATATTATTCTTCATTTAAACCTCCCAGTTTTCCTCTAAATAATAATTTTCTCTAAATAAGAATTTTCTTATATTTCTATCGTTTAAAATTTATTCCAAAGATGCCCCATGAAACTCAGTTCTAGTGAAATATATGAGACTGATGTTCAATATACATGGGCTTAAGAAATACCATTCTTTGAAATAGAAAATATTTACAGAAATTATGTTTCTTTTTCGAGAACTTAGCTATAAAATGATTGCAATAAATTGAACATACTCACCGGCAATTTAGATCGTTCTTTATTACATTTTGCTGCCAGAATAATACATATTAAGGTACAAGCGTTACTTCCATTGGCTGCGTTTTGATAATTATAGAATGACTGCGAGAATTTTGATTCAAACCATGTTACCCTTAACTTGTCGTTGTAAAGAAAATCGGTTTCATATTTTGGAAAAAAAGGTAAATCATCAAAATCCTTTATCATTTTCCCTACGTTGCCTTAATTTTGATTTTAGACATAATTTATTTTTGATATTTAAACGTGTCAGAAATGCTTGTGACAGAAATTAATCTTCTGGTTGCTTAGCACTCGTTCTTAAGATAGATACTTGTAGATAGATGTATCTATATACTTTTATATTATATATAGGGTGTTTCATTAATATTGGAAATATTTTAACTGTTGAATCTTGAGCTCAAAATATTAAGATTTAACCTAAATCACTTCAATAACATGTGAATCCTTACTGGGTTACAGGGTGATTTATTTAAAAACTATTTGTGCCCACTACTTCAAAACTATCTGACGTATCCTTGTCAAACTGGCGGTAAGTGTAGATACTCTACACCCTACTAAATCATGTTATAGTTATTAACGTAACAAGGCCGATATGTAGCAAATAACGGATGAGGTTGGATATAATTAACCGAATCCGTTATTTGCGTATCGGCCGTGTGTCGTTAAAAATTTTTCGTAATCCCGTTGAAATATTATATTTTGATTCCGAAGAAAGAAAAAACCCCGTACCTCGCAATTCTAAAGAAAAATCCCAATGTCGTGCACTCTGTTGTCATGGAACAGTTTGACAGTTTTATAAACAACGTCAGTTTTTTGTGTTCTCAAGTTCGCTTTAACGACGACCATGGATGAATGAAATTGAGGAAGAAAATCAAATTCCTTTTAGAAATATTGGGAGAATCATGTGCAGTGCAGCGAGTGTTGATTAACTGCCGAAAATAACTCAAGAGCGATATCAAAAAGAATATGAAAATTTTGAAATGTGGCGTAAAAGCAAGAATGTAAAGGTGGTCGATGAAGATGTATTATTAGCCTATGCGAAATGAAAATCAGAGGTTTATTCTCCCAACTCGCTGTGGACCAAGATTTTAATGTTGTTATTGTAAGCAAAATGAAGTTTTGAAATAAATATTTGAACAAGTGATTTCTTAACGGCCGCCGGCCGTTATGAAATTATAACGGCCGGCGGCCGTTAACACTAACTTTTCAATTGTCATCTGAATACCGTTAAATCAAAATAACAGTATGGGATTACGAAAAAGATATGTTTCTCGCCTGTACCAGAGGCGTACGACAGGGGCAAGTGATTGGTTGACCCTACCCAAATTCTACGCCACTGGCGGAATTTTCATTTTAGTACAATTTCTCAATTCAACGCAATTATTTACAATTTTATACGATTATTTCATCACCATTTTAACTGAATTGTTTTTAACGATATTCAATTCAGTTAAAATGGTGATGAAATAATCGTATAAAATTGTAAATAATTCCGAATATGTGATATATTACAATACAACATAAATGGAATGAAATATCTTCTTTGTGTTGATATGATATTGGAGGATTCATAATTGCTAAAAAAAAATAATAGAAAAAACATTTTTTCTTTATTAAAATCAAGAATGTTCTTTGAAAGATTTTCTATCAAACATTGTTCATAACTTCAAATCTTCTCCATTCATGTTTAAGAATTTTTTATATTATATATTTATATGTACGAGGATATATTGTAAAATTCTTAGCCTACTATAGAAACAAACAAAATTTCAATGTCAAAATATTTTATTACTCAACATATTCTCCTCTTAATTATATACATTTATTACAGCTTTCATTACCTCCTCGTTGGAAGAAAATTTACGACTTTTTAAACTTTTTTTCAGTTGAGGAAAGAGATGATAGTCGGACGGAGCCAAATCTGGTGAATAAGGGGGGTGTTCTAGTAATTCAAACCCTAAATCACGAATTTTTTGCATGGCAACATGAGATTTGTGTGCAGGGGCGTTGTCCTGCAAAAACAAAACACCTTTGGATAGCTTTCCGCGTCTTTTCTCTCTAATTTTTGTCCGTAGAGTGGTCAGTAATGTCGAATAGTAATCTCCAGTTATTGTTCTACCCTTATCCTAAAAATCAATCATGATTACTCCATGGCAATTCCAAAAAACTGAAGCAAGAACTTTTCCAGCAGATTTTTGGACACGAAACTTCTCAAGTCTTGGAGAACCGGAGTGTCTCCATTCCATCGATTGTTGATTTGTTTCTGGATCGTAGAAATGTACCCAAGTCTCATCCATAGTAACAATTCAGTTTAAGAAGTCTACATCTTTTTCAAATCGAGCACAGATTGAACGCGATGCTACTACCCTTGCACGCTTTTGGTCAACATTCAAACATTTGGGGATCCATTTTGCAGCAATTTTTCTCATGTCCAATTCAGTGCTTCAGATATCCGTTTTAGCCCAATTCGACGGTCTGTTAAAATCATGTCATGAACTGCATCGATATTTTTGGGGACTGACACAGAAACTGGCCTTCCCCATCGGTCATCATCTTCAATGGAAAATTTACCTCTTTTGAAGCTTGCAGTCCAATTTTTCACGGTCGCATACGAAGGACATTGATCACCAAGGGTATTAAGCATATCTTCGTAAATCTGCTTACCTCTTAACCCTTTTAAATACAGGTAATTGATGATGGCTCGATACTCCAATTTTTCGATTTTCACAATTTCGGTGGACATATTTTTTCTTTTAATTTATTGCGTAACTCTGGTTTACTTTTTTGACGTCAAACTTTACACTGACACTTTACTAAGTTATTGTTCGTTGCTATGGTAACGCAATATTTTTTTTATGCAGGGAACTGGTCTAGGCTAACTAGATATCCATACATCCTCGTATATATATATATATATATATATATATATATATATATATATATATATATATATATATATTATATATATATATATATATATATATATATATAATATATATGGCCATACATAATGTTGCTTTTCGACAACACACTTATCACTACCACAGTATATCTAATAATTATATTGCTTTTCGGAATTTGAAATTAACACATTAATATAAATATTCTCTTTCTTAATCAGTTTTATTATTTTTTATAACAATCGAATTGAATTGTCAATTTCCACTGACTTTTGCCAACTCCAGATATTAATTAAACATATTATTTCTATTAACCATAGTAACTATGCAATAACGTTTATATTCCTCCACATTACTCCCCTTTCAGTAACTAAGTTACGTTACAGGTGAATAAGATAAGGTAGTTAAAAAAATTCAACACAAATATTAAATGAATTTTAAATCAGTCTTCAAAACGAACTGGTAGTCGAATAGTTCTTCCATTTCGTGTCAATTTGTTTATTGGTGTCGAATGATCTTGATTTCTTGTCAAATCTTTTTCTGCAAATTTACTGTTTGTCACTTGGGAGTCTGGCATGGAATTTTCTTTTAAGACATACGCTGGTTTCAATCTATCTATCGTAACATTCATTTCTTTCCCTTTTACTATAATGGTAAAATACTTATCAGTACTTTTAAGAACTTGAAATGAGCCATCATAAGGAGATTCAAGTTGCGTTTTCACTCTATCTATTCGAAGAAATACATGGGATTTGGTGTTTAGATCTTTATGAACAAATATCTTTTGTGTAGTTTTATGTTGTACTTGTCTTGGTCCAATACGTTCCATCTGTTTTTGAAGGTTGTGAATAAAAGTTCCAGGTGTAGGTACTCTGTATTTTTGTTTCACAAAAAAATTCTCCGGAAGCTTAATGCACTGGTCATACACCATTTCCGCGATGGAGTGTTTAGTATCTTCTTGCACTGCTGTACGTAGTCCCAAGAGGATGATTGTTAATTTTTTACACCATGAAATGCTATTATGTGCTTTAATTGCTGTTTTAAGTGTTCTATGGAATCTTTCTATTTTTCCATTACTTTGTGGATGGTAAGCCGTAGTGTGTTGTAGCTTGATACCTGGATACCACAAATTGTTGAAAGATTACGAAAAGTCTCTGATATAAATTGGGAACCTCGATCAGTAACAATAGAATATGGAACCCCAAATCTCACAATCCAATTATAATAAAATGCTTTGGCAACTGTTTCCGCTAGGATATTTTCTATTGGTATAACTTCCTAGTCGGGGCAAACTAACATAATTTTAATCAGAATACGGAAAAATAGAAACTAGAACTAGCCCAACGGGAAATGGTTGGGGGGGTTACTAACATGAAAAAAAAATAAATGCAGTTACTGACCTTGGGGACTAACTTAAGGGGGCGGGGTAAAGTGAAAAAAATTCAAAGTCAATAGTTTGGATGCGTATTACGAGAAAATTTGACGTCGGAGATAAAAATGTTAAACAGCAAAGTTGTAGGTAATAAAAAGATCTTTCATTTTTGTTAAGGGTACTTTTCATCATAACCTCAAAATTATCGAGAAATTTAAAAATTTTCCAAAAAAGAATAAAATTTTCGTTTTTATATTATAACTTTTATAAAAATTAATGAATTGTTATGAAACTTGGTGAAAAGATACCTTTATATATTATAAATAACTGCATTGTTATAGAGTCTATTTTCAAATCCAAACGTGGCTTGGAAATAAACTTGATCCAACCAAGTGGGGTTGGAGAGAAGTTATTCACTCTAATTGTAAATTATTAATGCCTCGCTTCACGGAAATGCCAATTATACCAGAAACCTTGTTAAAAACAGTCTCTTGCAGTTGCAAAACGACTTGTTCTACGAACAGATGCGGATGTAGAAAAGTTGGTTTACAATGTACAGATCTCTGCAGGAGTTGTCAAGATTCTGGTAATTGTTGCAATATACAACAAGTTTCAGAAGATGTAAGCGATGGTGAAGACGAAGAGCCAAGTCCTCAAAATAATATAAACAATGAGGAAGTCAAAGATGATTTTGAAGAAGAGATGGAGTGTGAAGATTCGCAGTTTAGCGAAGAATCGGGGGGTGAAGAAGAAAAACTGATTCATGTAAATGAAAGAAAAAGATTAGTGTAGTTTGCAATGTGTATTTTTAAGATTTAATCATTTTTTTTATAATGAAAAGTTCTTTTTTTTTAAGTTTTGATCATATTTTAACAAAATAAATACATATTTTCCTCATGAACTTCCTATGAGTTTCCTCAAAATCTTGAACATTTTTTCCAAATTAAAGTTACAACTATAATACTTTTATTCAACCACACATTTTGTCTACTAAGTACACAAAAATAAGAAGAAAAGAAATAATAAGAAAGTTTAAAAAAGTAAAAAATGTAAAAAAATACATTTTTTGCATTTTTTTTAAATTTTGAGGTTATGGTAAAAATGACCTCTACAAAACTTGAAGAATTTTTCAAAATCTACAACTTTTATTGATTACTAATTTTTTGTTTAACGTCAATTTTAGCCGAAAATTGCATGAGAACGATCATTACTTTATTCACCCTCCAGAAGCAACCCTTTACCACCCCTAAATATTGGAGTAATTTTTAACAACAAAATACAGTTTCTTAAATATTTTTTCACGTAGAATCGATTGGTGAAATTAATTTTAACATTTTTTTGAAATTTAAACAAAATTATCAACAATTACTGAAATTTTTTTTTTCAAAATTGACTTTTTTCGTTTTTTGCATTTTTTAGCATTATCTTAAATAGAAGCTATATTGTGTCTCTGATTTATCAAAAGGTAGACGAAAAAACAAACAAAATGAGCTTTGAAAAATCTATTTACGATGATTTTCCACCATACAATTTTCGTTTGAAAAAAGGACTTTTAAAAAAAAAAAATTCAAAATCAAAAATTTTCTACTATTTTCTTTTGAAAATTTTTTTGGTTATTTATAATATATAAAGGTATCTTTTCACCAAGTTTCATAACAATTCATTAATTTTTATAAAAGTTATAATATAAAAACGAAAATTTTATTATTTTTTGGAAAATTTTTAAATTTCTCGATAATTTTGAGGTTATGATGAAAAGTACCCTCAACAAAAATGAAAGATCTTTTTATTACCTACAACTTTGCTATTGAACATTTTTATCTCCGACGTCAAATTTTCTCGTAATACGCATCCAAACTATTGACTTTGAATTTTTTTCACTTTACCCCGCCCCCTTAAGTTAGTCTCCAAGGTCAGTAACTGCATTTATTTTTTTTTTTCATGTTAGTAACCCCCCCCAACCATTTCCCGTTGGGCTAGTTCTGGTTTCTATTTTTCAGTGCTCAAATTTAGTTTGCCCCGACTATCCATCCAATTTGTGAATCTATCTATGCAGGTGAGACAATAAATATTTCCATAAGAAGGAGGTAATGGTCCTATGAGATCTATGTGGACTTCACTAAACCTTTGTGATACCTCTTTATAGTGTCCGAAACTTGATTTAGTATGGCGAATTATTTTTGCTTTTTGACACTGTATTCATGATTTAGCCCACTGATGAACATCTTTTTTCAAATTATTCCAAATGAATTTTGAAGAAATCAGTTTTACTGTCGATTTAATTCCTGGATGAGAAAAACCATGAAACTGATCAAATATTCTCATTCGAAAATTTTGTGGAATAAATGGTCTAATATTTTTTTGTTGAGATATCACACCATAAGTATTTACCTGATGGCAATAGGTGTTTCTTGAAACTTAAAGATGTCGATTTTTGTAAATTTTTCAATTCGTTATCCTGTTCTTGTTCATCAGCTATTTTGTCGTAATCAATTAAGGCGATGTCATCTATTCTTGATAGAGCATCTGCTACTATATTATTCTCACCTTTCATGTATCTAATATCGGTAGAAAATTGAGAAATGAATTGAAGTTGTCTCATTTGCTTTGGTGTCGCTTCGTCTGGTTTTTGAAGAAATGCAAAAATTAAAGGCTTGTGATCGGTGATTATGGAAAATGTTCTTCCTTCTAAAAGATGTTTGAAATTTTTTATAGATAGATAAATTCCAAGTAATTCTCATCATAGGTGCTATAATTCTGTTGAGTTGAATTCAATTTTTTTGAATAAAAGGCTATTGGTTTCCAACTTTCATTTTCGAATTGTTGTAGTACAGAACCTATTGCCATATCTGAAGCATCTGTGAACAAAGACAGAGGTAATTCAGGATTGGAAAAAGACAATAAAGTAGTATTGGCTAGATCTTCTTTACATTTTTCAAACTGTCTCATAGCATCTTCAGTCCATTGGATTTCACGTTTGTCTTTCTTCTTGGCACCCTTCAAATATTCGTGTAAAAGTGCTTGATGTTTAGCTGCATTCTTTAAATATCGGCGATAAAAATTTATCATTCCAAGAAAAGTCCTTAGTTCATGAATAGTTTTCGAAAGCTTATAATCCTTGATAACTTGAACTTTCTCGGGAAGGGGACGCGAGCCTTCTGGTGTAATCAAATATCCTAGGAATTCTATCTCTGGAACAGCAAAAATTGATTTCGATTCATTTTTAAACCGAAGGTGTCTATTCTTTCAAAAACTTCATTTAAATATTTCATATGTTCATCTTCACAAGCTGACGCAACTCAAATGTCATCTAAATATGGGAACACAAAATTTAGTCCTGAAAACATGAATAAATCTTTGAAAGGTGTCTGGGGCGTTTTTTAACCCAAAACTCATTACATTAAATTCGTATAAACCGAAAGGAGTAATAATAGCATTTGTCTTCTTCAGCTATTGGAATTTGATAGTAGGATTTAAAGAGATCAATTTTAGAAAAAAATTTTGTGTCTTTAAGTATGTGCTCAAAATCTTCGATTTTTGGAATAGGATACCGATCAGAAATAGTTCGTGAGTTTAGCTGTCTATAATCTCCACAGGGTCTGCATGAACCATCTTTTTTTGTCACCAAATGCAGTGGGCTTGACCACTGTGAATTTGATGGACGAATAATGTTATTGTCAAGCATAAACTGAAATTCTTGTTTAGCGACTGTTAATCTATTGGAATCCAGTTGTCTTGCTTTAGAAAATACTGGTTGTCCTTCAGTTACTATAAAATGCTTAACATCATATTTGGCTTTTGATGGATGTAAATTACCCACTAAGCAAAAAAACATTGCAGTTTCGTTACTGATACGTTGAAAGTTACATTGTTACGTTATTCAAAAAAGATTTGTTACGGCTTTTTCAAGTTCATAGTTACGTAAAATGTCCGCCAACATGACCAAATCCCAGTTACGTTTACAAATAAACGTTTTTGTTACAAAACTGTAACATATTATTTCCGTTCTTGGAATGTTCCAGTTACCTCGTAATTTTAAAGTTACGATTATGTGACTAAAGTTACGTTTTCGTTTCGAAGCTATAACATATTAGTTTCGTTTTTGAGATGTTCTTTTTAGTGCAGAATGACTAAAACGTTACATTCATGTAACGCTTCTAAATCGAAACTAAAGCGGACCTATTTTTAGTGGAAAATCGGTCCAAAAAAATAATTATACTTTCCCTTGCAAAAAGTTCATTGATAGCTCATACCGACAGAAATAATGGTCTTTGTAGCACCAGTTTTTTCTATTGATAAGAATCCCTATTCAACTTTTGATAAGAGAAAGTATAATTATTTTTATTTGGTCGATTTCCCACTAAAAATACAGTTATTATATTCATGACATCATCTTCACATTTTATATTGTCTGTATCAGAATAGCTAGGTGTATACATCAAGTAATGCAACTGTAACCATTTATTAGTCATGTGGAGGCGTTTATATATATCCAAACATCAATTGAAACACTTTATAGGTAGTTATTGAATTGTTTCAAAATAATAAGACTGTAGATTGAAATATTCTATTTTACTTATGTATATAAATATGTACATATAGAAAGATTTATGTAAAGCATCTGCTGCACACCTCTGAAAAATAAATCAAATATTAGAATTTTAAAAATATGCATTGTTTACTAATATTGTTCAAAAATATTTATATTTACCAATTCCTCTGCTGCAGCTCTGCTCGCTTGAGCCGTTGGTTGGCTTGTCGGAACCAATCCATGGTTATGATCTCAAATACTTTATCACTTACAGTGTGGCAGTGTTGTGCTGCAACTAAGGATGAATATCAATGATTAAGTAAATATTAATTGTCCAATATAAGACCTTTTAGAATATTGCTTATCTTGCAGTCTTTTATCTTGAAGTTATTTTTTTGGCCCGTCCAGGAACAATGTTCATTCGGTATGTTTTGAACTTTGGATACAAGTCTCCGAATATGCCTTCTCGAATATGATTTATAAAATAGCTGCAAATAAAAATAAAGCAATTGGTTATTGGTTGATAAATTATAGGTACCTATACTGTTTGATGTTACACATCAGCCAGAAAATGTACTCAAAGTAATAATTGTAAATATTCATATATACTGATAAAAACTGTAAATGTAGAGTAATGATTACAACATCGAAAGTTACAAATATTCATGCAACTATACTAGAACTTGATCATAAATTGAGACTATTCATTCCAATATTTTGAAAGAGAATATTTGTTTAGAGTTATATGTGCCGAAAAAGTGTTATACTAGAAAAGGACTAAGTATAATAACATATTTGCTAAATAAAATCCTCAAACTAACTAACTAATTACTGGCCTATTTATCAATTTATAATCGCATCCTATGCTGTGGCATATAATAATAATTATATAAGTAGGGGTAAAAACAGGAGATTCTCTCCCTATAATTAGGTAAACTAACGAATAAACGAATTTAGTACTTACTTTACGATTCATGTTCCTCTACTCTAAACACAGTTTTTAAAAGGAATGAATGCAAATGCACAAAACGAACAATGATATAATTATTCAGACGCTGGCTGGAATCTTTGAATATAAAACACACTATATTCAAAGGCTGGAATACTTTGGTTTTGGTATTATAATTTATAGGTTATGGTTGGCGTTGGCGGTGTGGCGGCACTTGATGTTCGACGTCACCTTCACCTATCACGTAGGGAATTGCCCTAGTGATCAAAGTAAATAGTTGTTTTGTCAGGTTGAAAAACTTATACCTACAATATATTTAAAAAAAGATTAGACAAGACATATACTTCACTTGAAAATTTTGGTGTATTTATAATATTTGTGATTCAAACAAGTTAATACATCAACGAAACTGATACAATTAAAATAAACGTTTTTTAAATTAACAAGAATGTTACGTTTGTGTTACATTTCATTTCTCTTTAACAAAGAAGTTGACCCAAAAACATGTCGGCGATGTAAAACTAAAACATTTTTTAAACCAACATAAATGCTACGTGTCTAGCACGTTTTGTTGATAACGTTAGAATCATATGCTTACATTTAACATTCCAAAAACATAATCAATTTCAACGTCACACAAAATCGTACCAGTTGCGTCAATTAGATATTTAAAGGAGAACATCTTCTAAGTTACTTGAAAATAACGTAACTCAACGTAACAATAACGTTTCTTGCTTAGTGGGTAGGTTTAAATATATCAGGATACTTGAGTTGTAAACTGGAAAATTTACTTGTATTGTTCATTGTGCTCACGGTATCATAGTTAGTAAGAGAGGCAATTTCACCTTTTACTGTAAGTTGTGTTACCCCATCAATAAGTCTTCTTTTATTTAAATCAATCAGTAAATTAAATTTGTTCAAGAAATCAGCTCCCAAAATTCCTTTTTTAACTTTTGCAATTATAAAAGGAAATTGAAATTTGCGACGGAATCCTAAATCACTATTTAAAATTTCAACACCATAAGTTTCGATTTGAGTTCCATTTGCTGCATATAGTTTATAATCAGTTACTTGTTGATTATTTGACGGGATTTATACTCACATCTGCTCCTTTATCAACTAAGAAACGCAATTTCGATTTCCGATCTTGAATGTATAAACGAAATTTGCGACAATTCTTTAAATATTCTGCAGAAGAACTTGTCGCTGAATCTACTGCAGTTTTTAGTTTCCGAATTTGTTTGGTTTTGTATCCAGCTACAGGGTGATGTGCATTTTTCAGGAATACATTTCGATCCGAATCGAAAGTGATAATAGCAATATTTTCCATTGGGATTGAATGGTATTTTGGATTTGCTTCGAGAACGTGAATGTGAATTCGTATTCCGAGCTGGTGATCTTGTCCTATGCTTAGTTGCGAAATTTATTGTTCTAATTGCTTTATTCTTCCTAGCAGTTCAGCACTGAAACTAGATACCTACATGACTAACTTTACATATTTCAGTTTTTGGACTCATATCATTTATTTTATCTGCCATTATAGATAGTTTATCAATATTTTCCTCGCTAACAAGTAAAATATTTTTCATTGAGTCAGGTAATTTTTCGAGCCAAATTGTTTTTATCAAATTTTCCGAAAAATCTGTGGTAACAACTGATTTCAGTTTCTTTAAAAATTGACATGGTTTCATATCACCAAGTTCAATTCCAGATATTAAACGTTTAATCCGAACACTTTCACTTTCTTTAAATAGGTTGAGCAATCTGGTTTTAGAATCTGTATACTTTTTTGAACTTTCGCTGTTTATAATGTCCCAAATGTTTTCAACATATTTTGGCTCTAATTGAGAAACCAAATAATTGAATTTTGTTTCTTCTTGTATTATTCCACTAATTTTAAACTGTGCTTCCACTTGAAAGAACCATACTTCGGGTCTGTCAGTCCAAAACGGAGGAATTTCCACACTTACTTTTTGAATTTCTGGTTGCATGTCTTTCGAATTTGTTTCTTCATTCATTTTTGAACGTCAGGTCACCAAATATCACTACCACTGTATATCTAATAATTATATTGCTTTTCGGAATTTGAAATTAACACATTAATATAAATATTCTCTTTCTTAATCAGTTTTATTATTTTTTTTATTTTTCACTTGTATATTATATGTTTATTTCACCTTGGATACGGTTGCTATAAACACATTCATTATGCCCTAGGCCATTACGCCCGCATTTGCGGGCATAATGGATTTAAAACGCCCGCTTATTGCACTAGGAGAAATGAAGCAAATTTCATTGATTGAATACTTCATAATCCTTATCGTATCCGACTCTGGATTTATCCGGCAATTAATTATTCGCAGCTTTGGCTGCATTTTCTATGATATTCTTGGGTAAATTCATTTTCATTTTCATTATTCCTATAAAACTACACAAAGAAAGCAGCATGATATTCACTGAATATGATGACAAAAATATTCACAAACGTCAAACTATCAACAAATGACATGCCTACTATGAGAAGGAAAATGGATAAGAGCAATGAAACGATTTTAAAATCGCTTTTTCATCATAATATAATAATTTTTTCGTGAAAAATAAAATCTTGTATGCACCGCGTGCGTTACTAGATCCTTATGCCCATCGGGCAACATTCATCCCTCGGGCCAGAGGCCCTCGGGTCGAATGTTTCCCTCAGGGCATAAGGATCTATATAACGCACTTGGTACATAAATAACTAATAACAATCGAATTGAATTGTCAATTTCCACTGACTTTTGCCAACTCCAGATATTAATTAAAAATATTATTTCTATTAACCATAGTAACTATGCAATAACGTTTATAATCCTCCACACACTGTCTATTATACCATTCAAACTCACGCTAGCGTAAATATCGATTTGCTGCATGATGTATCCGTTCGACAACGTACTACTTTATAATAGGCTACAAGCTTTTTTGGGTAGACGGCGGTCATGTCAGAGTATTATTGACATTTCTCAGTTTGCAGACAACTTTCGAACAACGTGCTTATATCGATTTCTTTATTGACTCAGAGAAGTGTTTCGTTTTAGACAAATTGTGATTTTACGCCTGAAAGGTATGTATTTTCGAATAGATTACGTAATATTATATATTAGTAGGTATGCGATTTTTGAAATACTCGAATTTTTGTTTTGTTGCCGATTGGCAACACCATGCATTCGAGGTATCGATCGTTGTCTTCATTCTGTACTTTTTATCAGTAACGATATGCAGTTTGGTAACTTAATTTTATTTATTATTTCAGTATGGAAGCGAAAAAGATTCTAACAGAAAAATATTTGGAACAGTATTGGGAAAATTTTACCGGTCTAAGTGACGACGACATTGATTTTAGCTATACAGATAGCGATGAAGACGGTTTTTTGCCTGAAACTGATGATGAAGTAGAAGACGCTGGAAAAAGTGCTCGTGAAATTGGTGTTCTAGAAGATTCAGAAGAAGAAGAGGATAACTTGCCTCTCTCTACTTTCTATTCGTCGAAACGAAGTAAGGCCCCCGTAAAAAAAGGATATACTTTGGAAATCTAAGTCTCTGATCTTGAATGATGATCAGCTGAGGTTCCATGGAGACATAGAAGATTCTGAAGAAATTTCAGCTTTGGAACGGCCGTTGCAGTTCTTCAATTACTCTCTCTCGAGTGAGTTGGTAACAAAAATTGTTGAAGAATCCAATTTGTATGCTGTTCAGACTAAAACTGAGAGACCATTCTCCTTTACCGAAAATGAGATAAAGCAGTTTTTTGGTATAATTATATAATAGGTACTTCATTAGTAAGCATGCCCAACACGAGGTCATTTTGTGTGTGATGAACTAAGATTTGCACCAGTAGCTGATGTAATGTCGATCAACGAATTCGATATGATAAGAGGTTTCTGCACTTCAACAATAACTACTCTTTCATACCGCGTGATCAGCCAGGACATGACAGGCTTCACAAAATTAGACCAATTGTTGATTTTCTGCTGTTGCCATGGAGCAAAATCTCAGTATCGACGAGCTAATGTGCTCCATTGAAGTAAAGCATTATATGAAACAATATATGCCAATGAAGCCCCACAAATGAGGATTCAAATTGTTTGTTATGTCAGGCATTTCAGGATTTGCCTACAAATTCGAAATATATATGCTGGCCAAGAACAAAAAGGTGCCAGTTGATGAGACTGACCTTGGAGTAACATCTAGTGTCGTTTTACGTTTAGCTAGAATCATTCCACGACAGCAAAATTACAGACTCTCTATCATGATAACTATTACACATCATTGCCTCTAATGATACATTTGGCAAAAGAGGGAATTTATTCCTTGGGTACTATACGCAGAAATAGGGTACCTAATTGTAAATTGCCATACAGAATATATGCCATACAGAATCATCTATGAAAGATGCTAGTCGTGGTACAAGTCATGAATTTGTTACAACAATTGATAGTGTGGATGTTTCCTCTGTTATTTGGAAGGACAATAAATATGGGACATTAGTATCCTCATTTGCTGGAAAAAATTCCAATTTCGAAAGTTAGAAGATATGATCAAAAGGAAAAAACGTAATAGAAGTTGATTGTCCATATATTATAACCGAATACAACAAACATATGGGAGGCGTGGATCTGTTGGATAGTTTCATGGGAAGATATAAAATATGTATGAAGAGCCGTAAACGGTACATCCGGATATTCTACCACCTTCTAGACTTGACCTTAGTAAATTCTTGGTTACTTTTTCATTCTAACAAGCAACCAGGATGCAAATTATTAGATCAAGCCCAATTTCGTGCAGAAGTAGCCTATAACTTGTGCAATATAAGATCAGCTACTACTAAACGCGTTCGCCCTTAGTAATAGTTCAGAGCAAGAAATTGAAAATAAGAGAAAGAGAGGACCAATGAAGCATATTCCGCCAGCGGAAGTTCGCGCTGACCAAACTTGGCATTGGCCAATTATTGAAGATAAGAAAATGTGATGCAAGCGACCCAACTGCAAAGGATTTACCCATACTAAGTGTGAAAAGTGCAGTGTAGAATTATGTCTCAATAAACATAATTGTTTCAAAAAATTTCACATTTAATTTTTTATCATAATATGCAGGCAATGCATGATGCCGTATGGATACAAACCCTTTTTCGAATAAAAAAATTGTTCAAAATGAAATATAATTTTTTTCTATTTTTCCTTGTATTAGTAGGTACTATTAAATCTTAAAGATTTTAATTTTTTCATTTGATAAAAAAATCATTCATTTAAGGTATATATATATATATATATATATATATATATATATATATATATATATATATATATATATATATATATATATATATATAGATGATATAGTTAATAAGTTCCTTAAACCTTTTTATTGAAATATGCTTAGATGAAGTGTTAGTGGGTATTAGGGTTTATTGATGTCCACTTAGAAATTATTCAAAATTTACTTCCAATTTTGTCTACGTTTCGGCTAGTTTCCAAGCCTTCTTCAAAACTATAAAAATTGCAAAACAAAGAAAACTTTCAATATCATCGCAAATTACTCAAAATTACAGACTTACCATTAATTCAAACAAAAACATTTCTTTTCACGACATACAATATGTAACAAATAAATAAATAAACTGACAATTAGCAACTAATATACGTCAACATGATCTGGTATCCATCATTATCTGTCAACAAACTGAAAATAAATCGTTTTCTACACTCACACACACTTCTACTCATTGGCCGCAACACATTAGCACAGATTGACATACTTATTGCCTAGGTGAAGTAGTATTTAAATTAAATTGTAATATAATTTGTTAAGTTGTTCTAAGTCCTTTCTGTCATTAATAGAATTTTGGTTTTGTTTTATTGCTATCATCTCATGAATTTCACGTTTCTGCGGCCAATGAGTAGAAGTGTGTGTGAGTGTAAGAAAACGATTTATTTTCAGTTTGTTGACAGATAATGATGAATACAAGATCATGTTGACGTATATTAGTTGCTAATTGTTAGTTTATTTATTTATTTGTTACATATTGTATGTCGTGAAAAGAAATGTTTTTGTTTGTGTTTGAATTAATGGTAAGTGTGTAATTTTGAGTAATTTGCGATGACATTGAAAGTTTTCTTTGTTTTGCAATTTTTATAGTTTTGAAAAAGGCTTGGAAACTAGCCGAAACGTAGACAAAATTGGAAGTAAATTTTGAATAATTTCTAAGTGAACATCAATAAACCCTAATACCCACTAACACTTCATCTAAGCATATATATATATATATATATATATATATATATATATATATATATATATATATATATATATATATATATATATATATATATATATATATATATATATATATATATATATTACGAGATTCCGTAACATTTTGCTCGAATAAAATAGCAGATTTTGAAAGTAAACTAGTTAGGCTCAATGAAGTCTTGAAACTTGCAAAAGAGATAAAAGGGGAAAATGATTTACTGAAAAAGGAAGTATCCGAGCTGCATTTAAGATTGGACAAGGTTGAGCAAGATGCAAGATTGAACAATGTGGAAATTATGGATATACCCGAAAAGAAGGATGAAAATTTGTACAATGTTCTTGGAAAGATTGGAGAGTATGTCGGCATGCCCTTGGAACCGAATTTATTGTCGTCGATAACCCGAGTGCCTACGAAAATTGTCGGCAAGCCAAGAAATATTGTAGTGAAATTCGTCTCCAGGTCAAAAAAAGATGAAATGATGTCTGCAGTTAAGGTGAAGCGAATGGAATTGGGAAGGCAAAATGCTTTCATATTGAATGGCATAGCAGATAAATTTTATATTAACGATCACCTAACTACCAAAAATAAAATTATTTTTAAAGCAGCTCGAGCGGCAGCCAAGGAAAAAGGATTTAAATTCGTTTGGACTCAGAATGGTAGTATATTGATTAGAAAAGACGATTCATCCAGAATATTTCATGTTCGAAGCGAGGCTGACATAGCCAAGCTTAATTAATCCACTATGTTAGATCGGGGCATCATTTTCATATCCAAATGGTAAAATCAGCTTTGTTACAAAAGACTCTTTTTTATGATGGAGTTAGAAATTATAATGCATTACCAGATAGTATTAGGAGCGTGTCAAATCTCAATATTTTTTCTAAGAAATTATTCAATTACTTACTTATTAAATCTTAGAATTAAGTGTATATACTTAATGTAATTACTAGCAAATTGCTAAATAAAACTTACTTACTTACTTTATCTGAATTTACTACAGGCGTATATTTGATTATCCCACAAAAATGGCTCTGAACGTCATGTATCAAACTGTGCGTGGTTGCGTACAAAACTACATACCTTTAAGATCAATGTGACAGCTTATTAATTCGACGTGATTATGGTTACGGAGTCATGGTTAAACGAGGGCGTGTTGGACAGTGAGGTGGTGGACGATCAGTACACTATTTTTTTCGTAGATTGAATATTACAAAAAATTCACCAATATGCAGAATTTATAGTGAGTTTAACACGAGCTCTTTCGATTTGGATCCCTTCAATATCCCCTTTATGCGCTAGAAGAAGTTGTTGTAACATCATTATTTTGCACAAGATTGATTTCTTTTTGTTTCTTTCTAATTATTGGTTACTCTTGGTTCAGTGTTTCAGTAGATTTTTCTTTTATTTGCACTAAGTTCAAGTTTATGCCTAAGAATTGTATATATTTTTTGTAACCTACGAATACTGTTTTGGGTTGAAATACCTGTTTGTATTCTTATTTCTCAATAAATAAATGAAAATAATATATATATATATATATATATATATATATATATATATATATATATATATATATATATATATATATATATATATATATATTTATATTATATATTATCTATATATATAATATATATATATATATATATATATATATATATATATGTATATATATATATATATATATATATTTATATATGTATATATATATTATATATTTATATATATATATATATATATATATATATATATATATATATATAGTATATATATATTATATATGTATATATATAATTATATATTTAATATATATATATATATATATATATATATATATATATATATATATATATATATATATATATTGGCATCGATAGTTCCTATACAAGCGAATCAATTCATTTCAGTAATAAGTATCTGAATAATACAAATATTTTATGCAGAATAATTTATTTTATCTGTTCTTTTTGGTTTCAACTTCATTTCTTTTCAGAATTTTTCTCAATATTAATCTTATTAAAATATAACAGACTGCTAAACTCGATATAATGAATAGAAGAAGTACACAAAAAACATCCAATAAATGATATTGGTACCATTTTAAAGCATTTGATGGACTCTTTAGTTGAGGAGCACCCCTGTGCCTTAAGACGTACTCCACCCAGTACACTGCTGTTTCCAGAGGAGGCATTGGCCGATCTTTGAATTCTTTCGACAAAATTCGAGCATTTTGCTTATACCTGAAGTATCAAAATTAATTTTGTTATTAATTAAAGAATCATTAGATTGATAAGTCTGCTATTGAATATTCGAAAATTAGTTAGGTACTTCTTATTACCTTGGGTTTTCTATAATTTCCATTACAAGGCTGCTGAATTGGTCTTTGGTTACAGTTTCTAATGTGAAAGTTTTAGCAATATTTCTTTCTACTAAAAGTTGGCAATTCTGATATTGATCTGCAAATAGTGGTATACACAACATTGGGACACCACAATGTATTGCTTCTTGAGTTCCTAGGAGTCCTGCGTGTGTGATGAAAAGAACTACGTTGGGATGACCTGAAACAAGGCAAAAAGTAGTAATTAAATCAAATTTGATTACGACCTATTCTTAGACCGACTATTGTTAATTTCGATTGCCATCTTGCAACCCTATTGCGGATCTGTAGATAAAATTAAAAAAAATTAAAATCACGATGGAAAAATAGGGGTTGATCGTACAAGGGTGAAAAATTGAGAGTAATATAAATTTTTTAATTCTAAGTCATGACAAAATAAAAATGAAAATTTTGCCAAAAAAATTAAAGTTTATAATTAACAAATAAAAAATAGGGGTTGATCGTAGAAGGGTGAAAATTTAGGGTTGCATTTAGTTTTGAATGCTGTATCATAAAAAAAAATACAACAAAAAATTTTGTTTGAAAAAAAAAAATTAAGATTTGATGTTTTCCGATTCGCAGACCTAACCGATATGCACACAAAATTTCATGAGAATAATTGATCTCTGGATACTCCTCTAGCTTAGAACAGATTTTCTAATCTTTTCAAAAATTCAGACAGACCCCGCTCGACAATTAGAGTTTCACGATGTTTTGCATTGAATAATCTATTCCAAAGATGTATTAATAAGTCAGAGGTACCAAAGGAATGGAAGTTGTCATATATATGTTAGTTTGAATGGTTTCGACAATGTTTCTTCTGTATTTGTGGAATTCTGGACTTCCATTGTCTATAAAAATATATCTGAAACAAAAATAAAAGAAAAGAAAACTTGATTAGTGAATGGCAAGAAAAGAAAATAGCTGAAAAAATTAAATTCAATGAATTAGTAGTATCTGAAAAAAGAAATGAAATAAGATTAGTAAATAATAAGTTGGAAAATGGTGAAAAAATAAAATTATACAATATACACGACGTTTCGGTTAGTTGGGTATCTCTAACCGTTCTCAAGTGTAAACTGTTATTTTTTCACCATTTTCCAACTTATTATTTACTAATCTTATTTCATCTCTTTTTTCAGATACTACTAATTCATTGAATTTAATTTTTTCAGCTATTTTCTTTTCTTGCCATTCACTAATCAAGTTTTCTTTTCTTTTATTTTTGTTTCAGATATATTTTTATAGACAATGGAAGTCCAGAATTCCACAAATACATTGTCATATATATATCAGTAATCTATAAAAAAAAGGGGATAAAAATTAATGCGATAACTATAGAGGAATATCCGTAACCAACACCATAAGCAGGATATATGGAAGAACACTCAAAAACAAGATAGAAGATGAATACAGTGCAATGGAGGCTGAAGAGCAAGCCAGATTCCGAGCAGGAAGTTCACGTATTTGCGTTAACTCAAATTGTAGAAAAGAAAATCGCATATAACCAGGAAGTTCATTTGCTATTTGTGCACTTTAAAAAAGCCTATGACAGAATTCCACTAGTAAAATTATGGGAAGCTTTACAACATACTAACATAAATGCTGGAATAATAAAAGCAATCAAATCACTGTATAATGATGCACCGACACAAATAAAAATAGGAAATAACTTAACAACCGGGTTCACAGTAACAATGGGACTCAGACAAGGGTGTTGTATATCGCCAACACTGTTCAAAGTCTATCTAGAAAACGCATTAAAAAGATGGAAGAGAAAATGCGAAGCAATGGGCATACCTGTTGATGATACATCAACAATCTATACTTTGGCCTTCGCGGATGATCAGATGGCGATTGCACAAGACATTGATGACATTGATTATATGACACGCAAACTAATTGAGGAGTATGATAGGTGGGGTCTAAAGGTGAATAATAGGAGAACAACAAGATCTGCCTATCCCAGACAAACAGATTATCAAACACTGCAGCTCATACAAATAGGTACCTAGGCGTAAAAATATCGAAAGAAGGAATTCTGGATGAAGCAATAGCCGAAAGAAATCTTCAAGGCAGGAAGGCTGTGTGCATGTTAAACAGCATACTATGGGATAAACACATTATGAAGGAAAAGAAACAGAGAATATACAACGCAATTAAAAGTATAGTAACCTATAGTAGTGAAATGTTGCCTATAAACAATAGAGCAGAGAAAACACTAAAAGCCACGGAGATGGACTACTGGAGAAAAGCGGCAGGAATGTCTAGATTGGAAATGAAAGTGCAATGTATCCGGATTTGAATATTATAATTCAAACAAGGATTGAAATTTATATTTTAATGATCACTGTTTCGATACAATATTTAGAATGAAAATCTAGTTACTAGGCACATATCTGCATACATCTTCTTATCTGATATAACATATGTTTTTAAATATAACTACTTGACAGGGATATCACAGTCTTCCCCCCTAATTCTAAGAATAAATTTTCTGACAATTAAAATTTACAAAAGAATTATATGAAATGCTTTGCATAAAGCTAATTATAAGCTAATATAATTTATAAAACAACTTTCAAAATTCAAATCTCATTAATTAGTCTTCTAGTTGTTTTTCTTTCACGTTTAGGATACCTTTGATTGGCATCATTAACAGGGCTCGAATTCCCATTGAGATTTATATTAATGTCGTTGTTTGAATCATTTTCCGGAATAATACTAGAAGTAACAAAATCTTTACTTACAATATTATCTGAACTTTCAATTTCATTATTTAAGACCGGTAATTCTGGTGATTTGTAAACTTTATTAATTTGATTGTTATGTCTTTTCCATATTATGTTGCGTAATGATGGAATTTCGATTAAATATACAACCCTACCTATTCGTTTATTTACAATTCCTTCTATCCATGTAGTGTTATTTCTATTTCTATAATCTTTCACGACTACTTTTTCACCTAAAAACAATTGTTTTCTATACCTTCCTCCATAATACTTTTTTTGATTATATTGATTTCGTAAAACATTATCATGGATGTCATTTAATAAAGGTTTCATCAAATCAAATTCAGTATTAACATCTCTTCCCAATACAAGAAATGATGGAGAAACTCCAGTTGTTAAATGTCGAGTATTTCTGTAGTCGAATAAGAAATTATTTAAACAAAAATTTATATTGATATTATTATTATTTCCTAGTGCCTTTTTGAGAGCTGATTTCACGATACTGACTGCATTTTCAGCTGCACCATTTGATTGTGGAAAATATGGAGGTGATGTTATTGATTTAATGTGATATCTCATCATAAATTCTTTCATTTCACCACTAGAAAAATTTGCAGCATTATCTGACACTAAAATCTTTGGTATACCGAAACGACTGAATACACTAAATAGAGCGTTAATCGTGAAGGCTGATGTGGTGGATTTTGTTGGAAAAACTTCCAGCCATTTCGAATGAGCATCTAAGACAACAAGAAAATTATGATTCAAAAATTGACAATAATCGAAATGTACTCTTTCAAATGGCTCAAGTGGCCAACTCCAATTACTTAAGGTTGACTTCACTGATGTGAATCGATTTTTGGCACAATTTACACAGGACATGCACATTTCTTTAATATCTTTGTTCAAATTGGGCCAATAAAATCGTGATCTTGCTATAGATTTCATCTTGATTATTCCTAAGTGAGTTTCATGTAGTGATTCCAGAACGCCTTTTCTTTATTTGAAAGGAACAATAAGTCTATTATTCCATAGCAAAATATTATTTTCTACAGTTAATTGATTTCGAATAGAATAAAAGTTTTGAAATTAAAATTTTTCTTTGCGTATTTTGGCCAAGAAGTTCGTACAAATTTAATAATTTTTTGCAACGTTTGGTCTAATTGAGTTTCCTTTTGAATTTCTTCAAAAGTAGTAATAGGAAATTGTAACTGTGAGAAATACTGTACATAATCAATATCATGTGATTCCAATTTCTCATATTCAGAAATTGGCAACCTCGAAAGAAAATCTGCGTTATTATTTTCTGATTTATTACATTCAATTGCGTAATCATAATTACTCAGAATGAGGGCCCAACTTCTCAATTTGTTAGCTGTAAATTGAGGTATATCTTTATTTGGATTGAAAATTGCACATAAGGGTTTGTTATCTGACACTAAAATGAAAAGTCTGCCGTAAATATATTGGTTGAATTTACATAAACAGAAAATAATCGCCAAACCCTCACGTTCTATTTGACTATAGCCCTGTTCAGTTTGAGATAAGGTTTGTGATGCATAAGCGATTGGTATTTCTTCTTTATTTGGAAAAACATGACTTATAACTCCCCCAATTCCATGAGGACTTGCATCAGTAGTTAATTTTACAGGTAGTGCTGAATCATAATGAGCTAGTATTTTTGTGGAACTTAATAATGTTTTAATTTTTTGAAAAGCAATTTGACAATCTTCGCTCCAATCAAATTCTGATTTTTTTTTAAATAATTTATGTAAAGGATATAAAGTAGAAGCTAAGTTAGGAATGAATTTTCCATAGTAATTTATAGCACCCAAAACAGATTTAAGCTGTGTTATATTTTTCGGCGCTTCTGCCTTCAAAATTGGTTCAATTTTATTAAATAAGGTGTGAAGCCCATAACGATCTATTTTGTGACCTAAATAGCAGATTTCGGACTTATTAAAATCACATTTATTTATATTTAACTTGAAGCCTGATTCTTGCAATCTTTTGAGAACTTGATGTAATCTAAAATCATGTTCATTTTGATTGGAACCGCAAATATAAATATCATCTATAAAAACTCCACAACCAACTATATCTTGTAACAGTTGTTCTATTATTCTCTGAAATTTACCACAAGCACATTTGATTCCATAAGGTAATCTTAAGTATTTAAATAAACCTACATGAGTTGAAATAGTACATAACTCTTGAGCTTTCTCATCAAGACATAATTGCCCATAAGCGAATTCTAAATCAATTTCAGAAAAAATAGTTGCGCCTTGCATTTTAGCAAAAAGATCTTCAATTCTTGGCAGTGGGAATGAATCATTTTCAATTACAGGATTATTTGTTATTTTAAAGTTACCTGCTAATTTAACAGAACCATCCTTTTTTATAATAGGAACAATTGGAGTTGCCCACTTCGAATATTCAACAGGTTTTATAACCTCTAATTCCAATAATCTTTGAATTTCTTTTTCAACTTCCTTTTTTATAGCATAGGGAATAGGCAATGGCCTACAAAATTTTGGTTTCACTTCTGTATCTTTTAGATTAATTGTAACATCTTTATTAAATTTGCCTAAACCTGAACTAAAAAGATTTTTGAATTTTTCATGAAGTTTTTGTTCATAGTTGATGATTTGATTGATAGGAACTATTTTCACATTGAAAATATTCATAAAATCTCGACCTAAAAGCGGAGGTCCACCATTTTCAATAACAAACATATTTTATAATTCAGTACGGTTATTAAAAGTAATTTCTAGGGTACAATTACCTAAGATTTCAATTTGATTACCATTATATGAATGTAAACACTTATTAGAACTTGCAAGTACATGGTGACTGAAATATTTATTGAAAAATTGTTCAGATATTACTGAAACACCAGCACTGCAATCTACTTGAAATTTGAAAATTTTGTTGTCAATCACTATATCTAGGTGGAATGGTGGATCTATATTATTATCATTGTAAAATAATGTATACATTCTTTCAGATTGAACATCTATGTAATTATGTTGCTTTTTACCTCCATTCTGCACACGACCACTTTTGTTATGATTGAATGCGCACATAGGTGCCATATGTCCCTTTACTTTACATCTAGTACATGTGGCTTCTCGAAAATAACACTCACGTTCTTCATGATTTGTTCTCCCACTAATTCGACATTTAGTAACCTTGGTAGATCCTCGATTATCAAGCCGATTCCTTTGTGATTGAAAATTTCTTGAAGACGTATTCAAAAACCGTGACGTAGGCTGAAGACGTACCTGCGTAGAATATAAAAGTGGCTCCGTCTTGACCTTTTCATCTGAAGACGTATTATTCTTAGCGGCCATTTTAGTGCATGCAATTTTAACAGCATTTGCAAAGGAACATAACTTGTTTTCCTCGAAAAGTCGATCTTGAACCGCCCCTTTTTGAAAACCGATTATAAATCTGTCTCGAAGAACCATATCCAAAACGTTGGCCTCAAATTCACAATTTGAAGCCAGACTTCGGACTTTTGCTTCCCATTCAACGGCACTTTCATGAGTAGCCATTGTAGTCATATAAAATTTATATCTGTTTGCAAAAAATGAATGTGCATCTTTGAAATGGATAATGAAAATTTCTGTTAATTCCTCATAGTTCTTATATTCTGGTTTAAACGGCATGCAAAGATTTTACATAAGTTTATATGATTCTTCGCTCAAAGCGTTTAATAAAATTGCTCTTTTCTTCTCCACTTCTTTGATATCATTTGCACAGAAATAATTTTCTAATCGACGGATGAAAATGATCCAATCGTTATCCACGTTAGACGTTGGCTGGCCATTTCTTCTCGTACTTCACGTGGCACAATAATATAATTTGACACTATTCAACGTTTATTGGGTTCGTACGAATAATTATTCGTAATCCTCGTCGCCAATTGTAATGTATCCGGATTTGAATATTATAATTCAAACAAGGATTGAAATTTATATTTTAATGATCACTGTTTCAATACAATATTTAGAATGACAATCTAGTTACTAGGCACATATCTGCATACATCTTCTTATCTGATATAACATATGTTTTTAAATATAACTACTTGACAGGGATATCACACAAAGGCTAAGGGAAATAATGGAAGTAAAGCATGACATTGTGGATGACATAAGAACTGGACAACTCAGATGGTACGGACATGTACAGAGAATGGGCCAAGACCGACTCCCGAAGAAAGTACTACACTGGACACCACAAGGAAAAAGAAGGAGAGGAAGACCCCGGACAAGCTAGAGAGAGGGTATAGACGGAGAGATCCGGACGAGAGGACTGGAGGAAGAGGCTTGGAGAAATCGAGACGGTTGGAGATTAGGAATCGGAAGACGAATAACTGATGACCCGATGCATGTATATGTATATTAAATAATGACTAGTTTAGATACTCACATAAAATATCCAATTGGGACATCCATGAATGCACTAGAACATTCGAAGGTAGTTGAATAACTTTTGACATTTCAGTAGCATTTGCTTTCCACAAAACTTTGACCTTCATTTCATGGAAGGCATCCACAATATTTTTCAATATCTCTATTTCGAAAGTTTCGGACTGTGCAATCGATCCAAGAGAAAAATAAATGAATTTATCTTCTCCTATAAAATCATTAATTTCCTATGAAAAGTGAGATCTGATAAGTTTCAGCGAATTATATCTAATTATAAGAAGCTCGTTTACCTTTCTCAGTACTTTGGGAGTTTCTATGTGAAGTCCTCCCACTTCAATGAAATTTTGCACTGTTGGCCTAGGTATATTCAGAGAGAAGTGACTATTTACTAAAAGTAAACTTATATTTGCTACGATATCATTCAAGTCTGGCATGTCCACTCCGAAAAATTCTCTAGAGATTTCCGTTTGTTCTCGAATGTGCCACCAGTGACTGAAAAATCTCTTTCTTGTGGTCAAATAAATATATACAATATATATATATATATATATATATATATATATATATATATATATATATATATATATATATATATATATATATATATATATATATATATATATATATATATATATATATGTATATATATATATATATATATATATATATATATATATATATATATATATATATATATATATATATAGATTACCAGGGCGGTTTTAGGAAAAATAGAGCAACAACAGATCAGATATTCATGATAAAGCAGGTACTGTTAATAGCATATGGATATGAGATTCCAACGTACATGCTATTCATTGATTTTAAAGGGGCATATGATACAGTACGAAGAGCGAAATTACTAGAGGCCCTGACAGATTTACGAGTACCAAATAAAATCATGAGATTAGTGAAAATGACATTGCAGGATACCATATGTGCAGTGAAAGTGGAAGGAATTTTGAGTGATGAGATAGAAGTGAGGAAAGGACTGAGACAGGGGACCCAACATCAACACTGTTATTTAATGCAGTGTTAGAGAAAGTGGTGAGAGATAGCCAAATAAATAGAGCAGGGACACTGTTAAACAAAAGCCACCAAATAATAGCATACGCTGATGACGTCGTGCTAATAGCACGTAACAAAGGGGAACTGGAAAATATAGTTAAAGAGTTTCTAAAGTCAGCAAAAAAATATGGCTTAGAAATAAATCAAGAGAAAAGTAGATATATGGTATTGAAAAAATCGAACGGAGGAGAAAGTGAAGCTCTCTTAGATATAGAAATAGAAGGGAAAAGAACGAAGTTTGAGAGAGCGAAAGAATTTGTGTACTTGGGGGTGCTGCTCACTGAAGAGTGCAAAGAAGAAGACGAAATAGATTGGAGACTAATGAAGGCAAATAGGTGTGCAGGAGGACTAAGAGAAGGAATGAAGGCAAAGGAACTGTCCTGGGGAACAAGACGGAAGATGTATAAGACAATTATACTACGAGTACCAACATTAATGTATGGATGTGAAACTTGGGTAATGAACAATAAAATACAAGAAAATTTAGATATATGGGAGAGGAAGATGCTAAGAAGTATATATGGAGGAAAAAAAGTAAATGGTATATGGGAAAGAAGAATGAATGAAGAACTGTATGAATTGTACGGAGAAAAGAGAGTGTCTGAAAAGGTGAGGGAGAGAAGACTACATTGGCTAGGACATTTGGAGAGAATGACGGAGAATAGAGAGGTGAAGGGAGTGTGTTGGAAGCGGCCGGAGGGTAAGAGAAGAAGAGGAAGAGATGGAGCGAAGCGGTGGTGGAGGACATTCAGGAGAGGAAAATAGGAAACTGGAGAGAGAGGGCAACAAACAGACGGGAGTGGAAGGACCTGATAAATTAGGAAATAACATGTTAGAGGTCTCAATGGCCTATGCATAACTGGTAATAATAATAATAATAATAATAATAATAATAATAATATATATATATATATATATATTGCAATATTGGGATTAGGTCATCATTAAACATACTAAAAGACAACAAAAGAGTTAATTATGTTGTCTTTTAGTATATTCCTTGATACTTTCCCACAATTTGCATATATGGGATTCTCTTTCAATTTACCGATATCATAGGCGCAGCTGTGCCAAGAAGATTATTCAAAACATGAGACCTAACCCGGATAGCTCATACATCGCGGGTTTGTCCACGGAGTCCATATTCTTACGATTTAGTGTTCCGTACCCAAAGGGTAAAAATGGAACCCTATTACTAAGACTTCGCTGTCTGTCCGTCCGTCCGTCTGTCTGTCACCAGGCTGTATCTCAAGAACAGCGATAGCTAGACAGTTGAATTTTTCACAAATTATGTATTTTTGTTGCCGCTATAACAACAAACGAATATTTAAGGGGGTTCCCATACAACAAACGCTATTTTTTTGCCCTTTTTTGCTAGATATCAATGATGGTAACAGGTAGGCACTTGAAATATTTACAACATACTTTGTAGTTTTATTTTAATTTTAATAATAAATAATAAAATTAAAATAAAATAAATATTTAAGGGTGGATAGTCGATGGTACGGAACCCTTCGTGCGCTAATCCGACTCGCACTTGGCTGATTTTTATTATACCATTTATTGGGAAAATTCAAGTTCACAAGTAACATATTAACTGATTCACTTATTTACCAAAGCGTAAAATGTTTAGTGTGTCTCATACGTGGCGTGGTACCACATGACAATTTTATAGGAAACTATTTCTCATACCAGAGCATATGTTAAGTAACAAACTAGGCGTTAGGTACTTCTGCCGTCTTATAGAACAGAGTACAGCATCCTCGCCTGTGATGTTTTCGAATCCTAAATTTTAGATAAGAGATATTCTGATTATCCTAAGAAGCTTTGAGAAAACGCCATGAAATATTTTCAGATTTGGGGTTGAACAGTTTTGATCTTTCAAATAATAGCTACAGGTGAGAAATTTAATGAAGTTTCTTTTTCTGAGTAATTTATTGTGTCATAAATGTGTATTTTGCTCTCACTGACGCTTGAATCCAGATTAAGGTATTTCTTGAATCTTTTAACTAAAACTGTTTTCCAACTTCTGTATTCTATTATAACTTGAATATATCAAAAATGCAATATTTTATAAAATGAAAACAAGTATCGGAGTTATGATTTTATTCATATATTTAAGTTATAAAAGAATACCTACTGTAGTAAGAACTTTGGAGAACAATTATTGTAATTCCCCTTAGGATCGAATCTTGAATTCAAGCATTATCAAAGGCCAAATACACATTACTGACATAATGGAAAATGGAATACTAAAAATAAGAGTATTTTAACCACGCAAATCTGAAAATGTTTCTTCAAGTTCCTTCCAACTTTTTGAGCAATCCAAATTTTCATATTTTATCATAAGATCACTACAAGAGGCTATTACAAATTTTAGGTCCTCCCAGTCGAATTTTAAAATTGAAATATTCAGGTTCAATACCAGTTTATGGTGTTCATGTCAAGTTTTTAAAAAAATATTAACAGGAGAATGTTTTGTTCTAGATCTAGACCAAGCCATTCTCCGAAAAAAACTTCCTCGAAATTGGATATTTCGAACTGTAATTCTATTTGTGTTCACTTTCGGAATTACAAAATATGGCTTGAATTACTTATTTTGATCATCCTATTCTAACCACTCTGCATACTTACATTGATTTAAAAAAGTGGATTTCCACCAAAGAAAAATTGCCACAAAACTTGGCGATTTTTCTTTGGTGGAGACCCACCTTCACAGAAACGTTTGTTACCAACACTTGTAGACAACACAAAAGTTGGCAATTTTTTTTTGGTGGAGACACACCTTTACAGAAACTTTTGTTGCCAACACGTTGTAATGACTGGTCCTGGGTACTAAATAATACAAAGGTTCATTCTATACTTTGGTCTTTATTAGTATAGACTATAGACTTATCGCTAAGCCCTCGGGCAGCGTGACGAGAGTCTAAGTCTATCTGATCTATAGGAGAACTCCCGATATTATGTTATGCACCTGTTTATATACAAGTCTATGCATAAAATCATCGTTCCAATCTTGGCTAGCTAAGCACTTTCAGTATGTTTACAATCTAATATCAAATACAACAACACTCTTATTATCTTTGACACTGACCTACTGGTCTACATGCACCACAACGTGTTAACAACACAAAAGTTAGCAATTTTTCTATGGTGGAGATCCTCCTTTACCGAAACTTTTGTCACCAGCACGTGTTGACAACACAAAACTTGGCAATTTTTCTTTGGTGAAGACACACCTTTACAGAAACTTTTGCTACCAACACGTGTTGACAACAGAAAAGTTGGCAATTTTTTTTGGTGGAGACAAACCTTTACAGAAACTTTTGTTACCAACACGTGTTAACAACAAAAAAGTTGGCAATTTTTCTATGCTGGAGATCCTCCTTTACCGAAACTTTCGTCAACAGCACGTGTTGAAAACATAAAAGTTGGCAATTTTTGTTTGGTGGAGATAATGCTTTAAGTTTAGTAAGTTAAGTTCTCATTCATCTAAGCACGGCAGGTGGCGCTAATAATTAGCTTAACGGTCCCGTCAAATATGGATGTTGACTGCTTCAGAGCTGTCTTGTTTGGAATTTTTGAAAATATCATTTTAGTTTAAATATGGAAAATTTGGTATTTTTCTCTTAAAAAAAGTGAACTTTATGTTTCCTACAATTGATATTTACATAAGTTTCCGAAAGCATTCTCAAAAGTATATTACATGTGAACCACATCAACTGCCATCAGAATGATTTTTGCAGCATACTCGAGTTTATTGCAGGTACTTTGGTTTTTATATGATCTACCTACTTCTAGAAGCTACAATAGGTAGATATTTGAACAAACTTACCCAATTTTCGTCTGAAGATACGACACGGTATTCCAAAACCTATCGTATAGATTTTTATGTGGCATGTATCCGTGGAAATAGACGGGAATATAAGAAGGGTTATCTGGATTTCCAATTCTATAGCTACCCCAAGGTAAATCAGTACTGGATATCAGTGATACCACAGGAGCTTTGAAAATGTGGGCGAATCCAAAATAACAATCACAGATGAATATCTCTAGAAATATGAGGTCGTATTTTTTCTTGGAGTCCCTGAGATTTTTCATAACATCTGTGGTAAAACTTTCCCGGCAAATTGTAGCAGATGTCGAGAACATAAATTTTACTCCGTAGTGCACCGTGAATTTTCGAAGATCGCTTATTGTGAAGTTGGGCACCTTAAAGTTTTTCAATTCTGGAAATTCTAAAAATTTCATACTGAAAAATAAATCATATTTAGCTTGAATTCTACTGATTTTAGAGTGGAAATTGAATTTTGAATACGTTAAAAGAATCTTGATTAATAATTGATAAGAAAGTCCCGACGAACACTTGATAAAACATTAAAAAAAACCTAAAATACAAAAATACATGTTTATCTCACATGCTACAAAAATTACTGTAGTCACTAAAATAAATAGTCTTCGTGGTGGGTTTCGGAGATGAAATAAAACAGTTTTGATCTCGAAGAGAAGTGGTACGGTGAGGCTTTCGGAGATATTGAAGTAGTAAATTTTAAATCTTGGGAGTTTCTTGCATTAGTTACTGCAGTTATTGCCGGTCTCATCATTGTGTCTTGACGTTTTATTAATGGATTAACCATGTCCAAGAGTTACTAATAGGTTTCTTCGTCCATCCATACGTTATTGAGAGAATCCTCTAGTTCTAACCTCAATTCTTCTAACAGGTGAATGTGTGAAACCGTTTATGGTTTTAAAAGCCAACCTTTAGACCAGATGCGGCGACGATTTTCATTTTCTTTTATCCTGTTTAGTGCATAAGTACACTCCACTGCCACTAGAGCTAAATATTCCTCTTTCTCAGACATCTTGCCAAACATTTTAGCTGACTGGACAAAACTATGGCGGGCTACACACGGACATCGATGTCTTAATACATCGATGTGCATCCAAAAATGTGCAACCTAATTGCGTACACATGTACGTACAAAACCATAGTTTTGTCTAGTCTGCTAAAATGTTTTGCAAGATGTCTGAGGAAGAGAAATATTTCGCTCTATTGGCAGTGGAGTGTAGGTACTTATGCACTTGATAAGAAAAAAGGAAATAAAAATCGTCGCCGAATTTGGTCTAAAGGTTGGCTTCTCAAACGACAAACTTTTCACGCATTTATCTGTTAGAAGAAAATAGGTTAGAACCAAATGACTCAAGAAATTACGTAAGGCTAACGATGGACAAAGAAATCTATTCGTAACTCTTGGACATAGTTCCGCCATTAATAGAACGTCAAGACACAATGATGAGACCGGCAATATAACTGCACACGAACGATTAACTGAAACGATCGGATATTTTGCGACTGGAAAAAATTACCAAGATTTACAAGTACCACTCCTCTTCGAGATCAAAACTTTTTTATTTTATTTCCGAAACCCACCACGAAGACTATTGAATTTTAACGACAACAGTACTTTCTTTAGCATTTGGTATATGATTTTGAGCTTCTTTATCAATATTTTGTATGCTTCATTTTTTTCATTTCGGTCTCAATAGTGTTTTGATAAGGTTTTCCATAAGCAGAACTCCGCAAATTCCCGTAGAAATTCCTGGGACATTGTTCTGCAGTCAGACCTAATAAGGAAAATATCTGCAAAAACGCACAGATTACGGTAAATCGCCTCCACACATTAACACCTGCACGTGTTCGTTGGAATGCGCATCCAAAAATTCAAGCGATTTCAGAAAACAACGTTATTGGTTGTATGTTCTTTTGGATGCATGTTGATGTATCAACACATCTACGCCCGTGTGTAGTGGCCTTATGGTTTTATACGTACATGTGTACGCAATCAGGTTGCACGTAATTGGATGCACGTCGATGTATTAAGGCATCGATGTCCATGTGTAGCCCGCCCTACACTGAAAATCCCGATAAAATGCATTATATAACATAGTTTGAAATAATTCACCAAATGGACCTTCAAGTGTATCAAATGTTAACGTACGAGAAAATTATTAAATGAAAGCTGAATGATATTTCAATATATGTATGATTTATATAGCAATTTAAAATAATCAATTAAGCGTCACGTTAGATATAGTAGAAATTATTCTTGCGATACCTTACCCCTGAATAGGTTCTCCATCAGATGGTGGTATGCCTCCTAATACATCCACACTGTGTCCTCTTCTAGCTAACTCTTCAAGTAATCTTTTGAACATTACATAATGGCTTTTTTCAACTCTTGGAAGAATTGCTAGTATATTATCACTTTCAACGGCTCTGATGTGAAATAATATGTACAACATTGGCCATAATCGAAGAAAGTCCATATTCTGAAATTACATATCAGTCAACAATCTACGTCAGGCTCATTGGTTCTGAATATATAATGAATATATAAAAATGGTCTAAATCATATACTTTAGATCTTTCCTGATTACTGATAACTATATAATTATAAATGTATGTAGGTGCAAGTCATTGTTCTCAAATAATAATTTGTGAAATTACACTCTTTCAGGCATATTTTCATTTGCATATATGAAATTTTAGGAATCAAGAATTATTGAAGCTATCCACTTAATTCACGTAGGTAATTCTTTCATTTGTGCCTACTAAATCTTCAAATATGATGTTGATAGAAAGTTTTGATGTTCGTGATATATAGATAATATCCTCATCCTTCTTCCTTCAAATTAAAAAAAAATGCGTTTTAAACAAAGATGTCTCCGCGAAGTGCATCGCTGTTGAGGAAAACGGTTGAAACCCACTAAGGGTTTTACCATGGACTCAATCTACGTACCAATTTTCAACCCTCTAACTCAATCTGCAGATGCTGTAGACTTGAGCAAATTTTCAAAACCCACGAATAAACTAGAAATATATTCTTTAAAATGGCGTGGTAATTCAAAAACCTCCAAACTACGATAGTCTCACAAATAGATATAGAATTTTACTTAAAAATGTATCATCTTCAACATTTTGTACTACCGCAGCTAAATTGAGCAGTATGTACTCTCATTTTCGTACCATTCAAGAATAGGTTTATTTTATTCCAGTTTCATTTATCCTAGGAATATTTTTTATGGTAGAAAAATAAAATATAGAGGAACTAGAAATCAAATTGTGAACGTTTTAGAATATTTATTGAATGTATTGAATAACAGGGTATTAAAGTTAATTTTCTAGCCATATCAAAATTATTTTATAATTTCTCAGAAATTTACATAATTATGAAACTTGTAGCACACTACATCGATCACTCTTTACGGCCTTCATAATCAAGTTTGAGAACAGAAGCTAACACAATAAATGGAACAGTGTCTTCCGATAGCTCAAACTCCACAGATGTAGGTATATGAAATGAAATTGATGGAATATGCCGGATTGCCGGAACTAAATAAATTACAGTTCATCTAATATAATCTAACCAGTTAAATGAAATAATTTCATTTTGTAACTCTAATTCATTTCATATACATACAAGCGCCAAGTTGAAATACCAATAAGTCTGAGTAAGAATGTGTAATTTAAGTAGCATACTTTTCTGAATAGCTCATAGTCATAACTTACCGCAAAAGTTGAGATGGTGCCTCACCTATACCTTTACACTTCCTAATTTGCTAAAATGTATTCATGAATTTCTTTTTTTAATGAATTTATATTATAGAATATGAAACTATTCAACTATTCAAATGGAAGCTTCTAACTTCATAAACCAACTCTTAACACATTTTCGTCAACAATAACTAATAAGCCGGTTATTAGATTTCTAAAATACCAAATTGAGGCAACTTATTCAAAGTATATTATAAATTAATTTGAATTTAGTGAATATTTACTAAGTTTCAATTCGATACTGATGGGTAATAAAATTATGTAATAACGCAGAAAAACTGTTGATCGGATCCTACCAGTTGATCATGTAAAGGTCACAGTCAGATAACAACTCACAAAGCTCAACTGTCGGTCTCTCATAAATCGTCGAATCCAAATGGTAGACAAGCGGAAATACAAGTGAATTAGTAAACCTATACGAATCGTTACCTAGCGTTCTATTTATATCCTATGGAAGAATTTAAGAGCGCATGCCTCTACTACAGGCTAAAACTCTTCCATGTAATTAACAGTTACAATAAAGCTGTAACGTTTTGAAATTAATTTATTCTTCGAGATTGGATTTATCTTCGTTTGGTACACCGTCACCAAAGAATGTAATGCTGTGTGTGTGGTGGGATCGGAAAGTATTATCAGCTTTTACCAAACAACGAGACAAAAAATCCAGAGAAGTATTATTGTTTCCATTAAGACGAATTAAACATAGCAATTATACAAAAACATCCAGTAATAGCTTCAAATCTTCTGCGTTTAAATTATCCTTATCTAGAAAAATTTCTGAATATCTGAAGGGTTCTGTTTTTTTGGAAGCTCCGCTAGATATAAGGCCCCTACACACGGACGTTGATGTCTTAACACATCAACGTGCATCCAAGAACGTGCAACCAATAACGTTAATGTCGATGCAATAATACCCACGTTTTTGAATGCACACTCCGGATGAACGCCGCGACGATGTTTTCTGAATCGCTTGAATTTTTGGATGCGCATTCCAACGAACACCTATACTGTGTACGTGTGGATGTGTGATGTATCAAGACAAAACTGTAGTTTTGTACGTACGTGTGTATGCACTCACGTTTTTGAATGCACGTCGATGTATTAATTCATCGACGTCCGTGTGTAGCTCGCAATACACACGACACGACAGCATCTGGCCAGTGTTTCTATGTTGTAATTCGAATTTTACAAAAAAGTTTGATTTGAAATAAGTAGGTACGATAGTTCTATTATTGATTTGTGTATTTATTTCTTGTGGTTCATTTTTTGCGCTAATGGTCAATTGTTTCTCGCTCCATAATAAAAAAAACAGAATACAGCAATAAATAATTTTTATTGATATAAATAAATTACCCTGCAGTTGTTTTTAAATTTATCTATCTGAAGAAGTAAGGTTTTATATGATGGACAAATTAGTCCTAATTTGTGTATTTGATTTTCGGATATTTTTTTAATATGTTTCATGATGTGAAATAATGGAATAATAGCTTTAGTGGAACCACCAAATAACTCCTCGCACAATAAATCAAATACTGCTAATTTATCATTTCAAGAGCGTGAATTTAGATTCATAAAAAATTTTATAAATAAGATATTGTTACATAAATTCTCACATATTGAAACCAAAATGGTAAATGAAAACAAAACAGATCTATAGATTAGCTTCACAAGAAGATATTTGATCGATTAGACTGATAATAACTAATAAGATCGAGACAACAGCCCATTGTTGTCGAGCTGGGCTGATTTCACGGTTACTTGATGATTTTCAGTTGTCAATCAATGGTCTCACTTCAGATGCGTCTTATTGAAACATTTGAACTTATACCAATGAAAGAATAAATATCTACATTTTTGTTAAATATATTTACAAAACATACATAGGATTAAATTAGTGCGACTGAGTATTTTTAGCCAAATCAACTAACAATCGATCAATTGCAACATCTCCAACAGTCTGCCTAAAAAGAAGTTCTTCCAGTCCCCGTTTGGGCACGGACTGTACCGCTGGAAGAGTCAGTAGTAATTTTCCAAATCTACCTTTATTTACACTGTGCCTCTGGTTACAGTATTCGTGTAGCATAATATGAGTTTGATCCTGAAGAAGTTCAATATGGCTCGGCTCACAGAGACCCCGGCATTCTGTGAAAAAGAAAATCACTTTTGAAATAGGTACAAACGTTTCAAACATATCTAGGAAAAAAATCATCAATACCTCCATTATATGATTCGTTAATTTTTTTCACTTTGATAAAATATAACCAAAAAAATCATTAGAATTCCGTTAGTATCTTTATTTCAAAAAACCTTTGTTACAACAAAGACAAAATGTAATACTTCGAATATACTCTGTGTCGTCGAATAAAACAATAACAAATTAACTAAGCGACAGTGCAAATTATACAAAATTGGCAAATTGCACAAGTTTCATTCCACCCTCAAGTATGTGTGATGAGGTAGGCGGGCTTTAAGTATTGGGGATGAACTCTTTTAGCCAGAACAGAGATACACTTGTATGTACAAGTGCAGTAAGGATAGGTGCGACAGGATATTTATAGAAGAAAGGACGTGTGGGTAGGGTTCAGAATATAAATACTGGCCCAGCATTCGCTTTTTACGAAGCTAGTTAGTCGAGTACTTAGCGTACGCTGGCTAGTATTTGGGAGGTCTCGGGTTCAAACCCCAGGGCCGACTGGTCTACCATGAGTTTTTTTCAGAGGTTTCCTCATAGTAATGTAAGTCACTGCTTGCAAACTTATAAGGCGAATGCTGGGCCAGTATTAATCCTCTGAACCCTACCCACACTTCCTATGTGTCATAAATATCCCGTCTCACCTATCCTTAATGCACTTATACATACAAGTGTATCATCTCTGATCTGGCTGAAGGAGTCAATCCCAAACTCAAGCTGCCCGCCTCCCTGACACATACTTCAGGGAGGAATGAAACACGTGTGTTTCCTCTTTTTTTCCTTTTCGCCTGATAAGTTTGCAAGCAGTGACTTACTTACGCCATGAGTAAACCTCTGAGAAAACCCATGGCAGATCAATCAAACCCCGGGGTTTGAATCCGGGAACTCCCGAATACTAGCCAGTGTACCTAAGTACTTGGCTAACTGGTTCGGTTTACAAATGACTAATTTAGTTCCAATTTATATTATTTCTTTATGTTTCCTAACCTGCTTTGAATAGTACTAATGCTTTTAGACAAGCATGCTCAGTATGATCTAGCCTCAGCACCGTTAATCTATTGATGACTTCCCTGAGTTTTCTTGCATCATCCTCCAGTGTAGAATGTCTTGATGATGGAGCTACAGCATTACTTATGAGAACGGCTGTGAAAAAACTTATTATTATCACATGGAAATACGTGAAACAGAAAAGTAATATGTTCAAGAAGATTTTATACAATCCCCTAACTCTGATAATTTCGTTTAAGCCTGATTATATCAGAAACTGAATTTAGTAGTTTTATATTCAACAATCATTGCATTTTTCATGCAAGTTTACTGTGAATGAAGCATTGAATTGAACAAAAGAAATTTGATGTAATTAAATAACTGAAATGCAAAAATAATTAATATGGAATAAAAACATTAGGATAAGGTTTGAAACCTACTTTCATCTAAGGGAAGGGCCCACTGGGAAGCAGTCAAAACAAACAGTTCACTCCAGCTTTCCTCTAGAAGAATAGTTTGATCTCTGTAAGACAATTGTAGAAAAGATGGAATGGTTCTTGCCCATTTTATCGCCAAAAATAATAGCTTGGCAGCAGACTCGTATATGTTTTCAGCAGGAAATAGTGTAAGACTTGATGTTTCCAGTAGCCTGGAATTACCTCGGAATCCGTCATTCAGAATTGGAATTTCCAATCTATTTCTCAGTGGTACACTTTCTATAACATAAAAAATCTACTGACTAAGGCAATTTTTTAATGAAACTGCAGCTTCTTAACGTAATAAAATTTTCATAATAATGTTCCTGTACATTATGTTCTGTTAACTTAATTAATTATTAAATTTGGTTCATACAAAAACTTTATCCATTTAAAATTCATCAACATGTATGAGGCATTGAACTTTTATGATTCTCAAATATACCACAGGGTTTTTCTAGTTGATTAGTCGCCTCTTAACTGACAAACACTCATAATCAAGATAAATTAATTTTGAGAATTATTCTTTCAAAAATATTTTCAACTTCTTCTATTTTTATATGGCAACCCTCAACATACTTATATTTGGAATTTATTTAAGAAACTAAATTGAAATTGTGCAGACATGTTTGCTGCTATCTTCAATTTTTGATGATTTCTCTTTTTATAATACTTAACATTGACAGTTAAATGGACTACTTTAATCCTTCGTATCTGTCATTTTTTGCATAAAATAAATTAAATTTGCTGTGAACTTGAATGAAAGATTATGCAAATCACAATAATAGAACTTAATTTAAAATTTATTATATATGGTGATGGAAATTTCATTTTATTATTTTTTTCAAAAATATCAGTTTTCAATAGTATTTTCTCCGAAAATAATAGACTATTGGAGAGTATCGAAAGTCAACAGTCGGGCGAGGGAGTAATTTTTTTTATCCGATTTTCGAAAGTTTGAAGTGCAAAGTGCATGGGTAGAGATTGCAAGCTTTAATAGCACACCGTAATAAAAATTATAAAATAATTTATTTCATTCAAAAAAAAATACAAAATTCGAGAAGTGCGGAATAGTTTTCGGCGAAATGTAGCGTGGTTGAAAAAAGAGTTGAAACACACAGAAACCACCAAAAACAAAATATATCTAAGTAGAAATGATGGAGGTTTCAGAAATCTACCCAACCTTTTTACACTATGGAGGACTACTATTCTGAGCAGTGATTGATGGATATGACCAAATTGAATAACACAGGCATCAGCTAATATAAAAAAAAATTTTGACACTTCGTCATGTGAATATTTATTTGCCCTATATCCAAAAACCTAATTGTTGGGAAATCGACTTTGAATATGATACACACCTCAACTTTAAACCTATTTAACTTTTATAAAATTTATAGTTTTTAAACGTTGATAACTCGTATGTGGAACTCATTAATCATATTTTTTCATTAATTACTCTGCATAATAATGAATAATTCACAATTCAAAATTTGGATATAGGGCACAAACCGTTATTTTACCCAAAAAGTTGATATAAAACTTGGATATAGATCAAATATAACATTTTATGAGGATATAGATCAAAAGAGAACTACACCTTATATTGTTTTATATCAATAAAGAAGGGTCTATCCCTGTGTATTTTATATATTTTTTTTAAATAATAAAAAAATTTGTGAAGGTAATGAATAATTAAACTGAAGAAATGCGATACTATTATATTACTATTTTAAATATAAGTATTAAAAAATGTATAAAACTTTAACAGTAACGAACAAAAAAATATTAAAACTTTATCTTAAGACTAAAAAACATGAAGCCATATATTTTTATTTCTTCTTTGATTTGGTGGACGACGATTTCTTTGGCAAAGCAGGTACTTCTTTTGATAAATAACTTTTATTTTTTAGTATCTTCTTATCAGCAGATGCTTCTGTTTTTGAAACATGCACTTCTTGAAGACATTTTTTCTCTGTATCAATTTTCTTCTTCACATTATTGGACAAAACTACTTTGTGAAATTTCAATTTCTTCTTAGAAGAACTTGGTGCTTCTTCTTCTAGTTTTCTTTTCACTGGAACCTTAGTTTCTATTATGGAATGTTTTCCATTATTTTTCTCTTTAATTTTTTTGTCCCCGACAAAAATTGGTTCTGTCTGGTAATTTGAGGAAAATCTGACAGACCCAGTGGTTTATCATTTGAGTAAATTATTTGTTTTATTTTTGTATATGGAATTTCACTGTACATATAAGTTTGAGCTACTTCCTGATAATTATAAGATCTGATAGTGTCATTTGCATAACAGTAAGTTTCGTCTTAAAATAGTTTGGTATGTGACACAAATATTCAATTAGGCTCAATGGGCTCTTTATTTCCTTAGGACGTAAGTACCTTTCTATGATACTGTGAACTGCATCTATTTCCTGAAGGTTACCGTGCCCAGGTTCGCTGAATTTTTGTTCAATAATTTCCAAATTTTTAGCTTTCTCACTTTGTAGGAAATTTTGAAATGCCATAGACATTATGCTGTTTTTATTTTGTGCCACACAACTGTCTGACCACAATATCATTTTTTTTTAAATTTTTGTTATCCTCCATTACTCTGGAAAAATTTTTAATTAGGGCACTAGCAATGTGATTACCAGATATATACTTTCCATTGGCTCTTTAGACAAAGGATGAATAGACTATAGAGTTATGGATAAATAAAATCTTGTAAGGGATATAGGACGAATGTTTTGTCTGAATAATAAATTTTATTGGTTGTTTGGATATAGGATATAAGTAGACTTCTCTGTTAATCAAAAAATATAAATACTTGCACGGGAGATGGAGCAAATGTTTAATCAAGGATATAGGACTAACGTATGCTACAATTCACTCATAA
>JARQZK010000779.1:290000-362500 GCA_030704885.1 Cynegetis impunctata | reverse complement strand
TATCGACGTTTTATTCCGTCAATTAACGTTGTTATTACTGGCCACATATCGAAGTAAATCAAATAGAAAATGCTTGATATAATGAATGAACTTCACATTCATAAGTTCGAATAAAATTTTCAAAGTTATAATGTCACATACAGGTTCAGTTTCTGTATTAAAATGAGTGACTCTTTAAATATTCAACTGCATATTTATTCCTCTGTGTAGAAAAATAGAAATCTGTCGGATAAAAATAATGTTAACATCTTATTATAAAAATTAAAACGCTAAATAATTACAAGGTTGTGTAAGAACCTGAATCTAATATTTTGAAAATCATCATTCATCATTCTAATCAGAACCAGTTCTCCCACTTGTTTATTTGGCAAAACTAGTTTTTCCTGTGGTGGGCACTGTTTTCCATTACAAGGTCTCGAAATATTTAATTTTACCATTACTTTTAAAACACGAGTCAAAATATTGTAGAAATAAAATGATAAGGTGTAGAAAAATATTATGGATTTATTTCTCATAAGGCGGGCTACACACGGACGTCGATGTCTTAATGAATCGACGTGCATCCATCAACGTGCAACTAATAACGTGTAACCTGATTGCATACACTTGTACGTACAAAACCATAGTTTTGTCCAGTCTGCTAAAATCTTTGGCCAGATGTCTGAGCAGGAGGAATATTTAGCTCTGGTGGCAGTGGCGTGTACAAAGAAAAAGGAAAATCGTCGCCGAATGTGTTTTAAAGGTTGGTTTCTAGAACGATAAAATTTTTCACACATTCACCTGTTGGAAAAATGGAGGTTAGAACTAGAAGACTCTCGTAATTACGTAAGGATGGACGAAGAAACCTATTCGTAACTCTTGGACATGGTTATTGGTTATTCCATTAATAAAACGTCAAGACAAAATGATGAGATTGACAATAACTGCAGAAATTACTGCAAGAAATTAACAAGATTTAAAATTCACTACTTTAATATCTCCGAAAGCCTCACCGTTCCACTTTTCTTCGAGATAAAAACTTTTTCATTTTATCTCCGAAACCCACCACGAAGACTATTGATTTTAGAGACAACTGTACTATTTGTAGCATTCGGTTGAATGATTTGCAGCTTTTCTATAAATATTTTGTATGCCTAACTTTTTTTATTTCGGTCTAAATAGTGCTTTGATTGTGTCTGCCGCAAGCAGGGAAGGTCCCTGTACAACTCCACAAATTCCCGTAGAAATTCCCGGGAAATTGTTCTGCAGTCAGACATAATGATGAAACTATCTGCAAACATTTTTAGTAAATATTATACAAATTCATGAAATACTTAACTTAATATTTGAAATACCTACTGCAGTAACAAATTATTTCATAAACTTAACCGCCGCTACTGCTTTAAAAACGCATACTTCACGGTAATTTGCATCCACACGTAGAGACTTGAATGCATTCGTTGGAATGCGCATCCAAAAATTCAAGTGATTCCTAAAAACATCAACGCGGCATTCATCCGGGTTGTGTATTCAAAAACGTGCGTTTTTTGCATCCACATCGGTTGCACGTTCTTGGATACAAGTTGATGTATTAAGACATCGACGTATCTGTGTAGCGGCCTTTAAAGATTACCTACTTGATCAAATCATGATAAATATAGATACTACATAAAGTGAACAAGTAATATTCTTCAATAATTTATAAAATAAATTTTCCAAGGGAGACGGTTATATGTATTCCACGACGAGAATTCTACATTCACAATCCAACAGTGATTCACTGTGGACCATGGTCAACTTGTATATTTTTCATGATTTGATTTTGAACCACAGTACGCCACAGTTGCAGAGTAGACATTTGATGTTAGGAAGTAGAGGCCTCGGTAGACCAGCGGTAAGGTGAACCGCCTTATACCGTTTGTAAACCGAGGATTGTGGGTTCGAGTCCCACCTCGCTCTTGGGTGTTGTATATGTCCGGAATTTAGTGGTTATTTATGATGAAAAATGTTGGGTAATGTACATAGTTTACAAGCCCATTGGCCGTTCGGAACCGGCGTTGAACTGTAGGTCCCTCGAGTTAAAAAAAAAAAGAAAAAGATGTTAGGAAATATGTATTCTCGCGACGGGATTTTGTATTTTCGATTCAGGCGGTGAATTGTTGGTTTCCCATATCCTTGGTGAAGGTGACTCTAGGTTGTTATTCAGATAGTAGTCCCGACCGCGATTTGTATTGAGAAACAATTAGAAATTTGTTAATTCACTCCGAGTCAAATAAGCTGCACTGATGAGATCTAATAATATCGAAACAGATGTATGCATTTTGAGTCGGGGTGACTTGACGTTTTCTATTATTCGCCGATGAATTGTGAATGTAGATTTCGCGTCGCGGAAAACATATAACCAGCTCCCTTGGAAAGTTGTTTGATAATTTTTTTAATTATTGAAAAATTTTTCTTGTTCACTTTATGTAGAAGATAATTATACTTTTTGTATGTGTTATTTATAATTGGTGTGATATATAGTACATATTTTGTAAAAAATTTTGGCATATTTTCAGTAACTGTTTGTTATAAAATTGAAATCAGATACACCGTTCGAAAGCTAATTCATTGACAAACAAAAAGTATTTTACCAATTTTCAGCTATATGCAACAGGTTTCGAGATATTTAGCAAAATGTTTCGACAAAAACCAAAATTCAATCAAAAAAAATAATTATGTCAAAATTATTTCTTCAACTACAAAGCAAACAATAATGTCATTCATACTGTTAAAAAGCGCATTTTCTTCTCTTTAATAATCACTGATAATATTGGTTAATATTCTAATAAAAATCCGAGTTATACAGGGAAATTTGAAAGCGTGTTACAAAACTATGGCGGCCATATTGATTACATCATCAACGCCACTAGAGATCCAGAAAAATTTGTGTCCCGTTCTTTTTTAACGCGTCTACCCATGTACTATCTGAATCCAAAAGAGCGCAGTGGTTGCCAGATGTGAAACTTTTTTTAGCTATCACACCCCACCAATGAATTTAATTCGATTACCTATTTATCTAGTCAACTTGATTGGGGGCCTCGGTGGACCAGCGGTGAGCGAATACCGACTTGTACCGTTTGTTGACCGAGGATGTGGGTTCGAGTCCCACCTTGCTCTTGGGTGTTGTGTATGTCCTGAATTTAGTGGTTAATTATAAGATTAATTGTTGGGTAATGTGCATCGTTCACAAGCCCATTGGCCGTTCGGAACCGGCGTTAAACTGTAGGTCCCTCGAGTTAAAAAAAAAAAAAAAAAAAAAAAAAAAAAAAACTTGATTGCATTATCAAGTCAATTAATTGTTGTTAAAACTGTTGGATATATGTTTAAGTTGCAGAGTATTATGTAAGATGAAACTAATAACCCATTATCTTACATTGCACGAAATGAATCTCATGATAAAATCTTTCAATAATATTTCAAGAAAAAATCTTTTTTTCTATGTCCAAGTTATAACACCAAGGACAAATGAAAAACACTTAACCTCTCGTCTTCGTGCTGCAAAACCCCGAAAATCATCTCAACTTATGAATATTCATTTATGGAAAGGATAAAGTGCCAAATGTCAACCGCAGCCCAAATTGATATGTTGAAGTGCCGCAAACAGGGGCAACAAAACAAACAAAAGCGTGGCGATATTTGCTTCACATGTTTCGGTTCGCAGGTCATTCTACTTTCATAAAATTTGATAGTGTCAAAGAAAACAAAGCATCACTTTTAGGAACTGAATTGGGGAAAACATCTGTTTGTGTCAGAATCAGAGTAAGTGCGAATGCTGTGACATTAATATATAAGTTAGTTCTTCCTTAAACTTCGATTAATATTTTAATGAAATACATATTTGTAGCGAATGGATTATCATGTGAAATAATTTGAGTAATGTTACAGTGAAGTAATGAAGACACCTCTACTATTTCCATTCATACATACAAGGATGATTCAAAAAGTAGTTGCGAAGTAGTAAATGTTCATTTGAGCAGATCATTTTGGGTAGTAACTTTCTATATATATATATATATATATATATATATATATATATATATATATATATATATATATATATATATATATATATATATATATATATAATAATAATAATAATATTTATTCTCAATAATTATTGATACACTTCAATAAAAATGAAAAAAGTCAACAAACCATTACAAACATCGATACTATTGATTGATTCTACAAAAAATTTCAAACTCCTCAATGCTGTATGGTTCACATCTCAAAATTAAATTATAGACAGATTTCTTGAATAGCCTGTAGTCCCTGATCCTTTGAGTCGACTTCGGCAAGTTGTTAAAGAGCTTTATACCTGCATACTGCGGACCCTTCTCTCTCAAAGCCGAGCAGTGAATTGGATATAAATAGGGAAAAATTTGTCTAGTGTTGTTTCTGTTTTTGCACTCTACAAAGTAGTAATCATGCTTATGGAGAAACAAAAGCAGCCTGTAGATATAAAGGCCATATATGGTCAGGAAGTCATTTTTCCTGAAAGAGTTTGGACATGAGTCCCTGTAACCCATTCCCAAAATTGTGCGTAATGCCCATTTTTGAAGGACAAAAATTTTCTCTGCATAAGGTGAACCACCCCAAAAAATGATACAATACGAAGCTACAGATTGAAAATTAGCATAATAAATGACTCTTAGCACATCTGATTCAACTTGTTTTTTTAGTATATTCAGAGTATATATCACGGAACAAAGTTTTCTTTTTAGTTGGTCGATATGAGGATGCCACTTCAATGTATTGTCTATTTGAGCTCCCAGAAACTTTGCTTGTTGGGTGATAGTTATTTTTTGATCTTTGTAACATAACACATCCGGAGGGATCCAGCCTAGTCTTTCAGTAGTGAAAATTATACACTCAGTCTTCTGAACATTCATTATCAGTTTGTTATCAATGCACCATTCCTCAATATTACTCAAAACAGACCTCAATGTCTCGGTTGCAGAGGAGATGTTTGCTGATCGGACTAAAATGTTTGTATCATCAGCATAAATGATAGGTATATATATATATATATATATATATATATATATATATGTATATATATATATATATATATATATATATATATATATATATATATATATATATATATATATATATATCAGGGGCGGCTAGTCAAAGGAGGCTAAGGAGGCTAAGCCTCCTCAATAATATTCCGTGTATCACTAAAATATTATATTGAATAGTCAGCATTCAGCATATTCATATTAATCAAAATCATATTATTTTATGCACCTACCTTCCTTTCAACCTACATTATATAATATAATTTATTAATTACGATAGAAGGTATTTACATTTAATGCATTTCATTCATTTCAAGATTTGTGGCAACGCTGCAGAGGCATGGAAAGGTATATTCTCAACGTTCATTATGCCTGCCACAGAAAAGCAAACAACAGTGCAAATACTCCGAATGAATACTTCATTGCAATAGAAAAGCAAAACACATGTAAATGGCAACACCGATCTAGACCCAGTCTTATACAATGTCGACCAATCACAACTATAGAATTTCGAGTGACATCGAGTGAATTCGTTGGAAATCGTAGTGTGATCGTATTGTCTAATGGCCGGCGTGTTTACTTATATAGCTCGCGTATTGTTTTAAAATGAGTTTGGTTACTGAAGTTAATTTCAAAAATTTCAATGGTGACTTAGTGGAATATTTGTTATCCCATAACTTTAGTGCACTAAGTTATGAGGGTAAAGTTTTGATAAAAACATTGCGACCTACCCCTGAATTAAACAATTTGGTGCAGCGTAACAGACAACAAAACCGCGGTTTTAATACAAGAAATTATGAGAGACATCCTTGCCTAACCGGATCACAGGTAAAAAATAAATTATTTTGTTGGCAGTGTTTACTTTTTACTAGGGAAAATGTCTCTGTTTGGGGCCGCTTAGGATTTGAGGATTCAATTCTATAGTTGAAAGTGAGGAATTTTTCACCGATAAAGTAACTTTAAATACCGCACGCGGATTAATATCTGACTTACAAGATAAGGAATTTATATATTTTTTAAACATCTTTAAATTAATTTTTGAACAAACAGAAATAGTTTTTCAAATCTCACAGCACAAGTTTTCAGATGTAATTTACTCACGAAATCGGCTCAAGTTTCTTTTGGAAAAAATTTCAGAATTTCGGGCAGAAGTTTATTTTAAAAAAATATTTTCTGTATTTCAAACTACTGATGATACGACTCAATTTAGCCCAAAACGAAAGAAATTCAGTTACGCAGATATGGAGCTTCACTATAAGCAAATATTTTATGAAATTTTGGATACTATTAGGGGTCAAATAAAAATAAGGTTCTCTGATTTGAAAGAACTGCATTTCTTCGACTTACTCAATAAAAATTTGTTTACCGGATTTTCGACTAATTTTCCAGATAACCTTTTGGAAAATTTATGTCAAAAATACACTTTTTTTGATAAGGTGGCCATAAAAAGTGAACTGTGTGTTGTTTATAATGACAATGAAATTTTGGGGCAAAATGAAAATCATGTGGGGACTATTAAATACCTTTTTGATAATGATTTGAATCAAGATTTACCCCAAGTTTATAAACTCTTATGTCTAATTGTTTCTATCCCATTGAAATCAGCACTCGTTTTCCACTCTTAAGAGAATTAAAACTTATTCACGAAATTCAATGAGTCAGGATCGTTTGAAACATATTAGTTTGTTGTCTATTGAAAAGGAATTGGTAAAACTTTTGGCGACAGACAAAAAATTTTATGAGGATATTATAGATCATTTTGCTAACGTTAAAGATCGCAGAATCCCGCTAATCTTCAAAAATATATAATAACTTTTCATTTGCTCTCACCAGCTGTTAACAAATACGTTAAGTAGGTAGGTACCTATTTTGTGGAAGAAAAAAAAATTTGATGAATAGATGAATTTATTAATTGGCTGAGAAGAGTTTTTGTGAATATTGTAAATAGGAGTTGTAGGTCTCAAGGTAGACACTCGAAAGTGAAAACAAATTAATAGCTTAGGGTGCTTGTTTTACTTTGATTTTCTTTAAATTATAAGGCGGTTGACCTTGAAATCCTAAAAATTTTCGCCTATGGTGTATTTTTTAACACCTCTTGTAGCCTCCTCAAACCAAAACCTCACGAGCCGCCACTGATATATATATATATATATATATATATATATATATATATATATATATATATATATATATATATATATATATATATATATAAATATATATATATACATACATATATACATATATATTATATATATATATATATATTATATATATATATATATATTATATATATATATGTATATATATATCAGGCGCGGATCCAGGCCCGACTTTGGGGGGGGGAACTTTTATATATTCAAAAGCCAAAAGGTACTAGTAATTTGGGCAATGGTAAATCGAGTAGCTCCCAATCAAAACAATTAGGTGGGGCCCAGGCCATTTGGGGGGGGGCGTTCCCCCCCTCTGAATCCGCGCCTGATATATATATATATATATATATATATATATATATATATATATATATATATATATATATATATATATATATATATATATATATATATATATATATATATATATATATATATACACATATATATTATAAACATCCATATATCCTAAGCTCAAATGTATATTTGTTTTTCGCTTCAAATTTTTTATTTTTTATTGATGAAGGTCATGTTTATATTCGCTCTCTTTTTTGTTGAGTGTATCAAACTTGTAACTAATTTAAAATATAAATACAACACTTGAATTGTGAAAGTGGTAAATATTTGTTAAGATCGATGGTAAGTTAGTATGTATTACATATTACTTAATTAATTTTTTCAGTAAAAAGAAGGATTCACTAAAGATGTATTTGGAAGAATAAATTGAAATATAGTACAGTAAATCTGATCAAACGATTAATAGAAAATTAAATTCCCCCAAAGTCGACAACGCTTGCGCAGCTGTACAAGTTAAAGAAAGTTTTTTATTTGCTGGTATCTAGTAAGAACAGCAAAATTTCGTCAAATTTAGAAGAGAAAACTCACATCGAAAAGAAGAGTGTTCTTCTTATCACTATTTTTTATTGTCTTGATGACGGTTATGAAAAATTATAGTAAAAATAATTTCGTTATTCGATTTTGCGATCCTCAGATAAATAATTGATAAAATCGTTCTTCGAGCAAAAATTATTGCTTCTGGCTGAATAATATTTAGGCTATTGAAGTAAAGCGTCATCTTATTATCAAAAGACGAGGATTTTCTGAAGGGGACTACTTACCAAATTTTACATACTATGCCCAAAATGGCACTACAAGACTCGTATCTTTTTCACTGGATTATATGATTCCAATCCTCAACAATTAGTTGGAGAAAAGACACAATGAATTATTTATTGTAATTCTTCATCAACTTACCATCTCTTTTCATATTGACTTGAAGACATTTTTTGAATCTGCAAGATTGACACTGATTTCGTCTAGTTACATCCACTATACATCTACCATTTTCCTTACAGATATATTCTAAATTTCTGAAAAATAAACATAGCAATTCACTTTGCGATAATACGATTTTGAGCAATTTTTGATAAGATGACGTTTTAAACATATTTTTTTCACCTTCGAATACTCCTTTTGAAGAAACCCCTGCAACCGTCACAGCTGGCTACCCCATAATGTTTCCCTGACGCTTTGTCTCCACAAACTTTACATAAACTTTCGGAGTTCAAACTTGGGGTCGATTCCTCCATCTGAATAAAAAACATCCAATTTAATCTCAAGAAGTTGTAATAAATGCCTTGTTTCTTATTTTACAAAACTTCAATGTTATTGTCGTCATGAAGTCCTACTTTCTCGATACTCTTTCTATCGAATTTTATATATATATATATATATATATATATATATATATATATATATATATATATATATATATATGTATATATATATATATATATATATATATATATATATGTATATATATATATACCTATATATATATATATATATATATATATATATATATATATATATATATATATAGGGTGAGTCAGTTTTTCGTAGCAGGACTTTAACATATTGTGAAAGACATTTTTTTATGATGAAAATCTCATATAAACATATATGCTTAGGGGCTTCGTTTCTGATATGCATGGTGCCAAAGTTTTATATTTTTCTGTGTTTTTCTAAGATTCCTCCTATAATTTACAAAATAATGAATGAAATTTGGCACACCTATTTCACTTCAATAGCTCAATATTTCTATTAAGCATTTTTGAATACCAACAGGGTGATACACTTTTGGGGGTCGCACTCAATTCAACCCTCTCGAACTTTTATGCCGCCTCTGCTTCCAATGAAACATCAATTTAAATTCTCTCTTTCATTTGGATTTTTGGCTCTCTTGTTTGGTTTGAAGAAGATAGGGTTGGTTAAAAAAAAAGAACATGCATTATGCATAGGTAACTAAATTCCCTACAAATTTAATTCTGTTACTTGTTTTCCTAGAATATGCCACAACTAAATTACAGCGTTCTAAACTTAGAAGTTTGACAAATTTCCAGAAAATGTTTTGTAGCTAAAATGCACCAAAACGAAGATCTGAAGAAAGTTCATTCAATATGGCGGCGGGCGTGGGGCGGGAAAAATTGTGCATTTTGCTTTTCAAATACCTAATAACTAACCATCCTATATACCATATCAAAAATTCAGAACTACCCAACCGTTTGTAAGGTAATCCTCCTCTATTCACTGGATTAAATTGGGTACGACCCCAAAAGTGTATCACCCTGTAGGTATTTAAAAATGCTTGATATCCCCAAATATTGAGTTATTGAAGTGTGATATGTTTACCGAATTTCAATTCATCTGTAATTTTTTTAGTTATTAACTAATAAATGCCAAATAAAATGTGTTCAAGAAATAAAGTTTCATCACAATTCAATTATTTTTCGCATTTATCTCGACATCCATGCAGTTTTCTAAAAACATACAAGAGAGCAAACAGTATCCAAATGAAAGAGAGAATTTAAATTGATGTTTCATTGGAAGCAGAGGCAGCACGCATAAAAGTTCGAGAGAGTTGAATTGGGTACGACACCCAAAAGAGTATTCACAAATGCTTAACAGCACCAAATATTTAAGCTATTGGAGTGAAATAGGTGTGCCAAATTTCATTCAATTATTTCGAAAATTATAGGAGGAAACATAGAAAGCATATATATATATATATATATATATATATATATATATATATATATATATATATATATATATATATATATATATATATATATATATATATATATATATATATATATATATATATATATATATAATAATATATATATATATATATATATTTATATAAATATATATATATATATATATATATATATATATATATATATATATATATATATATATATATTTATATATAGGTATATATATATATATATATATATATCATATATATATTATATATATATATATATATATATATATATATATATATATATATATATATATATATATATATATATATATATATATATATATAGTATTATATTTATATATATATATATATATATATATATATATATATATATATATATATCTATTATGTTTGTATATATATATATATATATATATATATATATATATATATATGTATATTTTTTATATATATATATATATATATATATATCATATATATATTATATATATATATATATATATATATATATATATATATATATATATATAATATATATTATAATATATATATATATATATATATATATATATATATATATATATATATATATTATATATATGTATATATTTATATATATATATATATATATATATATATATATATATTTATATATACCTAGTAAGGTATCCATAATTTTTTTTCAAACAAATTGGTCAGAGCGGTGAAATTGTTTAGCGAATTGTCATATGAGTAAAGTCTTGATCAAAATTGAACCGTTCGTTTGAAACAATATAAATAATGATATTTTCTATTGAATAACTCTAGGAGTATGACCCTAATTTCAGATTTGGTGTTGTCATATGGAAGCTAGTTGAGGAAATAATTGTGCCATATTGAAAAATGCACTCGTGATTTCATTTCACACCCTATAATTAAATCATAGCGTGCTCTGGCTGGGTAGCCATAAGGGTTTATATGTTGTTATGACTTGCAGTGTAACCACATCAAAACCCTAAATATAACCAGAACCGTATTCAAAAACAGGCAGTAGTGATTTTACCTAAATAAAATAGTTAATTCTTAATGTATTTTCATGAATCAATATTTGTTTTATTTTTACATTCTTCAGGTAAACCAACCCATCTATTTCATCAATTATATAAGTACGCTAAAATAAATAGATTATTTTTAGCAATAAAGGTCAATTAAAGAAAAACCGTAAAATCAAAATTTGTTGACGTTTAATTAAACAACATAAATAATGAAAGAGATGGATCAATGTAGGAATCTAAATCAAAACAAAAGGAGAATATTACCTACGTCTTCAGTTATTTCGTGCATAGATAAAATATTCAAAGATGAATTTTCTCTTTTTCAAAACACGCCATGCTTGTTTTAGTTTGAATGGTTTGGACAATGTTTCTTCTGTATTTGTTGAATTCTGGACCATTTTCTACAGAGTATTTGAAACAAAAAGTAAAAGGAAGGATATTTTATTAGTAAATGGCAAGTTCAACGAAAAGGAAAATAGCTGAAAAAATTTTATTCAATGAATTAGTAGGATTGAAGTATCAGGAAAAAAAAAGAATAAAATGTGATTAGTAAATAATAAATTAAAAAATAGTGAAAAAATATAAAATTATACAATTAATAAACACGACGTTTCGGTAAGTGGGGTATCTCTTACCGTTCTCAAGTGTAATAAACTCTTTCTTTCTTCTACTTTTTGTTTCAGATACTTCATAGACAATAGATATTCAGAATTCCACAAATACGAATGTCATGCTTATTCACGATAATTATTAAGGTGGCCAAGAAATTGTACTATAAAACAAGCCCTCCTTCTATGTAGGTACAGTATTATATTTGGTTATATACAGGCTACCGTTTCTTCCAATAAGTTGGTTTTAATTGAATATGAATGAATATTAACCAACAAATTTGTCATAGACGTCAATATGAAATTACTTATATAATTATCATGAAAGTAAGTTTTATTTGAATTATTTTTTAAGAAGCCTTGAGATAACCTCTGGTAGATATGCAATAAAATTGCAGTTCATAATTGTAAATGTTTAGTAGAAAATGAAATAAGGTAAAGACACAAAAAATGCGTGAACTCCGTCAATATGATGTATTTTTCAAGCGCGAAGTGCATCGCGTCGAGATGCGATTCAAACGCAATAAATTATTTTTGGAAAAAATTAGCAAACCGAAGTAAAAACTAGCAAATAATTTATTTTATTGAAAACAAAAAACATCCCATACTGAAGAACTATGCTTCAATAGCAAAACCTAATCAAAATTAGAAAATAATTAATTTTATTCATAAAATAAATAAACATTTCGCGAAGTGCCTCCCCTACTGATAGCGAAGCAGGTCGAGATGCGATTCGAACGGAATAGTCTCCGCGAAGTGCAGCTTGGGTGCGTAAAAGAGTTGAATCCTACAAGGATCGTATTTCAACATGAACTCCAATCTACGTACCATATTTCAACCCTCTAACTTTCTTTCAGCTCAATTGGTTCTATGGAAGGCGCTTAAGATACTATCAGCAAAACAAACAAAAAAAATATATATATACCTATATATATATATATATATATATATATATATATATATATATATATATATATATCAAAAAATTTCGAAAATATTGGTTCACAAGTAGCTACTAAAACAGATACAAATACTACTACAGCACTTGACTGTTAACTTTCGATACACTGCAATAGTCTAGTTATTTTTGGAGAAAATACTACCAAAAAGTGATTCGACTAAAGCTCATAGCAAGCTTGAAATTAGGTAGTAAAAAAGTGTAAAGTTAACTGAATGAGCCTTAAGTTATAATTTCCATTTATTTCGGACCTGCTACCAACCCCTGTTTCCTGCACCATGCGGCTATTTTGAGGGTGACTGACTTCGTTTAGTGACAGTCCAGTGATATCAACGTAACATATTGCGTAATTTGTACCTACGTTTACCTATAATTAGATAACAGCGATAGGGGACTTACGAAGTGAACTTTACAGGTGTTGGCTTTCCGCTTTTCCTGCTGCCTTTTGCAAATGATTGATTTTCTGACGATTAATACATTTGTTTTTGAGAATGAAGATGTAATGCTAGTGTTATTCTATTTTAGAGGCAAGATTACAAAATCATGTAGGTGATCTAGGAATTAATGGCGTAACCATGATTTCATATTCAGTTGAGTTTGGTGAAGCTAGCGTTATGCGGAAACGCACAATTACAATAATTATGTAAACTGAATATGTGGTTTTATAATAATTAGCTCTTATCAAATTTAGCATTAAAGTTGGAAGTTTTACACGTGTCTGTGTTTGTTATTTTGTTATAGTAAACACCTAAGAAACAAATTAGACAGCTTGTATGTAAATGTCTCAAAAACGTGAACAGAAGGTTTTAAAACAAACTCGGAGTTTCACGAAAAATATTTTCTAAAAAAGCGAAGAATTTGATTCAATAGCATTATTCCTTGTCAGTGGCGTAACTACCGGTGTTCCATGTGTTCCAGGAACACAGGCCCTCAAGCTTTGGGGGCCCCCAAAGCTAGGGGACCTTTAAAGCTGGGGCCTGGAAAATTTTAGAAAGCTGCACAAGTTTTTGTGACCATCACCTTTATGGGCCCCAATGGGGCCCCAATAGACGTGTTCTGAATTACGGAAAATTCATGAAAAATTACATTTTTGGGGGCCCCTTCGATCCCCCAAAAGGACAATATTACGAATGATTTTAGGGAACGAAATAAGTTCTGATGTAAACGAAATTATTGTACTATTGTATTGTATTAGTGGTATTTTTATAAGCTGACGACAGGTATGCGATTTTTAAAAAAGCCGCCATTAAGTAGTGCTAACTGCCTTACTCAACTTTTTTGTCTGGAATATATAAGATGATGTTCAGATACAATTTAAGGAGTGCTTTAGAAATGATTTAAAAACAATGAATTCTGGTGCGCAAATTTTTGATTTCGTTCTCTTAAAAAATTACTCCTCCATCAGTAGTTTTTCTGAATATATTACAGCATGTTGTCTGTTTCTTACCTTCGCAAAAGCAAAAAGGTCATTTTCGAAATTAAAGATAATTGAAAATTATCTTCGGAATACGATGGGACAAAAACGATTGAGCTCTCTGGCTCTAATTTCATCGAGAATAATATAGCGAAATAGATGGATGTACAAAACTTGGTAACAGCAATTAAATTCAAAAAGTCGAATAAAATCTTTTATTTTTCACTTGTATATTATACGTTTATTTCACCTTGGATACGGTTGCTATAAACACACTCATTATGCCCTAGGCCATAATGGATTAAAAACGCCCGCTTATTGTACTAGAAGAAATGAAGCAAATTTCATTGATTAAATACTTCATAATCCTTGTCGTATAAGACTCTGGATTTCTCCGGCAATGAATTATTCGCAGCTTTGGCTGCATTTTCTATGATATTCTTGGGTAAATTCATTTTCATTTCCATTATTTCTATAAGACTACACAAAAAAAGCAGGAATGACATTCACTAAATTTGATGACAAAAATATTCACAAACGTCAAACTATCAACAAATGACATGCCTACTATGAGAAGGAAAATGGATAGGAGCAATGAAACGATTTTAAAATCGCTTTTTCATCATAATATAATAATTTTTTCGTGAAAAATAAAATCTTGTATGCACCGCGTGCGTTACTAGATCCTTATGCCCATCGGGCAACATTCATCCCTCGGGCCAGAGGCCCTCGGGCCGAATGTTTCCCTCAGGGCATAAGGATCTATATAACGCACTTGGTACATAAATAACTATTTAAATGTTATCAAACCTCTAATGTGACTGTCGGCTGTAAATAAACTTATGTTCTACGATCAAAAATGTTGTTTTCTATAAAGTAAGGGGGCTACCGTCACCGAACACAAGTTTTTCTGACGTATTTACGCCACAGTTCGTTGTATCGACGAAGTAAAAAGAATTGAATTGCTATCAGTTTCGATCAAATTTTACAAATCTTTATCAAAAACTTAAAAATGAGAATCGGTAGTTGATACAATTGAAAATTGATCGATACCTTGTTACAAAGTTTTGAAGGAATGAGCACTCACAATATGACTATTGCGTAAAATTTATGTGTTTTTGATACTTCGTAAAATTCCAAGAATATCTGAATAGTCTGTCAAAACTGCCGAGTAGAATTTCCCTTAAACAAAAATTAATAATGATTTCGAAATACTCCTATATCAATTTTCAATATTTGTATTCAAAAAATTGCTGCAATTATCCCAATTTTCTTCATTTGAATTGATTAGTTCGATATCCAATTAAAAGTCATTCAAAAAGTTTTAAGAAGTATATATTATAAATGTTCATGCTAGTACGATTTCTTCCTAAGGAAATTAATGAAAACATGTGGCAATACTCTGTGGGTTAAATGTAAAAATGGAGCAATGGGAGTAATAAATAACATTATTTTGATGTGTTTTTGGTAATGTTTTACATTAGGACAACTTTATTTTGTGTGACATTAATCCACTCAGAGAATATGTTTTTTTCTGATATTTTTCGTTTTGTCAATAAATTGTGTAATTTTAACGGCAATAAAGCATATGTTGATTTGATTTGATTTGACTGACATGAATTCGCTTCTTTATTATTACTTCAGTCTAACTTTCAACTGATTATTTATATATGTGTATAGTCTTATATTGTATTTTGCTGCTTGTTTTTCGTTTTATTTTTATTTTTATACTGTATTATATATTGATATATTTTTTTTATACTGTATCATATACTGATGTCGCTGTACTGCCATACGCAAAATAAATAAATAAATAAATAAATAAATAAATAAACTTCTTTCTTAAGAACATTATGAAGTTTTGGTATTGTTTTTCTGAACTGAAACCAAAGAGCAGATAATTGAAATACATTCTTCCCTAACCAATATATTCTTCATTTTGTGCATAGGTTCATGGAATATGGAAATGTATTTTTTTTCACTTGAGTTTTCAGAAGTGGATAATAAACAAAGTGATATATGTAGGTATATTGTATACTTGAAAACAACTCCTGAAGTCGATTTCCCTTACTTCTAAAAAAACCTGGCAAGGCAAAAGAGAAATAGTTTCACACCAAAATAGCAGACAATATTACTATCAATACATTTTACCTCAGTTTTTAAGTGAATATGATAAATATTTTAACAGCTCAGGATAGGGTTGCTAGTTTTCTTTCGATTGGCAATTTTACAAAAATAGAAATCTTCTTAGAATTAATAATGGTGCTTTCTAGCTAGAAATAGTAAATGCTCAATCACAGATCAAATAAATGTAAATTTATCATCAATAATTAACAATATTGATAATATTTCCCTGATGTGGAAAATCGCCAAGTAAATGCTTGAGTGCAACACCTGTTTCGGTAGATGAAGGAGTATTTACAGATATTGAAATTGAAGCTACTTAAAAATACTGATCTCTCTTCCACTTGTGGAAATAGTTGAAAATGGATTTTCAACTATGATGACAATAAAAAAAAACAAGGAGTCGATTGATATTGGAACAGTATATAAGATGTGCGTTGGCCGAAACTGAACCAAATATAAAAGTAATTGTTTGTAATAAACAATATATCAGTCGTCTACTTGACTAATATAACAATTATTTAGTTAGGAACTGTAAAAAACAAAATTTGTTTTCTTTTTTCGGAAAATAATTTACAATTTTAATATTTTTTTGGTTTTTAATTCGTTTTAAACCAAATTTGAATGAGTATCCAATCTTTTTTTCAATAACAAAATATTCATCTCAAGTCACTTCATAATTACATTCGCTTTATTTCACGGCGCAGGTACACTGTACTTTTATCTTTTCCGTTAAGCTTAAATTTTTGAAAGCAAAGATAATATTTATATATATATATATATATATATATATATATATATATATATATATATATATATATATATATATATATATATATATAATTCCAAATTTGTTGTTTTTTAATGTTTGAAGATGGGTTATCTGAAAATAAACGTTTCTAATTTTATTTTTTATCTTCGACGGAATAACATAAGATAAAGGTAGTCAAATTTCTAATAAGTTTCAATTCAATATTCTCATAAATTGACAAAAAATAGCAAAGTTGTTCTGTGCAAACAATTTGATTTAATGAAATAAATGAAAATTAACCGAGTACAAAAATTATTCATCGATAATTACAATTCCATTGACTGTGGAACAGATGCTCGAACACATTCTAACTTCAAAAAAATGACCTGCATTTTTTCAACCCCTCGATCAATATTATAAATTCAAATTATCAAGCCTACATTATTTTTTATGAATAGAATCCATCACACGTGGCAACATTTTGCGGTGACAACTTTATAAAGTAATTATCATAGAATGACTTACGAATTTTTCAGTTTGAAGGGTTCTATAAGATTAACATAAAATCAAATATCCAACAGCAGATGATTTCCTAGAATTAACACTTATATAGTCTTTAAGGGTACGAGTTATTGAAAAGTAAGTATTGTTGAGAATAACGTAATACTTTCTTTTCTTAATGTTATTTGTTTTTTATTAAACTTTTTTTGTCGTTTTATACACGCCCCACTAAAAAGGAGTAATTCCATATTCACATAATCTTCTCTTGCAATGAGGATTGAAAACTAACATAATACACTTATTTATCATCTTATAATTGAATTTTTATTAATTTATTGAATTCAATTTTTTTTTCGCTACAATTATTTTAGCGTGTTGATTTGCTTTATCAAAAACACCTATAATAAAAAGTCGTTTAGATCTTAATACGAAATAGTTGTATCTATTTGTTTCCACCTGATCACTCTATAGCTTTTGGTATCTTCAGGTAGCAGGTAGGTATTTCTGTCACAAGTTCTTGTACGGGACAAAATAGATTGGAGAGAAACTAACACTGATGATACGTATACGATAGAAACAGTTGTCTGAAGTTATTATTATTTCTAATCTCCAATGTGAAATAAATGCCGAATTGTAACAGTTAAAATAATACATATAAAATATTTATGAATATTTTTTCAAATATAGGCATGACAACCAGACGATTTTAAAAGTAGCATGAAGCAGAAACTAAAAATTTTGCTCAATTGTTAATAATTTTTTTTTGAGACAAGTATTAGGTATACAGAAACTTCTTCCTGGAATTGGTGAAACATCACTTGACGCTTATCCTCAATATGGCAACAAAAAAGTAAATTCTGTAAATATTAGGGTAAATATTGCTTCTGTTTTTGTTATGACTTTGAAATATGGAATCAGTAACAGTTAAAATAATATATATAAAATATTTTCTCAAATATAGATGACATCCAGACAATTTTAAAAGTAGCATGAAGCAGAAACTAAATTTTAAAAATTGAAATTTTGTTCAATTGTTGATAATTTTTTTTTGAAACAAGTACCTACCTATGAAGAAATATCTACCTGAAATTGGTGAAACATTGCTTGACGCTAAATCTTCATATGGTAGCAAAAAAGTAGTTTATTTTTCACTTGTATATTATTTGTTTATTTTACCTTAGATACGGTTGCTATAAATACACTCATTATGCCCTAGGGCGTTATGAGCGGGCATTATGGATCATAACGGCCACTCATTGTACGAGGAGAAATGAAGCAACTTCCATTGATTAAATACTTCATAATCCTTGTCGTATACGACTCTGGATTTCTCCGGCAATGAATTATTCGCAGCTTTGGCTGCATTTTCTGATTTTGAAAGATAATTATTGGATTATTGGACTCGCAGAGAAAATATTGCACTTTTCTATAAGGGTGTTCGTTGACAATGCTGAAAAATTAACTATTGAGGAGTATTTTTTTGAACCAGCCCTTTAGCATAGGTTAAATAAACAACTATATTACTATAAACGAAACCTAAACATCTAAACCATTTTTATGACTAAAATATCAACAAACAAAGCAAAAAGTAAGAGTATTGCTTGTCTCCTCGAAAAACTAGCACTTGAGGTAAGTTGTAGTAAAATTCCTGTAAACCGTTGATGGGCGTTTTCTCCACTGATAGGAAACACATATTTATAGGCCAAGCTAGAGAGATTTAGACATTTTGTGCAAAAAGTGTTAGAAGAAAACCAGCTCCGCCATTGTTTGTCAAATAGTTCCACATGATATAGTGATATGTTTTTCACTCGACTTTATTATTTATATCTTTGTTATTAACAATTTTATGCAAAAAATCGCGTTTTTTTAAATTTTTTGCTTATAAAATGGAAACTATCAGAGTAATCGTGATGATGTCAATAGACTTATTGTAGAAAATGAAAAGACGAAAAAAATGAGAGGTCGGACGACTCAATCAGACCCTCAGTCTAAGGGAAAATTGGAAAAAACCGGCCAAAATGCAGTTTTTTCAAAAGTTCATAACTCGGTTATTTTTTGAGTTGTAGCGTAGATCCTCCGGCCAGTATTAGCTATTGATATGAACTTCATTTGTGCGAAGATCAGGAACTGTCCGATGCACAGTTTTTGATCTGTGGCCATTTGATTATGTTACTATGCAATTTTCCAGCAGACCTGAATGCGACAGGTATGGTCCGATTTCAATTTACTAAAAAGATTTTGAAAGTAGAATTCTCGTAGTTCAAAACGTTCATCTTGGTTTTTCATAAAAACGCTGAGAAATATTTTAAAAATAAAACTGAACATGACAAAAAACGGCCGAGCGCGTGAGAGTAGTTGAAGAGTGGGGGTTTACAATTATTATCTGACAACGTTTAGAAATTACTGTCACGTTCAAAATGCCGACGCTTTCGAATGTCATACTTCTCCTTGCCTGCTGCTCTACCCCCACTCTTCAACTACTCTTACGCGCTCGGCCGTTTTTCGTCATGTTCAGCTTTATTTTTAATATATTTCTCAGCGTTTTTATAGAAAACCAAGATGAACGTTTTGAACTATGAGAATTCTACTTTCAAAATATTTTCAGTAAATTGAAATCAGACCATATCTGTCGCATTCAGGTCTGCTGGAAAATTGCATAGTAACATAATCAAATGGCCACAGATCAAAAACTATGCATCGGACAGTTCCTGCTCTTCGCACAAATAAAGTTTATATTGATAAATAATACCAACCGGGGGATCTACGCTACAACTCAAAAAATAACCGAGTTATGAACTTTTGAAAAAACTGCATTTTGGACGGTTTTTTCCAATTTTCCCTTAGACTAAGGGTCTGATCGAATCGTCCGACATCTCATTTTTTTCGTCTTTTCATTTTCTACAATAAGTCTATTGACATCATCACGATTACTCTGATAGTTTCAATTTTATAAGCAAAAAACTAAAAAAATTTTTGCATAAAATTGTTAATAACAAAGACATAAATAATAAAGTCGAGTGAAAAACTATTTTACACACAATGGCGGAGCTGGTTTTCTTCTAACACTTTTTACATGAAAAAATCTCTGTAGCTTGGCCTATTATATCCTATTCAAAAATCCTAGATATAACATCTAAATTATCTTGAAATTGTTGTTGAATTGGTTGGTCATTTTCTATTCTCTAAAATTAGCTCTATTGAGTTAGGTTGGGACAATTAATTGGAATAAGGTGTGATATTGTGGATCGAAAATTTTCTATCTGGTTTACAGGGAAGGCTTTCAGACACAATAGGAGCAGGGCCGTAGCCAGCCCTGCTTTCTAGAGGGGGCTAAAAAATTCTTGAGGGGGCTTGTTTTTTCCATAATACTAAAATAAATATACGTGAAAAAAAGACAGGAATATACAGCAGACATTTTCTGTCTTTTTACCTAGAAGTGTATACTGGAAAACGAATATCAATTGAAAAACATTTTGGAAGAATAAAAAAATCTATTCTAATGAAAAATATCTCATAGAAAACTCTAAACAAATAAAACAAATGAATATATCTATAGACGCTAATATCATAGAGCCACTTTTTGGAGGAAGGTTATATAGATTTAAAAAATGCAGCGTACAAATGCATGTTTAAAGATTGCATTTACTCTTCTAAGCTTACCGTCATCCAATGCATTCGTGGAGAGGATATTTTCATTGATCAACATTGTTAAATGTAAAATTCAAAACAAAATGATACTAAAAATGTTAGATTCAGTTGTGTCTATTATATCTCACTTTGCAATAAATGAGATTTGCTCTAAAGAATTTGAGCCTAGCAAAGCTATTATGCAAAATTTAATTCTGATATGTATATCTTTAGCAGAACCAATCCACAACTTCAACCACAGACAAAGATGATGATGTAATGATGTTTTGTGAACAGTTTATATAAAAATGAAGATATTTTTAACAGAATCGTGGTTTTGATTGTAATAGTAATTTTAGTAAAAAGTCCCTATTTTTAGTGCACTATTTTTTCGTGCGGTTGCGAAAAAATCATGATTGCGAAACACGTATGAAATAACTGCTAGAATAAGTGAATATTACATGCAAAAATACTTGTTACCAGTGTTTTCCTGTTAACATGTCGCATCAGCCACGGGCGACAAATCAGCGTCTAAAGTGCAACACAGCTCTGAAAAATCTGGTAACCCTGCTAGTAGCCGCTCGTCTGTCGCTATTTTATTTCAGGATGAAAACGTCAACATGTTTTGCGGATTAAAATATGCCGAAAATAAATAATTTTGAGTCAGTTTCAGAATTAGGTAGATTTGTTTGTAATTAGGCTAGTTTTATGTTTCAACGCAGATATAAACAATTTTGGTTTGTAATAATTCTGGTTTCTTTTCTAGAGGGGGTTTAAATCATTCCGGAGGGGGCTCAGCCCCCTCTGGCTCCCCCTTGGCTACGGCCCTGAATAGGAGTTTTCTTCGAGGGTTCTTTTATGACCTTTAAAACATGAAATCTCTACATTTAGGCTGTGCTTTAGAAAAACATTATAATCCTCGTACGAAATTTTAACCATTTAACAAATACAATCTGAAAGAACAGTAGAGGTGCGATAATTGTTTAAACCATTAAGAAACATGAAATCTCTACATAAAAAGAGCGACGGTTAATGGAAAAAGAAGTTGGAGCCCCAAAAAGGAATTTTCCTCAGCCTTCTAGGTACCTCCCAAATTTCAAACCTGTATACCTCAATGTCCACAAAGTGTGATGAAGTGCAAAACTTAAAAACCACGAAAATTTGAGGTATCTACATAAAAACAGTGGAAAGAAAAACTTTTATACTGACAGAAGACACTACCTATCAGGGGCGGCTAGTCAAAGGAGGCTAAGGAGGCTAAGCCTCCTCAATAATATTCCGTGTATCACTAATATATTATATTGAATGGTCAGCATATTCATATTAATCAAAATCATATTATTTTATGCACCTACCTTCCTTTCAACCTACATTATATAATATAATTTATTAATTAAGATAGAAGGTATTTACATTTACTGCATTTCATTCATTTCAAGATTTGTGGCAACGCTGCGGAGGCATGGAAAGGTATATTCTCAACGTTCATTATGCCTGCCACAGAAAAGCAAACAACGGTGCAAATACTCCGAATGAATACTTCATTGCAATAGAAAAGCAAAACACATGTAAATGGCAACACCGATAAATCCCAGTCTCATACAATGTCGACCAATCACAACTATAGAGTTTCGCGTGACATCGAGTGAATTCGTTGGAAATCATTAATTGTGATCGTAGTGTCTAATGGCCGCCGAAAACAGCAGCATGTTTACTTATATTGCTTGCGTATTGTTTTAAAATGAGTTTGGTTACTGAAGTTAATTTCAAAAATTTCAATGGTGACTTAGTGGAATATTTGTTATCCCATAAATTAAGTGCACTAAGTTATGAGGATAAAGTTTTGATAAAAACATTGCGACCTACCCCTGAATTAAACAATTTGGTGCAGCGTAACAGACAACAAAACTGCGGTTTCAATACAAGGAATTATGAGAGACATCCTTGCCTAACCGGATCACAGGTAAAAAATAAATTATTTTGTTGGCAGTGTTTACTTTTTGCTAGTGAAAATGTCTCTGATTGGGGCCGCTTAGGATTTGAGGATTTAATTCTATACCTAGTTGAAAGTGAGGAATTTTTCACCGATAAAGTAACTTTAAATACAGCACGCGGATTAATATCTTAATTACAAGATAAGGAATTTATATATTTTTTAAACATCCTTGAATTAATTTTTAAACAAACAGAAATAGTTTCTCAAATCTTACAGCACAAGTTTTCAGATGTAATTTACTCACGAAATCGGCTCAAGTTTCTTTTGGAAAAAATTTCAGAATTTAGTGCAGAAGTTTATTTTAAAAAACTATTTTCTGTATTTCAAACTACTGATGATACGACTCAATTTAGCCCAAAACTAAAGAAATTCAGTTACGCAGATATGGAGCTTCACTATAAGCAAATATTTTATGAAATTTTGGATACTCTTAGGGGTCAAATAGAAATGAGGTTCTCTGATTTAAAAGAACTGCATTTCTTCGACTTACTCAATAAAAATTTGTTAACCGGATTTTCGGCTAATTTTCCAGATAACCTTTTGGAAAATTTATGTCAAAAATACACTTTTTTTGATAAGGTGGCCATAAAAAGTGAACTGTGTGTTGTTTATAATAACAATGTAATTTTGGGGCAAAATGAAAATCATGTGAGGACTATTAAATACCTTTTTGATAATGATTTGAATCAAGATTTACCCCAAGTTTATAAACTCTTATGTCTAATTGTTTCTATCTCGGTGATATCGGCTTCCGTAGAGCGCTCGTTTTCCACTCTTAAGAGAATTAAAACTTATTTACGAAATTCAATGAGCCAGGATCGTTTGAAAAATATTAGTTTGTTGTCTATCGAAAAGGAATTGGTAAAACTTTTGGCGAAAGCCAAAAATTTTTATGAGGATATTATAGATCATTTTGCTAACGTTAAAGATCGCAGAATCCCGCTAATCTTCAAAAATATATAATAACTTTTTGTTTGCTCTCACCAGCTGTTAACAAATTCGTTAAGTAGGTAGGTAGGTACCTATTTTGTGAAAGAAAAAAAAATTTGATGAATAGATGAATTGATTAATTGGCTGAGAAGAGTTTTTGTGAATATTGTAAATAGGAGTTGTAGGTCTCAAGGTAGACACTCGAAAGTGAAAACAAATTAATAGCTTAGGGAGCTTGTTTTACTTTGATTTTCTTTAAATTATAAGGCGGTTGACCTTGAAATCCAAAAAATTTTCGCCTATGGTGTATTTTTTAACACCTCTTGTAGCCTCCTGAAACCAAAACCTCACGAGCCGCCACTGCTACCTATACCTACACTTAAATCAATTTAACCCAAGTGCAAATTTTAAAACATCTAGCTCCATATGTACGTGTTTTTAGTTTTTTATCAACAATAATATTTAGTATTTACTTTTCATTTAATTCAATCTAAAGTTAACAAAAAGAAATCGTTGGAATAAATTTAATAATACCTGCATATCTACCTACCTATCGCACCACCCTTGAGATTACCTATCATTCATAAATACATATATGGGAAAAAATATCTATATAAATAATTTTTGAAGCTTTAAAATACTATAATACTCTGAGTAAGATAAATCTTTCTGAAAAATATTATTCCAAATTCTATAGTTGCAATTCTCTGACTTAATCATTCACAAATTGTAATAGTTATCACAAGTTAGTAATATCTACCTTTATATCCTCCTCTTTAACTTCTATCATCCACGACTTCACAAGTTCCGACACCTCGCACAAACCACATAATATAAAAATTATCCACATATTTCTTTTTGGATTCGGGGCGATCCATTCACTCACTCCGCCCACATAAGGGTTGGATGGGGTGAAAGGCCGACGATCTGTGACGGTCGGTCACGAGAACAGATCCCGATTGGTGGAAAGCGTGAGAGATCGTATGTCATTGGTTGATCAAGGGGTGTCTGGCGCCTTCGTTTAATGGGTCAAAATAGCTTTTAATAATATTCATCATCAATAGGGTCTCTTAATGGATAGCTGGAAAAAACTTAAGCTTTTGTTTGTTGAAGCACTAAAAAGAGATTTGTTGAAGATACCTAATTGAAAAACTTCAGCTTATGAAGTGGTTAAATTAACGCTTGGAAAATCTAGATCAAGCATGAAAGAAATATCAAGAAATTTTCTCAATTGCAATCATTTATTCTGCGAACAGTGTGGTTCGATAGATTACCAAAGATTCCATTATGATTTCCAAAGTTTTTGATTTTAATTTTAATATATATTTTAATTAAACTGAAATGTTCTTTAACTTTTTATTATTGAAGCGGTCTCTTTCATATATGTAATATACATTGTGCTCGGATTTCAATAATGTACAATGTATCTACATATTTAATTTCGAAAATAAAATTTCTATATACGAGTAATATATATATATATATATATATATATATATATATATATATATATATATATATATATATATATATATATATATATATATATATATATATATATATATATATATATATATATATATATGTATATATATATATATATATAGGTGTATATATATATATATATATAATCAGTGGCGGCTCGTGAGGTGTCGGTTTAAGGAGGCTACAAGAGGTGTTAAAAAATACACCATTGGCGAAAATTTTAGGATTTCATGATCAACCGCCTTATAATTTAAAGAAAATCAAAGAAAAACAAGCATCCTAAAATATTAAATAGGTATCTTCCTATTCGAGGAATTAATCAATTGTTACCCAGCAAGAATCAACGGGGAGGTGAGACTTTTTTCTTGCCAGAAATGAAATAAGCCCCTCCCAAAAATAGATTAAAATAAAATTCTTGTCATAAAAGTCAAACAAAACTTAATAAAATAACAACAAAATAAAATAATAAAATATATATTTAGACCTAAACAAAAAAATTTAAATAAATTCTTTAGTATAGACATCTATTTTTTTATAGATATAATAAAAACATTGTCTTTTTGATAATAAAATTCATCTATTTCATGAATTTTATACTTTTATTAACTCGGAGGTTAGGTTACTGAGGTTAGAAAAAGTCAGGTCAGCTCAAGTTTTTGAAAAAAAAAGATGACCCAGCGACAAAATCTGACTTCATATTCGGCTTTTTCATCAGGCCAAAATAAACTTTAATCCGAAATTTCAAGAAAATCGGGGCAGTCTGTTGTATTATCGATAATTACCCTAATTCCTGCATAGATGCCAGTGCCAAACAGAGACATTTTCCCTAGTAAAAAGTAAACACTGCTAACAAAATAATTCATTCTTTATCTGTGATCCGGTAAGCCAAGGATATCTGTCATAATTTCTGATATTAAAACCGCGATTCTGCTACGCTGTACCAAATTGTTTAATTCCGGGGTAGGTCGCAATGTTTTTATTAAAACTTTATCGTTTTAACTTAGTGCACTAAAGTTATGGGATAACAAATATTCCACTAAGTCACCATTTTAAAATTAACTTCAGTAACCGAACTCATTTCAAAAACAATACGCCAATAAAATAATTTATTTTTACCTGTGATCCGGTAAGCCAAGGATCGTTTCAACTTAGTGCACCATTGAAATTTTTAAAATTAACTTCAGTAACCGAACTCATTTTAAAAACGATACGCCAAATTAAAACCAAAACAAACTATTTTCGTCCACGACAAGTCACAACGGTCCATGTCCAACGAATTCACTCGATTTTACCCGAAAGCCTATAGTTGTGATTGGTCGACATTGTGTGAGACTTAGGTGCAATCGGTGTTGCCATTTACATGTGTTTTCCTTTTCTATTGCAATGAAGTATTCATTCGCAGTATTCGCACCGTTGTTTGCTTTTCTGTGGCAGGCATAATGAACGTTGAAAATATACCTTTTTAAGCCTCTGCAGCGTTGCCACAAATCTTGAAATGAATGAAATGCAGTAAATGTAAATACCTTCTATCGTAATTAATAAATTATATTATATAATGTAGGTTGAAAGGAAGGTAGGTGCATAAAATAATATGATTTTGATTAATATGAATATGCTGAATGCTGACTATTCAATATAATATATTAGTGATACACGGAATATTATTGAGGAGGAGGCTTAGCCTCCTTAGCCGCCTTCGAATAGCCGCCCCTGATATATATATATATATATATATATATATATATATATATATATATATATATATATATATATATATATATATATATATATATATATATATCAGCGCCAGATTAACGTTTTTTGGACCTATAGGCTGAATTGTACGTGGTATGGGCCCAGGGCCGTAGCCAAGGGGGCGCCTGAGGGATGGAATTATTTAAGCCTCCTCTAGAAAAGATAACAGAATTATTAAAAACCAAATATGCTTATATCTGCGTTGAAACATAAAACTAGCCTAGTTACAAACAAATCTACCTAATTGTAAAACTGACTTAAAATTATTTATTTGCGGCATCTTTGTCTGTGGTTGTGTGGATTGGTTCTGCTACTGATACATATCAGAATTAAATTTTGCATACATATAGCTTTGCTAAGCTCGAATTATTCACAGCAAATCTCATTTATTGCAAAGTGAGATCTAATAGACACAAATGAATTAAACATTTTTAGTATCATTTTGTTTTGAATTTTACATTTAACAAAATTCATCAACGAAAATATCCTCTCCACGAATGAATTGGATGACGGTAAGCGTAGAAGAGTAAATGCAAATAGAGCTAAATTTCTAAACATGAATTGGTAGGCTGCATCTTTTAAATCTATAACCTTCCCCCAAAAAAATAATAGGGTTATCAGGGTCTGACTCACCCAACATCTCTTTCCAATCGACATTTCTATATTGTATCTCCATGTCAGATATTCTATTGGGAGTTACAAAAGTAAATGGCAGCTCAGAAAATGTTAGTTTTTGGACTGGATTCAAAATTATAGCAGGACTAAAACTTCTTATCTGCCGAAAAACATTGAAATGCGGGGGCATGCGTTTGATTAATTCAAGTAAAAGTACTTCAATAAAATCCACACATTTTTCTTTAATTTCTTCAACCTCTTCAGATAAAATATTATTAGCCGTAAATTCATTTTCAAATTTAGAATATTATATTTTACGTAGGTGGAAATAGAAACACCACTAAAAACGATTAAGCGCAATCAAGTGACGAAGGGAGAGAGATAATATTAACTTGGTTGTCTATTTATAAGCTATTTGTTTTATTTATTCAGAGTTTTATATGAGATATTTTTTATTTATCATTTTTATATGAATAAATTTTTTTATTTTTCCAAAATGTTTTTTAATGTACTTTTCTAGGTGAAAAGGCAGAAAAAGCTTTACTTCCCTTTTTTTTCACGTATATTTATTTTAGTACTTTGTAAAAAAAAGCCCCCTCAAGAATTTGTTCAGCCCCCTCAAGAATTTGTTCAGTCCCCTCTAGAAAGCATTGCTGACTACGGCCCTGTATGGACCTCATTAAAGGGAAAAAAATCCCCAACTTTCATGGTTTGCTATCATGTAATGTTTAGACTTTAGTATGAATTGCAGGTCATAGATTATTAAATTTATATAGTATAGAGAAGTAGAATTTCAAGATTTAAATGTATCGAAGGTGTTCACATTGAAATGTTATAGAAAAGTCAAATGTATTTTCAGAAATTTATTTACCGTAGTAAACTAAATGGATGAATTTTCTTTGAAAAATGTTTTATTTATTAATTTGTATATCTTGAATTTCACCCCCACCGCTAAAAGAGCCCCCACCAAAATTGAAATTTGTAGACAAGAAATTTTGAAATGATTATGTACTATGATCACTAATGCAAATTTGAATGATCGAACTATACTCAGCACGGAATTCGATATTATGAGGGAAAATGACGATGATTTAATTGAACATTTTGCTGAAAATAAATCTAGAAAAGTTGTAATTTAGTTTAATAATTTTTGTTCGTATTGAATATTAAATTATTAATAAATATATTCTACTAGTAGCATAGTAACTACAGGGCGCTCCATGCAAGCCTGAGCTCTGGAGGAATAGAACAATATAATGCAGACTCCAAATTACCTAATTGGTAAAGTTCAAGATAAACAAATGAAAAAAATTTAAATTTCTAAAAGGAAATTTATTCATTCAGTTTACGGTAATGAAATTTCTAAGAATGCATATGACTTCTCTATAACAGTTCAATCTAAACATCATGTACACCTGAGGCACTTCGATACTTTTAAATCTGGAAATTCAATTTTCTTCACTATACTATATAAGCAGCTATGACCCGCAATTCATACTAAAGTATAAAAGTCACATGATAGCGAACCGTGAAATTTGGGGGTCGTCCACCACCACTTCTTATAGCCTTAGCCCCCAAATCTTTAATCTGGCACTGGCGCCCTGTAGTTACTATGCTTTCACTAGGAGAATATATTATTATAATACTAAAAAAAATTGTTATTTTGGATTGATTGGGCCGATACTTGGTGTAAATTAATAAACATATTAAAACAATGGTTAAAAATAACAATTTACACTTTTATTTAAAGTGTAAATTGTTATTTTTAACCATTGTTTTAATATAAAAATTGTTATACTAAATCAAAACTTTTATAGATTTATTTTTAGCAAAATCTTCAATTATATCGCTAGCGTCAATTTCTCTCATAATATCGAATTCCGTGCTGAGTATAGTTTACCATTCAAATTTTCATCAGTCATCGTAGTACATAATCATTTCAAAATTTCCTCGCTACAAATTTCAATTTTGGTGATGAATCAACTCTACATTATATATATACATATAATGTACAGAGTTGATTCACAGTCGATGATACCTTTTACGTTTACGGAAATACGAGACATACCTACCATCTTTTTAAAATATGGTTACTGAGATAATAGGCTCCGATCTATATCGATGCAAAATGTTTTCAGCGCTCCGGCGTTTCCGCTTATACCAAAAAGAAGCAAGAATTTACGTATTCCAAATGAGACACCCTGTATATTATTGCATTTTTCGTTGCGCTAATGCTTTCTTCATATTTTGTATAATACTTCGTTATACTTATTTTTAAAAAATTTATTAGTTTTTGTGCAAAACGTAGCTCCAATGAAGTGGTTATCACAAGCGGTATTTGAATTGTGGAACTGAAATTTTGAAAATCGTTCAACTATATCATATGTGTTAGTTTTTTTCAAGGAATTCGTTCTGTTTTGTGGTACAGTGCAATTGAAATCGTGATGATTTTTTTATCGGTATAAGTATACAAAAATTATGTAAAGTGCCGTTTTGCAAATGGAGCACTATATTATCATTGAGTATTCTGAAATACAATGAAAATCCCTTCAAGATGATATGTCATGCTCCTATACCTAAATAGTTAGGTAGGGGTTATTCAACCCCTTCAGCCCCAGAGCACCTACCCCTGAAATAGCAACCTCCACTGATTTTATTATTCTTGAATTTTTTCATGTCATTCTAGATGAGTTAGGTACATCAATTTTTAATTTTTTTTTTCAAAATGGAAGTACTTAACCTCCATAATATATGAAGTTAATTTAATTCATTCATATCAAAATAATGCAAGTTTTCAATGGTTTTGTGTTCACTGTACCTACCACAATAGCAGTGGATTAGTAGGAGAGGACCTATTGAATGGCCACCTAGGTCACCAGATCTGACAACTCTCGATGTCTTTCTGTGGGAGTATGGGGTCTTGATATAAGGTACTATAGTGACGTACGCTCTTACTTTCTTTTTCATTCAAAAATATATGGAATTAGGCACAGCATTTAACATGTTATGTGACATAACCGAAGATGATTGAGGTTGTTTATAGTGAAAATATTTTCAAATCGAAAGAATGTTCTGATTTTAGGTATAAAAACTTACTTTGATAGATTATGATATAATTACATTTTTATAATTCAATGGAGCCTATCCTCTACTACGGATAATATATACAGCCCTCCCTCTCTCTTTAGTCGATGTCTGGTTTCAGACGTCGTGACCCCTTGAATGTATGCCCGGGACAGTCATGCTTCTCCAGGTTTCTCTGTCTTCGGCAGTCCGCATCACTTCTTGTATGGAGAGGTTTGTCCAGGATTTTATTTGATCGATATATCTGTTGATCTGATATATCTGTTGATCATGACATGGCCAAAGTATTTGAGGGTGTTTCTTTGGATATCTGGTAACAACCGTTCATTTTCAGCAATTTTTAGCTCTTGGAGGATTGAAGCGTTTGTTCTGCGGGCCGTCCATGGAATTCTAAGCATTCGTCTACAGCATGTCATTTCGAAAGCTTACGGCCCTAGCCAGCAACTAATAAATTTTTGACCAAAACTGTATGGTATATTTGTTTTCATATAGAATATATTATTTTTTATAAAAAAAACGATAAAATACTATCTATATGCTATTGAGTAAAATTATTAGAGTGAATTATACACTCCTCACAATTTGTGATGAGCCAATAGCGTCACCAATAGGGGCAGCTACCATCCATTCAATATTGTCAAATATGGTATCAGTTTATACAAAACAATTTCATCAACAATGGATAGATGACTTAATTATAATTAATACATTACCCAATAGCTCATATTGATTCCAGTATAGAAATAATGTTATATATAAATGGATATTAATAATCTATACCTATAAAATCACAGTAATGAAGACATGACATGCAAGAAAAAATTGACCATAAATTCTATGGATGATAAAATCTGTTCAAATACAGTTGAATATCGATTGTCTAGCAGTCACATGCAGGTTCGTAACCACATCGATCCTCACCCCAGAACTAGGTGTCAGATAAAGTATTAACAGTACTATACGAGAAGATGCTCTCTCAGCCCTCCTCTCGTAGACCGCACATGCTGATTCTCACACCCAGGGTAGATGTCGACACTTTACCGCTATTATGTTAAAGGCGGAAACCTTTTATACTTTTATTGGAAATCAATTAAAAGCAATTCCTGGTGCGATGTTCTGATCACAATAGGGGGATGAGATGGGAGGAGGAAGAAAGAAATTCTTTCACATTTCACATTGAATTTCTCAGTTCTGGAGCAGAAAGATGAATCAGTGGGAATAGTGAATTTAATATTGCTTGAAAAATTTTACCAAAAATGGCATAGTAATGTTGAAAGTGACAAACACATAATAAAAAGTGTAGGTAGTAAAAGTAAGTTAACGAAATAAAATTCGTCGTTTATTCACTCATATTATTATTATATAATATATCAATAATAATATTAATCTGAAATATTATTGTATTGATAACAATTCTAACGAATATTTGAATAATAATCATGACGAAGTGGCATTCTTCGTTAAATGCTGACTAAATAATAGTAAAATTCCTGCCAGGGTACACCGGGGACAGTCGTCACAGGGTACGGTTGTAACAACACAAATTTTGCCGAAACTATTTGCAATTGAGGGTTTCAAGAAAAGTATTCGGGTCGAGAGTCACACGATCCCCGGTGTTGCGTCGTACCCCGCGCGCTAAATAGGCTTACAAGAAGGTCTATTGTGTTTTATTAACCAAAAGTAAGTATTTTTGATGTATTCCTTCACAATATAGATTGATTATTAATAATATTTTCGTAATTGAGCGTTTGCATATACACTTTATATATATACATATATATATATATATATATATATATATATATATATATATATATATATATATATATATATATATATATATATATATATATACATATATATATATATATATACATATATATATATATATATATATATATATATATATATATTAATTGAAGATTCAATAAGGGGTTGAAACGGATAAAAAATAGCCTAGTGTGTACAGGGTGGGCCAAATTGGACACTTTTAAAGGGAAAGTCCTGTTTTTAAACTAGATAGATGAAAACTGATGGCGGTGTCTGAGGCTCAATTTTTATGACAAACTTAATGGTGAAAACCGCATATCGATATCTATCATCGTTTCTGAGTTACAGCATGTTTTTCGAAAATGTTCATTTTCGAAAAGTTGTTATAACTTTTTTCTTGTCAAAAATTCTTTGGTTCTATGAAAACATCCTCGAAGCACTTTTTTACGTAGAAGTCAATGGTTTAAGTAATTCATTTTTTTCAAATCATACATCAACAGTTATTGACGGAAAATTAATTTTTTTTAATGAGACACCCAGTATATTTCGGTAGAACTTAAAATTACCATTTCAAAAATGTAGCACACTTGACGTTTTACTAGAGTCATCTCTGAAATTCAGAGCTTTTAAGTTTATTCATGTGGACTTCGAAACGCACACTATGAACAAGTAGGCTTTGGACGAAGCGGCGATAAAACAGGAAGCAAGTGTTCACTAGTTGCTATCAATGGTTAGGAAAGCTGTTGACAGCAGTACTGGAAACTCATAGTTTCAGTAAAGCTGATAACAATTTATACTATATTTACACTAATAAATGAAACTAAAACAATAATAATAATAATAAAGAACAAAATATTTCTTTAGAAGAAGTGTTCAAAATGTCGAAAGTTTGAAAATAAGATCTTTCAACCTTCCCCAGAGGTAAAAGTCCATAGGCGTTAGGTCCGGTGACCTGACCGGCCAACGGTTGGGTCCTTGGTTGGCTATCCAATTATTGCCAAAATTTGCAGCCAAAAAATTGCAGACAATTGCAATTGTCTTGTGAGGCGAAGCCCGGTCTTGCTGAAAATATATTTTCCTGAGCTCCATTAGCGGCAATTCGTCAACAAGGGGTTCAATATGTTGCCTTAATATTTCTAAATACTTCTGAGAAGCTAGAGTGCCATTATAAATGACGGGGCTGATAATTCTACCCCTAAAATCACCTGCCCATACACTGAATCCAAATCTTCCTTGACTTCTATGCTTCACAATAGAAGGAGGTTTTTGTTGTGCCCAAGAATGAGATTTATAGCGGTTGAAAATACCGGCACTGTTGACATAAGCTTCATCTGGCCAAATACAATTTGATGAAAAATCAAGCACTTGGTTACAATTTTCCAGGAACCAGTGGCAAAAATCCATGCGGCGTTCAAAATCTCCTGGTCTGAGTCCATGAACTCTTCTGGGCCTGTATGGCTTGAATTTGTACTTTTTCAAAATTCGCCTAACGTGAGTTCTTGGTAGGCCTGTTGTAATTTTTAAATTTCGCATTGACGTTTTCGCATTATTAGCAACAGATCGTAAAACGACTATTTCTTTCAATTCCCTATCCCTAGTTGATGCATATGATTTTGGTCTTATCTTTTCAAATTGACCACCATCAATTAGGTTGTGTTGCAATCTTGCGAAATTGTTTCTGAAAGATTGCCTTCTATCTGGATACCTCACGCAATATAAATTTTTTGCTGCATCTACATTTTCCCCGGTGCGATTAGTATAAAACAGACTATCATATTCCATTTTTCATAATAGTAGAAGGTCTCCACTTGAAGCCATTAAAAATGATTGATGATGACAGTTCCAGGAATTCTATTGTTATACATGACAGCTCAAGGTCGTAAATCATGACAAGTCTATTGTTATACATGACAGGTGTTCCTATTGTCATTGACCCAAAGCCATTAAATCACGACGGGGGGTGCCAGGTCTATTGTTCCTATTGTTAGACCAGGTCTATTGTTAGACCAGGTGCGCAGTCTATTGTTTGGGGCAGATGTTAGGGCAGGACCGTATTAACTAATGATTGAGGGTCGTGAGAATTGAATTATTCTTCATAAATTTAGGCCAAAATTCGTAAGAAACCCGGCCCTGACATTAGTTATTCAACGTGGGTGGGTATTTCTAAGAAAACACACACAAAAGGTTGACGCGAATATCTCTTCACAAAAGCGGGTGGCCGGTCTATTGTTCCTATTGTAATACCAGATCTATTGTTATGTGCAGCTCTATTGTTTGGGCAGGTGTTAGGGCAGGACCGTATTAACTAATGATTGATGGTCGTGAGAATTGAATTTTTCTTCACAAATTTAGACCAAAATTCGTAAATCGTATGAAATCCACCCCTGACATTAGTTATTCAACGGGTGCCGGTAATATTTCTAAGAAAACACACACACAAACGGTGGAATAATACCACAAAACTTGGAGGGGGTAACGGCTTAAAAACAGCTCACTGCAAACAAATAGGCAGTTATTCTTCAATATCTACCAGCAGTTAAATACCATGTACAGTAAAAACGAGACTGTTCGATCGCAAAGATGGCCGTCGAAATCGGAGAAATCAAGGAAAGCAGTGCAAGAAACGAGAACTCAGAAGAAATACACCACCGGCTACCACTACACGCCGCAAACGTCATCAATAGATGGTAATTACAGTTCAACAAATATGGTTCTTTATCCTGAAGATGTGTACCACAACACCGTAAATCGTAGGATGGAGCGTGAGATGCATCGGCTCGTGAGTGAAGGCATATACAATTTGAATCTCTCAGGCAGTAAATATGTAAGCATTGGTCTGGATCCTTTCAATGATTTTCAATGTTTACTTAGAATATGTCGACATGGTTATCTTGATTTCATTTCATTCACGAAAAAAGAAGTAGATGAACTTACTGTTAAAATGCCAGGGATACTGAAGGAGTTAGCGAAAAACAGTGAAATTGAAGTATATCTGGATACAATTGGATTATATTCACTGTATTCTACATGTAACAACGTGTTGATATTCAAGGAAAGTAACTTCCCAAAACTTTTTTTGGCTGTTGATTCTTTAAAAACTTTTGCAGCAGGCATGAATCTCTTTGTACGGAAGATGGATGAAAAAATTGAAAGTGACGATGCTATTACCCGGTATTGCACAATTGATTATTTCGCAGATTTCATTCTCACTGAAATGCGTAAGCAACATTTACGTGTAATCGATATACAAACTTGTGCTGAATTCATAAAATTGAGTTACAATGACTCACCCCATATGTATGAATTGCTTGTAAAATATTATTACAATATTGAGAATATTGTATTGGATAGTGTAAGCTGGTAGATATGTTATTGTATATAAATATGATTAAATGTATGATATTATATAAAAATAAACTTAATCAGAAAATTTATTTATCTAATTACAAACCTTTTTATTTGAAACACTAAATTATTAAAAAAATGTAATTTGAACCATTCGTTTACATGCATAACAGGTCTCTCATACTAGAGGAAAAAAGAGTACACATATAAATTTTTAAAAAACCTAAATCCCATGTGTGATAAATCAGTTGTAAATATAGTATATTATTACGATGAATGACGGACTGCTTTTTGAATAAGAAAAACTTTTCATATGAAATATAGACAAAACCTCCTAGTGTTTAAAAATTATGATACTAATACGATCAATATTATATAAATAAATTGATAGGAAGTTAAGTATTATGTATTTAATTCAACTTAGATTATAAATTATAACCCATACTTTGTATGAAGTAGTAATAAAATTAAATTATTAATTCATTCTATTATTCTACATTGAAAATTTAATAATTTTATAATTGTATGTATACTTTTAAACAATCACATACCTTGCCATGCCAAAAAAAGCCCACACACATCTATACTAAACAGATAAAATTATTATTGAATATATGATTCATGCATTCATTGTATAAATGATTTTGTCCAGGCATTCAATTATATATAACTTATGCAATTTTTATAAGATTATGAAATTTTTTCATGAATATCATCTGGAATATTTAATTTTTTTTTGTAAAAACACGTTCGTACAATACGTTTTGAATAGGATTTGCATATCCTACCTCTCTTGTGGGTGTCTACGTAGCCAAATTTCAAGTTAATAGGGTGTATAATATATATATATATATATATATATATATATATATATATATATATATATATATATATATATATATATATATATATATATATATATATATATATATATATGTTAACGGTATCCCTATACACCCCCTTTACGCTTCCCATCATTGATGTAAATATCGTATATTATTACGATGAACGACGGTCAGCTTTTTGAATAAGAAAAACTTTTCATATAAAATATAGACAAAATCTCCTAGTATTTAAAAATTATGATGCTAATACGATACTTTAGAATGTTTCACTATAGAAATAGAAAGAAATAATAATAACACTGTCTTGAAATTGCATATTGGTTTGAAATATGGAATGAGAGATTGATTTTCAAATATAAATAATAGTATTCGACTTTAGAACTATGCAAATGAAAAACGCTATATAAAATATCGAACGAACATAAATGTTAAACTTTTTCATATAGGTAAGAAACCCACATTACTTTACTTTCCACGACCCCCACCATTCCTCCATGCTTACCTGTTATTGTGCAATCTCCGAAAATTACCGAAGAAACCCGAACTAATGTCCACGATTGTTGTGAATAAAAGCGTCTAAAATATTAGAAATAAAGATATCCGGTAATTATAAACATATAATAGTACCTAGTCCTCCAAAATGAAATTGATGCATTTCATATTGCTTTAATCATTTATATTGGCCAAACTCATAAACTTATCAATCAAAACTGTTATTCAATCAAATCTTTTTAGATGTAATTACGAACAAAAATCTGAAATTTCATAAAACCTATTAGGAAATTATATGAATATGAATAATTAATTGAATTTATGTTTCCTGGTTACCTTTTACTAATGATTTGTATATTCAATTTGGTGAGATTGAATAATTTATTGAACTTTTGTCATATAAGATTCACAATTTTTTTTAAGGAAGAACAAAATAACTTAAGTAACTATTTTCCTATAAAATACATGAAATTCATCAGATCCATCAGATTTTATTTCTTTGATTGGGCAGAATGCGAAATTTTTCATTATAGATCTCATATTTTCTTTTTCTCTGTTTAATTTTATGTATACATTTGTACATATATTCAATTTGGTGAGATTGAATAATTTATTGAACTTTTTTTCATATAAGATTCACAAATTTTTTTATGGAAGAACAAAATAACTTAAGTAACTCTTTTCCTATAAAATGCATGAAAATCATCAGATCAATCAGATTTTATTTCTTTGATTAGACAGAATGCGAAATTTTTTATTATAGATCTCATATTTTCTTTTTCAGACAAAACCTCCTAGTGTTTAAAAATTATGATACTAATACGATCAACATTATATAAATAAATTGATAGGAAGTTAAGTATTATGTATTTAATTCAACTTAGATTATAAATTATAACCCATACTTTGTATGAAGTAGTAATAAAGTGAAATTATTAATCCATTCTATTATTCTACATTGAAAATTTAATAATTTTATAATTGTATGCATACTTATAAACAATCACATACCTTGTCATGTCAAAAAAATCCCACACACATCTATACTAAACGGATAAAATTGTTATTGAATATATGAGTCCTACATTCATCGTATAAATGATTTGTCCATACATTCAATTTGGTGAACATCGAAATTAAATAACTTATGCAATTTTTATAAGATTCATGAAGAACAAAATAACTTAGGGAACTTTATTACAGAAAATTTATTTATCTAATTACAATTTTTATTTGAAACACTAAATTATTTTAAAAAATGTCAAATATTAGGAGTAAATAAAACGTAGACGCTAAATGTATACGATTGATGAATATCTTAAAATCATAACATTACTAGAAATACTGTTTTAGAAAATATAAACATGTATTCGATTAGGAAAGAATAAAATATAGAGAATAAACATATCCAACGATAAGTATATTTTTAGGAAATAAAAGAATTCTTTTTGAATATAAATAATTTTATTTGAATTTAGAACTCTACATATGAAAAACGCTATATAAAATGGTGCTCAATGTTTTTTCTGAGAAATTGTTCAATTACTTACGCAATTATTAAATCTGGTAAAACATATGAATTACATAACTTGCTTGTGAAACATAAAACTACTTTTTGAAAGATATGAAACTTTATTACCAAATTTGGCAGAAAGTTCATAAAATATATTTCACAACTTGAAAAGTTGGGTAGGCTATCGAAATTTTCAGGAAGCAGACGTATTTTATTAAATTGTGCCGAATAAATTTTAGATTCTGGTTGCTACACTATATGACTTTTTAGGAAGTTTTTCCCGTTGATCGCAAAAACTGTTGAAAAAGATTTTCCGAAATATCATTACATACCTTTGAAAGTACTATTCCATATATTTAGTTTTGATCATTACTACAATTAGATGACCATCAGCTATTTTCTAGTTTTAATTTCAAAATTGAATTTACGTATTCTGCAAATAACCCGTCCTTTTGTTTCTTGAAAAATCATGATTGAAACTTTTTTCGTATACATGAAACGGTTCGAATGCTTAAATAGACTTTATGGAACTTTTTTTCATATAAGATTCACAAAATTTTTTACGGAAAAAACGAAATAACTTTGCATGCAATAAGATGCCTGAAATTTTTTTCATCAGATTTTATTTCTTAAGACTTGCTCAGGGAACGCATTCATAAGTGAAAAAAATTTGAATTTGTATTATTTTATCATTGACAGTTTACACGCGATCTAAGTTATATTTGATAAACTCACTAAAACGTATGCTAATCTGTGAAAAATGTTAGTATGTCTCTTTGCTATTATTGGTGGTTTCTGATGATGCCGTCCTCGTTGAATACGCTGATTGGTTCACCTGCTTCCAAGTTGGTTGAAGTGAAGTGGAGGGAGTCTCTATGAACCAACCTTACCACTTTCGACTAGATATGCACGTTTCTGGTCGATCACAACAATAAAGCACTTGCACGTTTTCGATTAATGTTCACTGGTCCGTATTTATTCGGATTTATTGATCAATATCCGTATCGATGGATCAAATGTTAAGCGTTATAGAGTTGTGGACTGTATATGTACGTTTTTTATAGATAAACACCGTGGTGTATTTAGATATATATTTTATGTTAAAATTGAGATGATATATACCCAAGGGTGACTATTTGCAATAGAATGTTCTTTGTTACTATCTCTTAGCGTCTCACGTTCGTATTTTCGCTACCTGCTCCTACCATCGCACACCCTAAAAGCCACAGCAGGTATAACAATTTTTCGCGTTCTAACTTATTTCTTCGTTCAAAAATATTTTTTAATCATTGCAACAGGTTTTTGTCCTGATATGCGACACTTTTCTGCAAAAGATATCTGAGCGATGCAAAAAAAAAATGAACATATGCATAGTTTAACTGTTGCGATGATTAAAAAATATTTTTGAACGAAGAAATAAGTTAGAACGCGAAAAATTGTTATACCTGCTCTGGCTTTTAGGGTGTGCGATGGTAGGAGCAGGTAGCGAAAATACGAACGTGAGACGCTAAGAGATAGTAACAAAGAACATTCTATTGCAAATAGTCACCCTTGGGTATATATCATCTCAATTTTAACATAAAATATATATCTAAATACACCACGGTGTTTATCTATAAAAAACGTACATATACAGTCCACAACTCTATAACGCTTAACATTTGATCCATCGATACGGATATTGATCAATAAATCCGAATAAATACGGACCAGTGAACATTAATCGAAAACGTGCAAGTGCTTTATTGTTGTGATCGACCAGAAACGTGCATATCTAGTCGAAAGTGGTAAGGTTGGTTCATAGAGACTCCCTCCACTTCACTTCAACCAACTTGGAAGCAGGTGAACCAATCAGCGTATTCAACGAGGACGGCATCATCAGAAACCACCAATAATAGCAAAGAGACATACTAACATTTTTCACAGATTAGCATACGTTTTAGTGAGTTTATCAAATATAACTTAGATCGCGTGTAAACTGTCAATGATAAAATAATACAAATTCAAATTTTTTTCACTTATGAATGCGTTCCCTGAGCAAGTCTTGAGAAATAAAATCTGATGAAAAAAATTTCAGGCATCTTATTGCATGCAAAGTTATTTCGTTTTTTCCGTAAAAAATTTTGTGAATCTTATATGAAAAAAAGTTCCATAAATTCTATTTAAGCATTCGAACCGTTTCATGTATACGAAAAAAGTTTCAATCATGATTTTTCAAGAAACAAAAGGACGGGTTATTTGCAGAATACGTAAATTCAATTTTGAAATTAAAACTAGAAAATAGCTGATGGTCATCTAATTGTAGTAATGATCAAAACTAAATATATGGAATAGTACTTTCAAAGGTATGTAATGATATTTCGGAAAATCTTTTTCAACAGTTTTTGCGATCAACGGGAAAAACTTCCTAAAAAGTCATATAGTGTAGCAACCAGAATCTAAAATTTATTCGGCACAATTTAATAAAATACGTCTGCTTCCTGAAAATTTCGATAGCCTACCCAACTTTTCAAGTTGTGAAATATATTTTATGAACTTTCTGCCAAATTTGGTAATAAAGTTTCATATCTTTCAAAAAGTAGTTTTATGTTTCACAAGCAAGTTATGTAATTCATATGTTTTACCAGATTTAATAATTGCGTAAGTAATTGAACAATTTCTCAGAAAAAACATTGAGCACCATTTTATATAGCGTTTTTCATATGTAGAGTTCTAAATTCAAATAAAATTATTTATATTCAAAAAGAATTCTTTTATTTCATAAAAATATACTTATCGTTGGATATGTTTATTCTCTATATTTCATTCTTTCCTAATCGAATACATGTTTATATTTTCTAAAACAGTATTTCTAGTAATGTTATGATTTTAAGATATTCATCAATCGTATACATTTAGCGTCTACGTTTTATTTACTCCTAATATTTGACATTTTTTTAAATAATTTAGTGTTTCAAATAAAAATTGTAATTAGATAAATAAATTTTCTGTAATAAAGTTCCCTAAGTTATTTTGTTCTTCATGAATCTTATAAAAATTGCATAAGTTATTTAATTTCGATGTTCACCAAATTGAATGTATGGACAAATCATTTATACGATGAATGTAGGACTCATATATTCAATAACAATTTTATCCGTTTAGTATAGATGTGTGTGGGGGTTTTTTTTGACATGACAAGGTATGTGATTGTTTATAAGTATGCATACAATTATAAAATTATTAAATTTTCAATGTAGAATAATAGAATGGATTAATAATTTCACTTTATTACTACTTCATACAAAGTATGGGTTATAATTTATAATCTAAGTTGAATTAAATACATAATACTTAACTTCCTATCAATTTATTTATATAATGTTGATCGTATTAGTATCATAATTTTTAAACACTAGGAGGTTTTGTCTGAAAAAGAAAATATGAGATCTATAATAAAAAATTTCGCATTCTGTCTAATCAAAGAAATAAAATCTGATTGATCTGATGATTTTCATGCATTTTATAGGAAAAGAGTTACTTAAGTTATTTTGTTCTTCCATAAAAAAATTTGTGAATCTTATATGAAAAAAAGTTCAATAAATTATTCAATCTCACCAAATTGAATATATGTACAAATGTATACATAAAATTAAATAGAGAAAAAGAAAATATGAGATCTATAATAAAAAATTTCGCATTCTGCCCAATCAAAGAAATAAAATCTGATGGATCTGATGAATTTCATGTATTTTATAGGAAAATAGTTACTTAAGTTATTTTGTTCTTCCATAAAAAAATTTGTGAATCTTATATGACAAAAGTTCAATAAATTATTCAATCTCACCAAATTGAATATACAAATCATTAGTAAAAGGTAACCAGGAATCATAAATTCAATTAATTATTCATATTCATATAATTTCCTAATAGGTTTTATGAAATTTCAGATTTTTGTTCGTAATTACATCTAAAAAGATTTGATTGAATAACAGTTTTGATTGATAAGTTTATGAGTTTGGCCAATATAAATGATTAAAGCAATATGAAATGCATCAATTTCATTTTGGAGGACTAGGTACTATTATATGTTTATAATTACCGGATATCTTTATTTCTAATATTTTAGACGCTTTTATTCACAATCGTGGACATTAGTTCGGGTTTCTTCGGTAATTTTCGGAGATTGCACAATAACAGGTAAGCATGGAGGAATGGTGGGGGTCGTGGAAAGTAAAGTAATGTGGGTTTCTTACCTATATGAAAAAGTTTAACATTTATGTTCGTTCGATATTTTATATAGCGTTTTTCATTTGCATAGTTCTAAAGTCGAATACTATTATTTATATTTGAAAATCAATCTCTTATTCCATATTTTCAAACCAATATGCAATTTCAAAGACAGTGTTATTATTATTTCTTTCTATTTCTATAGTGAAACATTCTAAAGTATCGTATTAGCATCATAATTTTAAACACTAGGAGATTTTGTCTATATTTTATATGAAAAGTTTTTCTATTCAAAAAGCTGACCGTCGTTCATCGTAAGGAATCATACGGTATTTTACATAAGTGATCAGGGAGCAGCGGCGTGTAAACAGGGGGTGTATTAGGGATGGGACGCTGATTCACGCGTTAACATATATATATTAGAGATAGTCTATTACTATATATTGGTGTCTAAGTAATAGTATATAATAGATATATTTATATAATGCTGGTATATATATATATATATATATATATTATACACCCTATTAACTTGAAATTTGGCTACGTAGACACCCACAAGAGAGGTAGGATATGCAAATCCTATTCAAAACGTATTGTACGAACGTGTTTTTACAAAAAAAAAATTAAATATTCCAGATGATATTCATGAAAAAATTTCATAATCTTATAAAAATTGCATAAGTTATTTAATTTCGATGTTCACCAAATTGAATGCCTGGACAAAATCATTTATACAATGAATGCATGAATCATATATTCAATAATAATTTTATCTGTTTAGTATAGATGTGTGTGGGCTTTTTTTGGCATGGCAAGGTATGTGATTGTTTAAAAGTATGCATACAATTTTAAAGTTATTAAATTTTCAATGTAGAATAATAGAATGAATTAATAATTTAACTTTATTACTACTTCATACAAAGTATGGGTTATAATTTATAATCTAAGTTGAATTAAATACATAATACTTAACTTCCTATCAATTTATTTATATAATATTGATCGTATTAGTATCATAATTTTTAAACACTAGGAGGTTTTGTCTATATTTCATATGAAAAGTTTTTCTTATTCAAAAAGCTGTCCGTCATTCATCGTAATCATATACGATATTTACAACTGATCATTTGCATAGTTCTAAAGTCGAATACTATTATTTATATTTTAAAAGCAATCTCTTATTCCATATTTCAAACCAATATGCAATTTCAAGACAGTGTTATTATTATTTCTTTCTATTTCTACAGTGAAACATTCTAAAGTATCGTATTAGCATCATAATTTTTAAACACTAGGAGATTTTGTCTATATTTTATATGAAAAGTTTTTCTTATTCAAAAAGCTGGCCGTCGTTCATCGTAATAATATACGATATTTACATCAATGATGGGGAGCGTAAAGGGGGTGTATAGGGCTACCGTTAACATATCTATATATATATATATTAATATATATATATGTATATATATATATATATATATATATATAATATATATATATATATATTATACACCCGATTAACTTGAAATTTGGCTACGTAGACACCCACAAGAGAGGTAGGATATGCAAATCCTACTCAAAACGTATTGTACGAACGTTGTTTTTACAAAAAAATTAAATATTCCAGATGATATTCATGAAAAAATTTCATAATCATTAAATTGCATAAGTTATTTAATTTCGATGTTCACCAAATTGAAACGCATGGATAAATCATTTATACAATGAATGCATGAATCATATATTCAATAATAATTTTATCTGTTTAGTATAGATATGTGTGGGCTTTTTTTGGCATGGCAAGGTATGTGATTGTTTAAAAGTATGCATACAATTATAAAATTATTAAATTTTCAATGTAGAATAATAGAATGAATTAATAATTTAACTTTATTACTACTTCATACAAAGTATGGGTTATAATTTATAATCTAAGTTGAATTAAATACATAATACTTAACTTCCTATCAATTTATTTATATAATATTGATCGTATTAGTATCATAATTTTTAAACACTAGGAGGTTTTGTCTATATTTCATATGAAAAGTTTTTTTATTCAAAAAGCAGTCCGTCATTCATCGTAATAATATACTATATTTACAACTGATTTATCACACATGGGATTTAGGTTTTTTAAAAATTTATATGTGTACTCTTTTTTCCTCTAGTATGAGAGACCTGTTATAATGCATGTAAACGAATGGTTCAAATTACATTTTTTTAATAATTTAGTGTTTCAAATAAAAAGGTTTGTAATTAGATAAATAAATTTTCTGATTAAGTTTATTTTTATATAATATCATACATTTAATCATATTTATATACAATAACATATCTACCAGCTTACACTATCCAATACAATATTCTCAATATTGTAATAATATTTTACAAGCAATTCATACATATGGGGTGAGTCATTGTAACTCAATTTTATGAATTCAGCACAAGTTTGTATATCGATTACAAGTAAATGTTGCTTACGCATTTCAGTGAGAATGAAATCTGCGAAATAATCAATTGTGCAATACCGGGTAATAGCATCGTCACTTTCAATTTTTTCATCCATCTTCCGTACAAAGAGATTCATGCCTGCAGCAAAAGTTTTTAAAGAATCAACAGCCAAAAAAAGTTTTGGGAAGTTACTTTCCTTGAATATCAACACGTTGTTACATGTAGAATACAGTGAATATAATCCAATTGTATCCAGATATACTTCAATTTCACTGTTTTTCGCTAACTCCTTCAGTATCCCTGGCATTTTAACAGTAAGTTCATCTACTTCTTTTTTCGTGAATGAAATGAAATCAAGATAACCATGTCGACATATTCTAAGTAAACATTGAAAATCATTGAAAGGATCCAGACCAATGCTTACATATTTACTGCCTGAGAGATTCAAATTGTATATGTCTTCACTCACGAGCCGATGCATCTCACGCTCCATCCTACGATTTACGGTGTTGTGGTACACATCTTCAGGATAAGGAACCATATTTGTTGAACTGTAATTACCATCTATTGATGACGTTTGCGGCGTGTAGTGGTAGCCGGTGGTGTATTTCTTCTGAGTTCTCGTTTCTTGCACTGCTTTCCTTGATTTCTCCGATTTCGACGGCCATCTTTGCGATCGAACAGTCTCGTTTTTACTGTACATGGTATTTAACTGCTGGTAGATATTGAAGAATAACTGCCTATTTGTTTGCAGTGAGCTGTTTTTTAAGCCCTTACCCCCTCCAAGTTTTGTGGTATTATTCCACCGTTTGTGTGTGTGTTTTCTTAGAAATATTACCTGCAACCGTTGAATAACTAATGTCAGGGGTGGATTTCATACGATTTACGAATTTTGTTCTAAATTTGTGAAGAAAAATTCAATTCTCACGACCATCAATCATTAGTTAATACGGTCCTGCCCTAACACCTGCCCAAACAATAGAGCTGCACATAACAATATATCTGGTATTACAATAGGAACAATAGACCGGCCACCCGCTTTTGTGAAGATATATTCGCGTCAACCTTTTGTGTGTGTTTTCTTAGAAATACCTACCCACGTTGAATAACTAATGTCAGGGCCGGGTTTCTTACGAATTTTGGCCTAAATTTATGAAGAAAAATTCAATTCTCACGACCCTCAATCATTAGTTAATACGGTCCTGCCCTAACATCTGCCCCAAACAATAGACTGCGCACCTTGTCTAACAATAGACCTGGTCTAACAATAGGAACAATAGACCTGGCACCCCCCGTCGTGATTTAATGGCTTTGGGTCAATGACAATAGGAACACCTGTCATGTATAACAATAGACTTGTCATGATTTACGACCTTGAGCTGTCATGTATAACAATAGAATTCCTGGAACTGTCATCATCAATCATTTTTAATGGCTTCAAGTGGAGACCTTCTACTCATAATTATCATACTTCATTGCAAATGTGTTTGAAAAATGAATGAAAACCACAAATTGAAGAGCGTCTTTACTACTTATATCAAAATTTGCCAGCTACTAGTGAACACTTGCTTCCTGTTTTATTGCCGCTTCGTCCAAAGCCTACTTTGTTCATAGTGTGCGTTTCAAAGTATACATGAATAAACTTGAAAGCTCTGAATTTCAGAGATGACTAGTAAAACGGCAAGTGTGCTACATTTTTAAAATGGTAATTTTAAGTTCTATCGTTTTATGCATAAATATACAGGGTATCTCATTTAAAAAAATGATTTTTCCGTCAATAACTGTTGATGTATGATATGAAAAAATAAATTACTCAATCCATTGAATTCTACGTAAAAAAGTGCTTCGAAAATGTTTTCATAGAACCAAAGAATTTTTGACAGGAAAAAAGTTACAGCAATTTTTCGAAAATAAACATTTTCGAAAAACATGCTGTAACTCAGAAACGATGACATATATCGATATGCGGTTTTCACCATTGAGTTTGTCATAAAAATTGAGCCTCAGACACCGCCATCAGTTTTCTTCTATCTAGTTTAAAAACAGGACTTTCCCTTTAAAAGTGTCCAATTTGGCCCACCCTGTACTTCACTTATTTTTTTTATTTCCGTAATTTTGTATTCATCATATTATTGCAGTGTCCTGGAGAAGGTTATAATAGTAATCGAAACGTCAACATAATTAAATGAAGTACACACACTAGGCTATTATTCATACGTTTCAACCCCTTATTAAATCTTCAATTAATATATCAAAATGCGGAGGCATATCTCGACAAAGATATATATATATATATATATATATATATATATATATATATATATATATATATATATATATATATATATATATATATTATATATGTTTGAGTAATGAAACTCTGAGTTTAACGATTTTCACATATAAGAAAACAACAACAGTTGCACAACGGGTTTCGCAGACACTACAGCTTCTTCAGGTGCGAATTTCTAACTAAAACTAAAATATCTAATGCAAGGTTTGCAAAGTACAATTATAAATTTGGGAAATACATTCTGAGATTTTAAGAAAAAACTACCTTAATTCATTGAAAAGATGAAGAAGGGGGGAGCTGTTTACATCCAATTGGTAGTTAAGCTGTGGGAATTTTTACGCCTATTGATTTCTAAAGTTTGCATAAGAAATAAGACACATGGAAATTTTAAAAAAAGGATTACTGAAACTGAACACATGCGAAGTTACATAAATCATAACGAAGATTCAATATATGCTAGACATTTAATAAAAGATAAACATGACTTCAATTCAGATTTTGAAATTCTACATCTCGGAACAAAAGGTTCAAAATTAAATTTTATGGAAACTTAAGAAATTAATAGGCATAAAAATTACCAGAAGTTACTTAACAACCAATTGGATGTACAGCTCCCCCTTCTTAACCGTTTCAATAAATGAAGGTAGTTTGTTCTTAGATTCCCAGAATGGATTTCCCTTACCTATTTATAATTGTATTTTCCAAACCTCGGATTAGATATTTTAGTTTTAGTTAGAAATTCGCACCTGAAGAAGCTGTAGTGTCATCGAAACGCGTTGTGCAACTGTTGTTGTTTTATTATATGTGAAAATTGTTACACTCAGAGTTTCATTTCTCAAACATGTTAACAATTAATATTCTTCGAGTAACGGCCTCATCAATTAATATATATATATATATATATATATATATATATATATATATATATATATATATATATATATATATATATATATATATATATATATATATATCATTATGCCCATTTGCGGGCATAATGGATTCAAAACGCCCGCTTATAGAACTAGGAGAAATGAAGCAAATTTTATTGATTAAATACTTCATAATCCTTGTCGTATACGAGTCTGGATTTCTCCGGCAATGAATTATTCGCAGCTTTGGCTGCATTTTCTATGATATTCTTGGGTAAATTCATTTTCATTTCCATTATTTCTATAAGACTACACAAAGAAAGCAGCATGACATTCACTGAATATGATGACAAAAATATTCACAAACGTCAAAATATCAACAAATGACATGCCTACTATGAGAAGGAAAATGGATAGGAGCAATGAAACGATTTTAAAATCGCTTTTTCATCATAATATAATAATTTTTTCGTGAAAAATAAAATCTTGTATGCACCGCGTGCGTTACTAGATCCTTATGCCCATCGGGCAACATTCATCCCTCGGGCCAGAGGCCCTCGGGCCGAATGTTTCCCTCAGGGCATAATGATCTATATAACGCACTTGGTACATAAATAACTATTATGCACCTACCTTCCTTTCAACCTACATTATATAATATAATTTATTAATTAAGATAGAAGGTATTTACATTTACTGCATTTCATGCATTTCAAGATTTGTGGCAACGCTGCGGAGGCTTAGAAAGGTATATTCTCAACGTTCATTATGCCTGCCACAGAAAAGCAAACAACGGTGCAAATACTCCGAATGAATACTTCATTGCAATAGAAAAGCAAAACACATGTAAATGGCAACACCGATCGAGACCCAGTCTCATACAATGTCGACCAATCAAAACTATAGAATTTCGCGTGACATCGAGTGAATTCGTTGGAAAGCATTAATTGAATCGTAGTGTGATCGTAGTTACTAATGGCCGTAAACAGCAGCGTGTTTACTTATATTGCTCGCGTATTGTTTTAAAATGAGTTTGGTTACTGAAGTTAATTTCAAAAATTTCAATGGTGACTTAGTGGAATATTTGTTATCCCATAACTTTAGTGCACTAAGTTATGAGGATAAAGTTTTGATGAAACCATTGCGACCTACCCCTGAATTAAACAATTTGGTTCAGCGTAAGAGACAACAAAACCGCGGTTTTAATACAAGGAATTATGAGAGACATCCTTGCCTAACCGGATCACAGGTAAAAAATAAATTATTTTGTTGGCAGTGTTTACTTTTTACTAGTGAAAATGTCTCTGTTTGGGGCCGCTTAGGATTTGAGGATTTAATTCTATACCTAGTTGAAAGTGAGGAATTTTTTACCGATAAAGTAACTTTAAATACAGCACGCGGATTAATATCTTACTTACAAGATATGGAATTTATATATTTTTTAAACATCTTTAAATTAATTTTTGAACAAACAGAAATAGTTTTTCAAATCTGACAGCACAAGTTTTCAGATGTAATTTACTCACGAAATCGGCTCAAGTTTCTTTTGGAAAAAATTTCAGAATTTCGTGCAGAAGTTTATCTTAAAAAACTATTTTCTGTATTTCAAACTACTGATGATACGACTCAATTTAGCCCAAAACGAAAGAAATTCAGTTACGCAGATATGGAGCTTCACTATAAGCAAATATTTTATGAAATTTTGGATACTATTAGGGGTCAAATAGAAATAAAGTTCTCTGATTTGAAAGAACTGCATTTCTTCGACTTACTCAATAAAAATTTGTTAACCGGATTTTCGGCTAATTTACCAGATAACCTTTTGGAAAATTTATGTCAAAAATACACTTTTTTTGATAAGGTGGCCATAAAAAGTGAACTGTGTGTTGTTTATAATGACAATGAAATTTTGGGGCAAAATGAAAATCATGTGAGGACTATTAAATACCTTTTTGATAATGATTTGAATCAAGATTTACCCCAAGTTTATAAACTCTTATTTCTAATTGTTTCTATCCCGGTGACATCGGCTTCCGTAGAGCGCTCGATTTGCACTCTTAAGAGAATTAAAACTTATTTACGAAATTCAATGAGCCAGGATCGTTTGAAAAATATTAGTTTGTTGTCTATTGAAAAGGAATTGGTAAAACTTTTGGCGAAAGACAAAAAATTTTATGAGGATATTATAGATCATTTTGCTAACGTTAAAGATCGCAGAATCCCGCTAATCTTCAAAAATATATAATAACTTTTTATTTGCTCTCACCAGCTGTTAACAAATTCGTTGAGTAGGTAGGTAGGTACCTATTTTGTGAAAGAAAAAAAAATTTGATGAATAGATGAATTGATTAATTGGCTGAGAAGAGTTTGTGAATATTGTATAGGAGTTGTAGGTCTCAAGGTAGACACTCGAAAGTGAAAACAAATTAATAGCTTAGGGTGCTTGTTTTACTTTGATTTTCTTTAAATTATAAGGCGGTTGACCTTGAAATCCTAAAAATTTTCGCCTATGGTGTATTTTTTAACACCTCTTGTAGCCTCCTCAAACCAAAACCTCACGAGCCGCCACTGATATATATATATATATATATATATATATATATATATATATATATATATATATATATATATATATATATATATATATAGATATTTCTTGTTTTTTCGTGGTTTTGGAAAAATGCCGAACTCCACAGCTTCTGTTGATTGAGTTAGAGGGTTGAAGCTTGGTAAGTACATTGAGTTTATGTTCAAATACGATTCTTTGTGGGTTTCAACACTTTTTCATTACCGCGCTGCATTTCGTGGTGACTATTCCGTTCGAACCGCCACCAGTACGCGATGCACTTTGCGAAGTTTTTTTCACTATGGAGGGTTGACATTTGGTACGTGGATTGTCTAATTAACCAATCAAAGCGGATATATTTCCTATTATAGATTCATATTCAGAGTAGTATAGTTTCAATCAAATCATGAAAAACATACTTGTCGACCATGGTCAATTTCATACATTACATAAAGTGAACAAGCGTCAAGGAAAATTCTTCAATAATTTAAAAAATTATCAAACAACTTTCCAAGGAAGCTGGTTATACGTATTCCGCAACGCAAAATCTGCATTCACAATCGAACGGTGACATATAGAAATTGTAACAAAACAAATTTCTAATTGTTCCCCAATACAAATCGTGGTCAGTAACACTGTCTGAATAACAATCCAGAGCGCCATCCCACCAAAGATATTGGGAAACAACAATTCACCGCTTAGACTGAAAATGCAGAAATTCGTCGCTTAAACACGTACCTCATGATATGAAGATATCTACTCTACAACAGTGGTGTAGACATATGATTCCAAGGCACACTAACATAGTGATTTAAAACCTTTGGATATACTCACGAGAGCGCGCTCCGAATATTCTAGCAGCGTAATACGCAAAATACAACAATCAAATCATGAAAAACATACTTGTCGACCATGGTCAATTTCATACATTACATAAAGTGAACAAGGAAAATTCTTTAATAATTTAAAAAATTATCAAACAACTTTCCAAGGAAGCTTGTTATACGTATTCCGAAACGCAAAATCCGCATTCACAATAGAACGGTGAATTATAGAAATTGTCAAGTCACCCCGACTCAAAATCTGCATACAGCTGTTTCGATCTTATTAGATCTCATCAGTGCAGCTTATTTGACTCGGAGTGAATTAACAAATTTCTAATTGTTCCCCTTTATGTAATAGTATAGTGTCTCTTTTAATATTTATTATTGTGATATATTTTCAGGTTTGACATCTTAATTCAATTTTCAATAATATAATGAAAACGATAACACAGCACTGTGATTGAAATTTCGGTCATTAGATAATCAGAATGAAGTTATCTGCATGAATTTGCACAAAATAAGTAAAACGAATCAATATATTTTTCTATTCGTCCAATATTTGCAATATCAGATATTTTTGAAATAATGCAATATTAAATACCGAGTTAAATACTATACTTTTAAATATACCTGCATGACGTTAACTTCCATTAAAAAAAACAACTATATTTCCTACTGAAAGAGCACTTGGGAATAGAAAATTAATAGCGCTCTCTTGAATCAAATATTCTCTAAGAAAAATAATTCATATTACTTTTCATATATTTCATATAAGAGTGATAGGACTCTTTTTCACAGGGTGAACATCAATCTCAGATACCTATAATCCCCCAAATGAATATAATGAAGAATCAGCGAAATATTTGGGACTATCAAACAAAATTGAGGCTATATGAAACATTCAAGAGTAATTACCCCAGTGAAGGATTTATTTTGTAACAATTATTGAAAAGTCTGAAAATGCAAGTGTTGATGAAAACTTTTTATATTAATTTTAAAAAATTTCATTTCATTATTTTTCATATTGCGATCTCAGATTAGTTTTCATAGTGAAGACATGCTAAAAATCTTGTAATGGGCACCGAAAATTTCAATGAGAGTAAAGCACAAGCCATCATACTCTTCAAATTGATTGGAACCAGAGCTCCAGAGAGTCAAATAATTCAACCTGAAAGGAGCATTAATCTCTTGGGAGTAAAATACACTATTTGACTTGGTACAAACATATATCAGCTTTTGCCAGGTTAATATCAGAAAATTTGAGCTATCTTTTTCGAATAAAATAAAAAACTGGTTCAATCTAGCATACCTTCTTTTACTGTACAAGGCACAGGTCAGAACAAATCTAGAATAGGTATTATTCACAAATCTTGAGCTTTTGACTAAAATGTCCAGTCTGGATGGGTCCATTGGTTCCATCGATTAACCTTTTTCAACAACCAGTCTATATAATTTTTTCCTAAAATATATCTTACCCGAGATAAAAATAACTTTTTCACTGCCTTTATGAATTATTTCTAGAAATAATTCTATTATAGGGAATATTCGTTAACTAACCCAAAGGGTAATATCGATTGAAATGATTGAGGACGTATAGTTTTAATCAGAATTTGGTAGAATAATAATTATTAATATTTGTAGGGTAAAGAGGAGGAATGCCATCCCTAGGGAGAATCCCGGCTTTCAGGATTCTACCACACCAACACAAATTTAAAGAAAAGTCACGTGTCCGTTTAACGCATATCGAAAATCCTAACCAGACTTCCCAATTAACCAACGATTAGTATAGTTTAGGCAGTAGAAGAGTACCGTCATCCGGGGTGAATTCGGACGATTTTCGAGTATTTTTGCAAATAACGGTTACAGTTTTTATATGAAAATTTTGAAAAAAATTAATTAGATACTTGTACCCTTCATCTGCCATCAAAGAAAAAAAAATTGCATCTATATCTAATATTTTTTTTTCCACATGAATAGTGTCCGAATTCACCCAATAAACTCATTGGTTGTAGCTTATAATCGAATTTTTGCATGCACTGCAGTGTATTCGAACACAAAATTCAAAAAAATTAAGTTTGGCACATCTGTAGATGCAAAAGATGAAATTTTCGGGCATTCGTTATGAAAAAAACATACGATTATTGGAACTTTAGACAGTTTATTCATAAACATTCATATAAAAAATGAAAAAAAAATATTTTTTTTTTTAATAATAATATTAATTTTTATTCAGAAAAGATTCAGCCATTTGTATCGGATTTGATGAGGGTGCGTACAATTTTATTGGCATCCTCGCCGTTTACAATTAACACTGTTTAAATGACATACAAATAAAAAATAAATAAACTTTTGTTACCAAATTTCATATAACTTAATTAATATAGTTCTGTAGAAATATAACTAAATCTTATTAATATAAAGGATTCATAAATATGTGAGTATTTCTGCAAGGCATTTCTTGCCCGTGCGCAGATAATATGGTTCGTAGTCGGTATTTTTCAGGGTACTTCGTCCTGTGGAAGTAGGTCTTGACCTCTCAATAAATTCTCTATTCTGTATATGTAATAGAGCTTTTGATGAAGCGTTCAACTTCTTTGTATTGCTTTAATGTCTTTGGAATTCTCATACTATTGAAGTTTTTTGGTACCTGATAATAGAAAGAGTTCAAAGTGTGGGTCCGGTTAACTTTGGGTTGCATTATGCACTTAAATCCTCTGACGGTCTGTTGTATTTTTAAATTTAGTTGATTATGATACTTATATATCGATTTACCGACATGTAATTTATGTAGTTGTTCTAAAGCATAGACTTTCAATCGATCAAATAAAGGTTTTGACGGTTCGAGTTTATTAGCGTGAAATATTATTCGAGTAAAGTTTTTTGTGTTGTTATCAAAGGTTTGATGTTAGTCCTATAGATTCCTCCCCAAATACTTATTCCATATGTTAGGACAGACTGTACTAGAGCGAGATATGTCATACGTAATTTGCTAATAAACAACAAATTTACTTAAAATCAATTACAAAAAAAAAACAAATCTTTCAGTCTATTTTATAAAAATATTTTCGCTTATGACAAAAAAAGGCATGATGTGAGTGGGAACATTGCATTTTTTCTCTAAACTAGCAAGTGCTTATGTTATCTGGAATATTAAACTGATATTTGCCTCTTCGTGCATCTTTTACATTTCTGAGAACAAGAATTATTTGATGTTTTTCAATGGCGCTTTCATCTTTGATGTGGGGGTAAGAATAATAATCTCCCATCTTGGAAGACTCGTGTTTTCTTAGAAAATGAACCATATATGTACAAGGAGCAATTACTTCCTTGACACAGGAGACATAGTTTTTTGTTATCTTTTTGTTGGTCAATTTAATTATGACAAAAATATCAGTTGTTATAACTGCATTTTCTTGGCTAACAAATTGATCGATCTCATTAGTTTCGTTTAGGCTATCTTCATTAACATATTCTTTTCCGAAGTGATTCTCAGTTTCTTCACAAGTTGCTTCATCATCATTTGACATATCTAGCTCGTCCCGTCGGTTCTTCAGTAAATCGTTTATCCTTTAATAAGTTGACTAACTGACTAACGTTTGGGACCATTCACCAGCAACATCATCCTCAGCACTTAATATTGGAATTTTTCTTAAGACGACCTCTGGATCCAGTGGAAAAATCCCACATGCTCGAAATCCCGACTTGGTCTGCTGCATTGTTGCTGCCATCTCAGTTAAAGTTTTTTTTAAAAGTCTGGGTAATTCTGATTTTGAAATACATCCCCTATTATTTGTTTTCCATTCTGATAATGCCGTTCGTCATTTTCTCTTTAAGGGTGCAAAAAATGCCACGTCTAGTGGTTGGAGAAGGTGCGTAGAATTGGGTGGAAACAAAACGAATCTAATATTATATTTCTCGCATTCCTCGAGGACATGTAGTGAAACATGGCTTCAAAGATTGTCTCCTATTATTACTTTTGGCCCTTGGAGATTATTCAAATAAGGCAATGCAATCTTATCAAACCAGTCTTCTAAAGTCGGTCCGTCGAACCAACCGCTTTTTGTTCTGTTATAGAAAGCGCCTTCAACTCCTCCTTCCACCCATGTTGGATATAAGTGTGTTGCCTTATACACTGTATAAGACGGTAATAGTTGGCCTGATGCAGAAATGGCCATCATGATGGAAATGCTGTTTTTACTCGAATCCATTATTCTCTCCGCTCGTTTTGAGCCTTTTCGACACAACACCTTAACACGACCCGGATCATCGCTCATGTTGGTTTCGTCATAATTAACTATGTTCGTATCTGGCACTTCCTCCAACGTTTCCCTAAAATTTGAAAAATATTCCACAATAGTCTCTCTATTAACTGCTGCTCTGACAGGCTTAATATTTTGTGCCAGTCGCTCAGTCAGACGGTTGTTTTTTCAAAAACCGATAAAACCAATCTTCTCCTGGCATATTATCCCGGAATTTTGCTATCCTGATTCTTTTACGATCCAAGTAGTTCTTGACGAGATTTCGTATGTCGGAACGCGTAAGTGGAAAGCCCCATTCACCAAATTTCTGGATTCCCTCCGACAAAAATCTTTCATCTTCTGCCGATAGAGCAGACTGTCCACCTTGTTTTCGACTGTGCGTGTTTCTTAACTTATCGCTAATTGTCGATTTCGGAATATTAAAGTTTTGTGAAGCTTCAAGAATGGACCTCCTTCCCTGTCTAACATCCTCTAGGGCGAGTTGCAAGGTCTCTGGTCAATAATTCATAAACTGGATACCGAGTTTCTTCGCATATTTGCGAGGTATAGCTGTCCGAAATCACCCCACCTAGGAACATATTTTTGAATTAATCCACTTCACCAAAAAACTAAGGTCAATAGTCACAATGTTTTCATGCTAAACTGTTGTTTATAGAATACTTTTCAAACATAGACTAAAACTGCACGGAGAAATATTTCTCAATTTTCTGCACAGAAGTTTCTTTTTATAGTTTTGAGAATATGCTAAACTTTAACAAATTATAAGAGCCATAAAATAAATACTTACTGTTAAGTTAGCTCGTTTGCAACTCACACACATATGTTACATCTATGCTTGGTCGTGTCTAGTCACCCACTGACTTGAGAATCTCGTTACCGCTACCGGCAAGAATAGACTTGCATGAAAAGACACTATGTCCGAATTCACCCCGGATGACGGTACGTAGTATTCCGTTTATGAGGAAAAAATAAAAGAAACTATACGAAACGGACGTGTTTGATGATCCATATTTCAATGTCGGTTGCGTGGTATAAATTGTCTGTATGTATAAACTGAATTCTGTTTTCATCAATTGAGATCAGGTAAATTTAGCTATTTTAAAATGGTGTTATGAACACCGATGGAAAAAATTATATTTTTCAACAATTTCTGTCAATAATGAACATTATTCGAAGTATATATCTATATATGTATGCAGCCAGTATTACCCCCAGCTCCAATGTAATATCGGCCACTAAAATACATATTATTTCAATTAGTATAGTATATTTCATTCGCTTATTCTTTATTTAAACCTCCCACCTATCCTCTGAATAATAATTTGTCCGTCCAGGATAATCAGAAATTCTCCCAAGGGGTCGATATTCCCCACCTATATTGTTGGACTTCAATGCCTTTATGAAATACATATCGTTTGCATGTAAAAAAATTGCAATGCCTAAATAACAGTTAATATAGAATTTAGACAAGTATATTCTTCTTCAACTTGTTATTCATTAACAATTTATTTTCTAATTTAAATTTTCAGTTAAATCTATGTATAGGTTCAAGTTTTCATCACTACAACCATATACTAACGAGAAGTACATTGTAAAACACATTGAAACAAATTATCAACAACCTGTGAATTTAATCTTCAAATATTCAACAGCTAGTTTATAAACAAAGAATTCTTCCTAATTTGAAATTAAAAAAAAAACAATTATAAAAAATGCGTGTTAATCAACATTTTGTAAGATTTTTAAATTTGTTAGTACCAAACTGTTGATGAAAATTAAAATTACTTGATAATTTTGACGAGAAAACTTATCATCCATAATTGTAGTAGAATTTAGATTATTCTATAAAAAATTCGAGGTGCATTTATATGTTTCAAACATTCTGAATATTGTATTACGATTATAGATCCCAGCTTGGAATTGTACTTGAATTGAGCGAAGTCCTGGATTCAAGGTTCATTTTTTGTCACTTATTTTTATTGCATTTCGAACACTAATACAGCTAATGGACATATTCTCAGTACAAAGAAAAAACAAATAAATCAAGGTATAAACCTTTTATTGTAAACACTCTTACCTAATAAAAAAATTTATAAAAACAGAGAATTGTCGAATACAATAAACAATATAGTACAATTAGATTTATAATTGAGTATTATATCAAAATATCACGTATTTGTTAGCTCTACACTAAACTATATCCAAGAAAACTATATCCCATTTATTCCAACGCCCTTCATTACAAATTTTCATCAAAACAGGAGCGTTTGCCTTGGGTTCATTCACTCCTAAACAAGTCCCAGCAGCCAAATTGAACAATGGAATTCCGTCCTTGAAAGACAAATTATTACCATTGAATTGAATAAAGCTCAGATATTATACCACAATATATTGCATATAGTACTATATATATAATTCTCTTCATTTGTGCTAACATTTTTTTACAAATCACTGTTTTGAATAAATCGGTCTATACATCAGTATATAAGCTATGCCGATTCAAGCGCACTTTTGGTCATTTTCATAGATATCAAAAATGGTTCAGTTTTGCTGATGCGCACTGAGTCAGATTTCAACGGGGTCGATTTGAACGGAGTCACCCGTTGGGATCCGTTCAAAACGAATCTGTTGCTCAACAGACCCGTTTTACAACGACTCGGTTTTCGAACGGATCTCAACGGGTGGGTTCCCAGTGCGCATGAGCAAAAGGAAACCATTTTCGGTTTTTTGAACCTTACATTTCCTTATGGAAATTTACATGTAAAAATGACCAGAAGAGCGCTTGAATCGGCATAGCTTATATACTTACATCATATAATTTCATCAGTTGAAAAAATACTTGTTGATTAAAAAAAGGTCAATTTGCAAATAAAAACATTCTACTGTTATCATTAATATTTCCAAAATTGAAATTCAAAGGCGAGAATGAATCATTAATTTTACTCTCATATGAATTTTCCTTTTTGTGGAGATACGACGAATTATGCCGTGAAAACTTCGTTTAATATCCAGCTTAGTGTGTGAATATTCTCATATAATAATAATATTTATTTCAAAAATTATCACAGATAGATCAGGTACAAATGATAAAATTGAAACATGTCAGACGAAACCACAGTTTAATGCTGGATGGAACAGTAATTATAATATTCATTTAGATGATAAGGCTCTACATCCAGGATAAACTTACGAACTCTTGCTACATCGAGACTCACACTATCAATAGCCCAGAAATGTTTTGGGAGAGCATTATATAATTTCATACAAGTGTACATTGTGCTTTTTTGAGTAAGTGTGAGTGATAGCTTTGGCAGTTGATAAGGAATCATTTGTCTTGTGTTATTCTGATTCTTGAAGCCAGAAAACATTTCTTTATGTTTATAAATGAATAGCAAAGATCTAAAAACAAACAAGCCAGGTACAGTCAAAATAATATGCTTTTTAAATAAACCTCTACACGATTCCCGAAAAGGTAGTCTTAACATGGACCTCAATGTCATTTTTTGAGTAATAAATAGGGTATTAGTATGTGGACTGTTGCCCCAGAATATTATTCCATATGACAACAACGATTCAAAATTTGCAGAGTAAATTGTTTTTAATACATCGAAGCCAACTTGATACTTCAAAACGTTAATCGAATACAAGACAGACAGCAGTCTCCCATTCAAGTAATCAATATGTTGACGCCACTTCAAGTTAAAATCAACATGGACACCCAAAATCTTAATAGACTCACTAGTTGTAATATCATTATCAAGAATCCTTATTGACAATGGAAATGAACGACGAGAGCGATCGGTATGGAAAAAGATAAAGTCAGTTTTGGTAATGTTCAACTTTAAACTGTTATCACCACACCAGGAAGTTATAGACTCGAAAGCATCTTCAGCCCTATTAATAACAGTGGCCAAATCATCGTCGGAAACTATGATGTTTGTATCGTCCCCATACAAAGAGAACCTACAAGCCAGATCACCAACCACTTCCGGCAAATCGTTAATATAAATCAAGAACAAAAGCGGTCCAAGGACACTCCCCTGAGGAACACCTCTTGTAACAGTAACATCATCGGATATACAAGTCGCTCCATCCCGCACCAATTCAACTCTCTGCTTCCGATTACTGAGATAACTTCTAATTAATAGAAGTTGATTATCTCTAACGCCATAAGCCTCCAATTTCTCCAATAACTTATCATGATCAACACTGTCAAACGCTTTAGACAAGTCTAGAAACATACCAAGTGGAATGCATCCATCCTCCAAGGCTTTTAAAATCTCACTCAGGAGTTGAAATATGGCGGTTTCAGTGGATTTTTGTGCCACAAAACCATGTAGATATTTGCTGAAAACATTAAACTTCCTGAAGAAAGAAATCAAACGGACGGAGAGGACTTTTTCAAAAATTTTAGAAAAAGACGACAAGAGACTAATTGGTCTATAATTTTCCACTTCCTCATGGGAACCCCTTTTAAAAAGGGGCTTAACAACTGCTATTTTTAAAGATTCTGGAAATATTCCTTCAATAAATGACCTATTAGTGATGAGACTCAAGGGTTCTGCAATTACATGTATACATTTTTTCAGCACCTTCATAGGAATTCCATCATAACAACAATTGAAATTAATTCAGATGGAAAAAGGCTAAACATAAAGAAAGATTTATGACATTTTGGTTTTTTTAGTAAAATTGCAGAGTGATGAAGGCGAACTTCCACCCATGTTAATGAAAAACTTATTAAACCTGTTTGCCACCATGACAAGATCCCCAGAGGGAATCCCAGACCGTCCATTCTGATTGCCTCTCAGTTCTCTTATCAATGTCCATGTTGCTTTAGATTTATTAGCAGAATTGGTTATTATGTGACCATAGTGTTCCTGTTTAATTGATTATATTGAATAGTAAATTCTGATGTAATTACCAACAGACAAAAATCATAAATTGTTAATTATCGTAATATGTCTTAAGATGTAACTTAATATTTCAATAAGCCTTATTGATTTATACATCATTCAATTATTAATGTTAAATTTAAGTTAAATGATACTCACTTCTCCTTTATGTTTCCATTCTTGATCACCACCTGTCTCATGACATTTACTCAATGCAGGCCAGGTTTTGCCAGACTGCAAACATAATAATTTCGAGAGCACTAACTCATGTTTGTCCGTTTCAAACCAAAGCTGTAAATATCATAAATAGTAGATCAGTTTAGCAATTGAAATATTATTTATAATTTCATTTATAATCTTCACAACGAAATTCTATACTCTGTCAAGTATGCAAAATATAATGAAGACTAACAAACATATATAAACGGATTTCTATCAAAAATTTAATCTAAAGTTCCAAATGCAGACCGTAGTAGTTGAAAGTGAAGATTAGTCTTCTAATTAGTCAAAAGCATCTAGGTTTTCGAGAAATTCAATCCACACTAACCTGGTTTTTATTTTTAGAACAGTCTTTCAATATCAATACTCCCCCTTTTTTTGGTGCATCCTTCTCACTCTGAATGCACAAATCAGTTCCAGATAACCTAATTTGATATTGAGCCATATAATTTCTCTTTCTAGAATACCAAGGTTGGTATTTATCTTGTTGGACTGCAGCCCATTTTTTCTTCAATCTCTCTTTATTGTCGGTTGGTAACGTGAGTTCAGGATAAACATTCTTGAGATACCAATCAAAATCCTTACAAGAAAGTTCTTTTCGAAGAGTAATGCGAGAAGAAATATCTCCATAATTCATGGATTCGGCGCTCTTCCGGTCTTGTAGGAAAAATTTCTGTAATAACAAAATTAATGACAGAAGTTTTATTTGGTAATATTTCCCAACACTGAATTTTATATCTTATTTTAATTATTTAAGTTTAAATTTATTTAATGTACGAGATGAAGTCAACGTTATGACAAAACGCGTTTACTCATTAGATTTTATTTAAACCTGTGAAAAGTTAGTTTTTTGTTTCTTTATGAAGTTATGAATATGAGCTTTCACCAAGTAAATGCCAATTCAATTAAATGTTTAAATTTATTGTTTATTTGCTTAAAAATGTTAATATTATTCCATAATACCTTATAATCATCCATCCATACATGAGCTACTCTGAGAGAATTGTAAAGCATAGTGTCTTGTCCATTTGGATCTCCGTAGGGCCTTCTCTGACGAAACACATGACCTACCCTACTACAAGGAATTAAATCTAAGTGTCCTCCACACATCCATATCTATAAAATAAATCCTTACTATTAAATTTTCAAATTGGTTGGTTAAAAAACTGTCATTTTCTAGTAGAAAAAATATATTTTTCAATTGCTTACAGTAAGACATTAAATTGAATTTCTCAATTTAAAATCAATATCACTCACCCTGAAAGAAATTTCTATATTTTCCCCACCCCATGTATTCATGAAGGCATCATATTCTCCTAATTCCACGAAATATTCTCTATCCATGGCAAAAAGACCTCCGGCCATTGTGGGGCTTTTAATGGGTTTAACAAAGTCTTCTTTCTTTTCAAGTGTGCCTTGAACAAAATTTGAAGTTTGAATACAAGTAGATCAGTCAACACATCGAAATAATTTGCAACTGAACTGCTTTTATGAAGAATGGGATTGAAAACAATAATAAATTAGCATTTTATTACTTTACCAAAAAGTGATAGCCATATAAAAATAACAAGGAGAATGCTAAACTGATCAAAAATCTGTGAGAACAATTCTCTGTTGTGATTTATGAATTATATACATTTTTTGCTAACTAAACCAAACATCAAATTATCTCAGGTTCATAAGTTTTTTCGTAATGAATTAATTCAACCCAAATTCATCTAAAAAACTAAAATTAACTAAGATAATCCTTTAAAAAGTCGTTTCATTATTGGTTTTATGTAGAAATAATAGACACCAGTTCTACAGTAAAAAATATCTCCATAATTATCACATCTCACCTTTAGGTAGATTATCCCACTTGAAATGCAATCCCCAAGTAAAGCCACCCCTAACAAGTGGACTGGGTGAGTATACAAAGGTATCTGCATTTATTATATCTATCACAGGCATAGCTACATTCTTCTTGCTCTCTTTTATTCTGGCTAGAAGCGGCTCTATCCATCGTTTATTAACTTCAATATGACTATCAAGAAATAATAAAACCTGTAAATTCAAAAACGTTCGAGAAAAACTAGTCAACAAACCGAAAAGTTATTGAATACCTACATTTTTCATAGAAAGCTTCAATACCTATACATGTATAAGTTTACATATATATATATATATATATATATATATATATATATATATATATATATATATATATATATATGTAAACTTATATAACAAATATTGGATTGATAAATTATCTATTATACAATAGTTGATCATTATAAAAATATAAATATACTATGTTCGCCTCAATGTTTACTGTCATAAGAATATATTGCAATAATGAATATATTTAGCAAACCAGTTTCAAACATATGTACATCTTGTGTAATATGTACTTGCATCATATAATATTGAGGTATTAATATAAACTTCAAAAACTTCTTTACTGACCTCCCCTTTTGCTCGTCTAGATCCATAAATCCTAGCTCTTATGAGTCCTTCTCTCCTATCAGTTCTGTGTAATTTCACTTTATTTCTTAAATGAACATCTATATATTCTTTCAGATCTAGTTGTAAATCTTTTATATCACTATAATCATCTATTAATAGAATTTCATATAAAAATTTACTTGGTGTTCTATCCAATATTGAATGAACTGTTCTCAATAAAGTATTCAAATGTTCATTGTAAAAGCAGATGATAACAGATGCTGAAGGCAGACTTGATGGATAAGTTACATTGTCGCATCTGAAAAAGAAAATGTTAAAAACCATGATAATAATGCTCATGCTTAATAATGTTCCTTTGAACTAACAGAGTCAGATCATACCATATAAGTTCACAATTGAGATAAAGCATTGCAAACTATATCACAAATTAACTTACAATGCATTCCTAGTGTCAGGAATATTTCTGTGGTAACCCAACCTATTACTTATGAGAGTATTGAAGGCATGAATGTTGTATCCATCATCTCTTATCTTTTTGTCTTGCCTGGACCTTATTATACCCAACTCGCTAAGATCTAGAAATTGAAATTTAGAAATATATCTGCATTAGGAAAATCAGGAATGGGACAAGGTTCGGCAAATGTTGCCGTTGTTATATTCATAAGAACTTAGATAAATTCAAATGTTTCACTTCATAACTTTTTACACATTTTTTCACATACCTACTTTATAACTGTAAAGACTTTTACTTGTAGAAGTAATTATTAGTGAACTTGTTGACTATAATGTACACACACAGTTATTCAGTTAACTAGGTGTACAATCTTTATTAATCTTTCCTTGTGAATATTTCTCTTCTCACTAGATAACTAATTAATGTAACGAATTGTTGAAAATTTCCGTGAATAAATATCTATCTATATCAAAGAAAAAGTCAATAGACTCACCATACTCCGTAGCTACTTGTCCTTTACCTGGAACTTCAGATTCAAATGGAAATGTAACAAGGGCAGTATTTAATGGCGTTTTATTCAGTTCTATGTATAAATAAAGTGATAAAATCCAAGTAACAGAAGCAAAACAAATTCCATAAAGGAAAGATTTGTTGAAGCTAGGCATTTTTGTTAGAAAATAATGTTGAGATTACTTTCCTTTTATCCTTTTTGTTCCTAGTTGCTCTATAGATATGTTTCATAAAGAACTGTAGCAAAATAAATATTGTTCAAAAAATGTATACCTAGTTATATATTATTAAGTTTAAACCATTATTTACATGATTAACTTATTGTTCGTGTCATTCAAATATGCAAAATATAAATTACTAATGGCATCTAACCATCCTTAAATAAGTTTTCCTACTTTTTTGGATTAAATTCATTTTCATCTTGAAATTATTATTCAGCGACTCAGCGTTGAGGTTAGGAGTTACCTAAGTTACCTTTGAAATGTTTTATTCCGTGAATGCTGAAGGGAATTTCATAAGTAAACACTAAAAATTTTGAAATTAAGAGAATAGTTCTGAATCAAAAACATAGACAAGAACAAAACAAGTTCTTTCTGTGTATATATTTCGTTAAAATTCAATTTTATGGAAGCTTTTTTTTTTCGTAAAATTTTGATAAATATGAAGTCAAAACCATCTGAGTATTGGAACCTCCTCCAAGAAAGACCCTGTAACCTGCCTGCAATCCTAGCAAACTCAGATGGCTGCGAGAGAATGGCCATAGTTGCCATTTGCCAAAGACAATAGAGGAAAAGAAGATGAAGATATACTCCGTACTCCGTTGGTGACCGTATATTTTTATACTGTGGAAAAGCATAACATTCAGTATTATTATTTAATCAAATCAATTGACGTTTTACGTAACATAACATAACCAAAAATTTTTATTATCCCTAATTTTTCAATAATGGGCAAAGCACAAATACCAATTCGAAATGTTTCTCCCTTCCTTCAAAGGGTTAGGGACTTTCTCTTGGGTAGAACTCATACTTTGGCTCTAAGATTTGATCCAGATGTTGCTACTCGTAATCCCCCGTTACCAGATATTCCTGATGGTCCTTCCCATCGATTGAATTCAAATTACTACTATACTAGAGATGCAAGGAGTGAAGTCACACCTCCCGATGTTGTTATGTCTGCTACAATTCCTAAGTTATTAGGAGCAGATACTGCAGAACCTATCTCCACAAAAAGTAGATTACCAGGAAAAACTTGGCAGTGGGATTAGAAATTGAAAATTTCCTTGTGTGTATATATAACATGATTTTGATAGAAACAATCATTTAGTTAACATAAGAATAGAAAGTTAATAAAATAATTTAATTGTCCAGGAAATTTTATTTCAAAAGTATATCCCCAGGTAGTTGCTTTGAAAGTCTGATAATACCTATATAATTTAACAGAATGTTTGTCAAAAATTTTTTTTAAAGTATTTGTTCTAAATGCACCCATAAAAAGAATATAATGAAGTATATTGACTGTTAGCTGATCACTTGATTATTAAAAAAATTTATACATTATAAAAAACTAACTCTTCGCTTATTCCACTAACAATTGAATCAACTGGTTTCAAAACCCGATAAATCCAATAGGTCAAATGTTGGGAAATTGGAGAAAACTGTTTCAACTTATTACTTTTGACCAACTGTATGAATATTTTGCAGGCTTTCAAAGGCCAAATAGTTTTATTAGAAAATAAATATATTTTTTTCAAAAACACATAAGTATAGTCAAAATTTTAATAAATAAAATGGATTTGTCGGGTTTTGATATCGAACATTGGATTTGTCGGATTTTGCAATTTACTCACTTGGATTTAACGGGTTTGATTTTGAAACATTTAAAAACAGAATTTTCTGAAATATTTATGTTATCAAAAGAGCCTTAATACAATACAATATTTTTTGAGAACTAGACTATCAAGTCCGGGACCTCGTCAACTGGTTCACACAAATTAGTACTACTGGCTTCAGATTCCATTAAAATTCCATCCTCTTGGACATTATAGTATTTTTTAATAACGTCATTGTATTTGAGGTTTTCCATTTCTGCCCAATTTTCACCCCAATGTTTTTCCAATAAGGTCTTTTAGTTTTTCCTCATTAGGACGTACGCCGCTTAGAACTACAGATTGTAAGATATTCCCAACCGATTTTCCTTTTTTAAAAACAGAGTTTTTTTTTAAGTTGCTCATCTTTTTCCACTTTAATTTTCTCTATTAATTGAAGGCATGTAGAACAAACATCAGTTCTTGGGAAGCCGAAACCAATATTGTAGCAGGTATTAAAAATATATCGAAAATAACTTTTTTTACCATAACATACGTAGATCCCATTTCAACTTCCCGGCAGTATTGTCGCCACATTTTTGATATGTTCAAATCCGAAGATAAATAAGTTCAGCTGCTTCTATTTCTACAGTAATGAGATTCAACAGTTTTAAATTGCTCTATAAATCGCATTAAAGAAGATTTTTTTTCAGCAAATTTTGGTGTCTTTCGATCACCTCCCCTGTTTTCGCGTGCCATCTGTTGCCCTTCATGAAATCATTTTAGTACACCAAGTACTCGATCCTTTTTCACTTTCAAAATGTCAAGAAAAGCTATCTCTGGCATACAGGAATTTTTTTGGTTGAATCTGAAAGACCGATATAATACTTTACTGAGTAGGTTTTCCTATAATTCCTATTTCCCGTACACCCTTGACGTTTCATATTTTGTGTGTCGCAAAATTTCATTATATAGTTATCCTGGCCTATCTTGTCTTTATGCAAATAAAAATGTTGATGAAATTGCTTTATATCACAAAACAGGGTACTGCATCGATACGATTTTGTAGCATGTTGACAAGTTGGATATGACGGCAAGCCTTCGGCTTTGTATCTAAGGAGAAAAAATCCATATATTTTTGTTTGAATGAGATTGTTTACCTTTCCTTCTTTTGTACAGCTCGCTTCCATATTCTAGGTCGCGAAACTCGTTTGCGAGCTCTGTCTGGTGTTACTGTTTTAGGAAACTCTCCACTATACTCTGCCATTATTTGAGCATTAAATAGATAATGTAAAATAATAGCTTTTCAATTTTAATTATAACTCAAACTGGACTGCACTAGTACTTTGTACACTCGAGTGATAGAATAAAATCATATGGCTCAACCTAACCGAATTCATACGTATTGCAGTCGCCTGACTTTAGAAGATTGCTGTGATTGGCTAGTTTGGATTTGCTGGCATTTGATTTTAACGCCCCTTGGATTTGTCGGAATTTGAAACCAACTCCATATTTTAGATACAAATATAGCTAGGATTTGCACTGTAAATATTGTATTAGATGGTAGGGAACAAGAAGACGAATCCAATGACGTATTAAACTAAATTTTCTCGAAAAATGGATTTGTCGGCTTTTGAAACCAGATGATTCAATTATAATAAGAATATGACTTATCTTGCAGGATATACTATATATATAGTATAACTACTCTTAGAGCAGTTATTCTTTCGATAGTGGGACATTAGCACTGAAACATATATGTTGAGTTCTTATAATTTTTAGTGGAATCAAATCAAGTATTTTTTTATAATGTATTATTTTTATGACGATATTAGAGTATTGAACTTAAAGAGATTATGATTCCAATATTTACTGTAAAACAGGCATCTTACCCCTTCAGCAATTATTTGAAATGTTTAGTAGACTATCATAAAACTATATAACCAATTATTAGCAACATGAAAATAGATGTTTATACATTTCATGAGAAAATGATAGAATAAAAGAGTATTGCATGATTATTATAACTGATGGCTGATTTAGTGTTAAACAACTTGTAATTTTTTTTGATGGATTGAATGAAAGCAACACATTAATTTTCTAAATTTTTTTTATAAAAAAATTATTACAACTAGATCACATTTATTATACAGTTACTTATCAATCCATTAACTCTAAATTATCGAACTTTTCAGTATCATAAAATGTTGCTTTCACTTGTCTGCCTCCGAAAAATCTTCCATTTAAGTCAACAACAGCCTTGATAGCACTTTCAATTCTTCTGAATTCCACAAAAATTCTTACTGCTTCCTCAGGATCATCATGAGGTATTTCATGAATGATGCAACTGCCAACTTCGCCGTATTTAACATTGCATTCTTCTTTTACCTCAGGTTCTAGGTCATCATCTACCTCACCAGGGCCAACCATGTTTTTCAAGAGAACGACCTTAAATTTAATGATAGAATAATTTCAGATAAATTGATTTATACAAGTGCTATCCTAAAAAGTTGAAATCTCATTGTTATGTTTGAAGATTCTCATCATTTAAAATTTTTTATATTAGTTCTATGTAAATTTTTTCAAAAATTAACTTTCTTAAATATTCTTTGTTGAAAATTTTATATGATAGACTTGTTATTTCTTAACATAGTAAAGTCCAGAAAATAACTGTACTTCTCAGAAAATAAAATACTCTAGGTATAAATATCTATTATAGTTGTATTTAACATGAAAATGACTTAGTCTTCGAAACCCGGTCATATTTTTGTTGAAAATGAAGTGGAGATCAGATGAAATTAGTTTGCTTCATTTAAAATAAAATTAATTTCCTTATAATGAATAATTCATCGTAATCCTTCAATGAAACTAATTGTTTCAAAATCTGAAGTCCTACCTTACTAGGATTTTTCATTATATCTGTAATAGTCATTAAACCATTCTCTTTTTCTTTATCTACTTCAGCTTGAAGTTGCTGTAACTCCTTTTCATGAATGATTCTGCCTCCCCGTTTAGATGTTTTCTCAACTTGTAAAGCACTAGACATTCCTTGTTCTTGTTTTCCAAGACCTTGTCCTTCTTTGAAACCATATTTGGCCATTATTTTTGCAGCTATCGAACCACCGCCGATTGCAGAGTTGCTAATGATTGGTTTGTTATGGTACATTGGAATAGGTTCGGCAGGTTCTTGAAGACTGAGAGGTGGAGCTATTGCTGCTCCACCTGATGGGCGTGGCTTTTTTATAGGTTCTATGTCTTCTTCTTCTTCCCAACGCCCTAAAGAATGATAATTACATGTGAAAGTTAGACATCAAAAACAGCGACAAAGTTGATACACTTAGTTAATTTTTCAATTCAAATAAAAATATCTGAGTTATTTGACATTAAATTGATGAAATTACAACGTAATTTTAAACTGCCTAACACAAAGAAATTATTTTCTAAAACAACAAAATACTTTACTATTTCAATATAGTTGATATAGTTTATTATTAAAGCATTAAACTATTATTTGGTTAAAAAAACTGAATAAAAATGTTTATGTTTTCATGTTCGTTTTGACATGTAATTCATTGGCACTGTATCGAACTATGACAATAAAAAAAATTGCAGGCAAACAGAACCAATATCAAGTACGCAGACCGATTATTCACAAAGTTGATTCGAATCTCCTTGTCACACTAATGTCACAAAAAAACTAATAAGAACTATTGCTCTAGTTTTCATAAAATCATTTTGGTGTTCTATCAAGTTTTAAAATTCCTCTTTGCACTAGTCTCGAATAGTTCCATAAAAAGAAAAATGTCTGATAAGTTTTCTTTAGATTCTATGGCATTCACAGTACTTCTTGGGGCACCACTACTGTCACGTCAGTCAATATATGTAATATTTATAATTTGATAAGAATTTCCAGGTAACCTGCAACAACCTTTATTTTTGTTTCTTTTTATTTTGTAGTTTTTACTCGGTAATACTATTAATTGAATTTGATTTTTCCATATCTCATTAGATTATATCCATTGGAAAAAAAAATATAGATGTGCTTCATGAAAATAATATTTCTATTGCAATTGAAGTTCTTTTACGTTTTTTAGAATTATATAAAAAAATAGTAAAATTTTAATGTTACATTTATACTTATATCTAATGTTGATAAATAAAACAGTGACATAATATGTTATGTTTGTTTTGAATATTTCTAGAATGAAATTCTTTGATTGAGGTTGAGTACTTCAAAGTTGTAGTTTATATTTTTTTGAACAATTATATGGAAGTTAATATACTTCTTTTTCAAGATGCTTCTTCAAGTAAATACATGAATAAATATTGAGATGATTGTACATTAATAATAAAAAAATTGTATTTTGCATTATATTCTAAAAATTATAATGAATAGTGCCTGATGCAGTGACTTAATTATTGTATTCTTAAACTTGTAATGCATTTACCGAGGATTTTACATATAAATATTGTAGAATGGTGAGTTCATTAAAATTGAATACACTATTTTTCTCTCAATATTTATATAATTTTCATGAATATAATCTCACCTGCAAATCCACTTGCCAAGGGGGGTTGGGACATCTGTGGTGTAGGAATGGCAGGAGGTTCCTCAACAGGATCATTGAACCTACTTTTTCTCCGTCGATCTCTTCGTTTATCATCTTTATCAGTGTCTCTATCTCGATTGTCCCTCAATTCTTTAACTACCTTCTCATATTCGTTGGGCCAGAGGGGATCATACTCATCCACACAATTCCAATCATACTCCCCTGTATATGCATTTCCTGAGATGGGTAATGGATTTTCTTTTTTCGATTTGGACAACATTGGGTGATAGAATTCATCTTCATCCCTTTTTGATTTTAAATCAATTACAGGTGGCAAACTTACTTTTCGTTGTTGTTCTCTTTTTGGTTGGGTTACAGTAGCTTTTTTAAGTTGTAATTGGCTTTGCAGAAGCTTTATTCCTGAAGACCAACCTGGAACATTATCTGTTGTTCGAGTTTTCACATCAACATCATCATAAAGTGACATTTTATGAATCACCAGTAACAAATTGCATGAATATGGGAAAAAAATTGTTTCAACAACATAACATAACCCACACAACACAAATTGTGATTTTTGCTGCAACCTGCAATACAACCTTCGATCAGTCAGAGCATGAACTAGAGTACCGAAGCAAATCTGACTTTTCCTACTACTAGATTACTAAAGCTCGTTTCACATTATATCTATTTAATGACATGGACGTTACAAGTGTGAAAATTAAAATTTCACTGTGCTAAAGGTAGTAAATAGAGAAAATGGGAGTTTCTAAATTGCAGATGAATATATATATATGATAGATTTTCGACATTATGATAAAGCAGGAAACACATTATTACAACTCGATGCGACCCGACAAAACACGACGCGTGTTGAATAGAATCAAATCCTAGTATTTTCTATAACCATGCAAAAAGAAGAGTGTAGTTATCTTTCGAATGCAAATAATGTCACTAACACGAGTAACACGTAGGTAAATAATGAACCTTTGTGCGACTCGCTGATAACCTATGTGCGGCTC
>JARQZK010000779.1:5000-285000 GCA_030704885.1 Cynegetis impunctata | reverse complement strand
CAGCCTCTATTCTCTGATGAATTATGCGCTCGAATATCTTCCCGGCCGTGTCTAACATGCAGAGTGGTCGGTAGGATGACGGTTCTTCTGGCGGCTTTTTCCCCTTCGGAAGTAGCACTAGTCGTTGCTGTTTCCACTTCTGGGGAAAAGTCCCTTCCTTCAGGCATGTATCGTAAACGTCCAGGAATAATGTCGGTGCTGCCCTAAGGATTGATTTCAGGGCTATATTAGGAATTCCGTCCAATCCCGGCGCCTTATTATTCCCTACTCGATTTCCTGTCTCTATTTACTCGTCCAATGTGATGGTTGGGATGTCTTCAGGGTTGAGCTGCTCCAACTTGTATGTGAATACCGGCTGTTGGGGAAACAGCACAGTAACAATCTTCTCTAGGAGCTGTGGACACGTAGGTGATGGCATTGGTTGGCCAACAGCTCTGCAGAGTTAGGTCGTCTGTAGCCACGCTGAGACTTTCTTCTTTTTTTAAGGCACTCTGAGCGTAGAATGCTAATGTGATCGTTCCACCAGTGCACCGAAGGTCTTGAATTCATGCCACGTTTCCGAGACATACTGGCGTCGCAAGCCTGGGTGACTCTTCTCATTAGGTCCTTGGTCTTCTCTTCAGCAGTTTCCACAATGATCGGATCGCACTCTAGAGCTACTACTAAAGCAGTGATGTCGAGAGATTTAACTCTCCACCCAACCGCGCTAGCGCTCCTGTTGTCTCTTGTTGGATTCTGGCCGGTTGATATTTCCCATAGTATCGCACTATGGTCGCTGGCTGTGTAGATGTTCAATACTTTCCAAGAAAAACCTCTTCGAGCTAAGCAACTGCTGACAAATGTAAGGTCGACAGTTGAGTTTGCCTTTCCCTTAGTATACGTTGGCGTGTTACCGGTGTTGAGGAGGATCACGTCCAGTGTGGCCATTGCCTCGAGAAGTGCTTTTCCACGTGTATTAGTGAACTTGCTGCCCCAGCCTGTTGCCCAGGAATTGAAGTCACCAGCTATTGCCACGGGAAAGTGTTTTCTTGCGTCCTCAGTTAGCCGATGAAGGAAGTCTTCAAACTGCTCATTCGAAAGACTAGGTGGTGCATAGCAACTGTAGAAGCGGAGGCCATCTACCCATGCTGCTACGAAGCCGACTTTTCTATTGTTGACTGTTCTCTGAAAAGGACATTTACCGCAGGACCAGATGACGGCTTTGTTAGTGCTGTCGGATTCCCAGGGTTGGTTACTCAGATGTCTATAAGGCTCACTTATAAGTGCTACGTCTGCCTCTAATTCGCGTAGTTTGCATGAGCAGGTCATGCGCAGCCTCACAATGGTTGAGATTGAGCTGCAATATCTTCATGTTCTTGGCTTCGTTATCTTCTGGAGCGCTTCTTGGAAGACGGGGCATCTGTTCGTGCCTGCATGATGAGCTGCTTTTTCTACGCCGTGCCGTTCAACGCACAGTGCACATTTAGCTGGATTTTTACAATCAGCAATTTTGTGTCCTTCTTTTCCGCACCTTATGCAGTGTTTATACCGGTCGACTTTGCTTTTGCACTGCGATCCGAAGTGCCCAAAGTGCCAGCATTTGAAGCATTGTACGGGTCTCTTCGTTGCTCTCATTCGGCAATTGACCCAGCCGATCCTTATTTTGCAGTTTCCCTCCAGTAACTTTTGTGCTGCAGCTGCTGGTAGTGACACTGTGGCTGTCTGCGTGCCCCTAAACGCTTTACGGATTTTGATTGCCTCTGGTGGGATTTCACAACTTTCACCAGCTTCCCTCTTTAGAGCGGTCTGAATATGCTCTTTCGTCGTGTCGTCATCGACATCTCGGATCTCGATGGTCTCCTGTGGCCCTTTGCAGATCACTTTCGCCTCCTCCTTAAGGATGTCCGCGATCGTCTTTTGCAGGGCTTGGCCTTTGTCAGTGCTCTTCCTCGAGATCGTAATCAACAAGTCCCCACTACTGGTCTTGTTGATCCTATCCACAGTTGAACGAACCTGCTCATCTGGGACGTCCTGCTTTATGCGACGCAGAATCTCGGCATACTTTGTTTTCTCGGCCGGGCGGATGATCAGTGCGTCGGGTCTGATCCATTTGCGTGTTTTTTTCCGCTTAGGCTCTGGCCTGGGCTCCTTCGGCGGCTGCTTTGAGAGTTGCTCTCTAGCTAGCTTCCTCTTCTCCTTCTTAGACTGTACTTTTTCCCAATCAGTCGATTTTTTAGGTCCGTTAGTCTGCTCTGGTACTCGTTGCGGCGGGCTTTTTTTCAAGTCCTTCTTCTTGGTGTCTCTGTCGGTTGGCTCTGGCGAGTTTCGTTCCTTTCTCCTTCCAGGCTTTGTGCCATTTTCACCTTCGTCCTCAGCAGCAGATTCGCCGTCACCATCGGCTCCGGTGTCCATTGCTTCTTCAGTCTCAACTTCACTTTGTATGCGTCGTCGTGATGACTGCCATTCCTCGTCCAGTTTCTTGAATCTTCCCAGAGCATTGACTACACCAGTTGTCTTGGTCTTTATCTCCTTGTGGATATTGACCTTTGCTTGAACAAACTCTTGCTGCACAATGGTAAGCTTTTCAAGGCGCTCCAGCGCTTGCGTTCTCTTCATTTCAGCGCTTGCTTCAATCGCTGCTTTTTGGGCATTAAGCCCGTTTCCACTCTTGTTTGTTTCCTGTATATTACTCATACTTTTTGATTTACCAGCGCATCGTACGGAGTGGAGCAGGTTGTCATAACTAGGAACGGGTGTACCCTCGGAGATAGTACTCCTACCCCAGTTCCCTGAGGCCTAGCCGACACTTAGCCAGTCCCGGAATACACGGACGGACTAGACTCGCTCGGGGCGGTGAAGAATTTTGTAGCAATAGGGTTGAGAGTTTGTAGGTACGTAGTTTCGTAAAATATCTTGGATGGGATTGGTTTTGGTTCGAATGGTTGAACGGTTGACCTCTTAGGGGGAAATAAATCTTGTTTACAGGATAAATGGCGCAATTTTGTAGCAATAGGGTTGAGAGTTTGTAAATAGGTAGTTTCGTATGATATCTTGGATGGGATTGTTTTTGTTTGAATTGGTTGTGGGGTTGACCCCATGGGGAAAAAAATTAATCTTGTTTACACGATAAAGGGCGCAATTTTGAAGCAATATAGGGTTGAAAGTTTGTAAAAAGGTAGTTTCGTATGATATATTAGATGGAATTGGTTAAGGTTTGTATTGAATGGAGGGTTGACCCCCTTGGGGAGGAATTAAATCTTGTTTACACGATTAAGCTTGCAATTTTGTAGTAATAGGGTTGAAAGTTTGTGAGTAGGTATTTTCGAAAGATTTCTTTGATGGGATTGGTTTTGGTTCAAATTGGTTGGGGGGATGACCCCCTGGAGTGAGAAATAAATAATGTTCACATGATAAAGGGCGTAATTTTGGAGCAATAGGATTACAAGTTTGCGAGTAGGTAGTTTCGTATGATATATTGGATGTGATTGGTTTTGGTAGGAATTGCTTGGGGGGTTGACCTCCCAGGAGAGGATATAAATCTTGTTCGCACGATAGAAGGCGCAATTTTGGGACATTAGGATTGAAACTTTGTATATGTAGGTAGTTTCGTATGATATCTTGGATGGCATTTATTTCGATATAAATTGGTTGGGGGGTTGCCCCCCGGAGGAGGAAATACATATTGTTTACACGATAGAGGGCGCAATTTTTGTTTTTTGGATTTGGACAAAAATCATAATTGAATGAATAGATTTTATAAACTTGATACGTTTTGAAGACCTGCTTTTCTAATGCAGCTCGCTGCGATAGAGTTTCTCTAATTTTAAATCTTTGTACCTATATTGGCCTTAGAGCTTTTTTTTAGCGATTTCTGGAAATTTTTGTTATTTATGATGAATTTTCATATTAAAGTTTTTCTGTACGTTATAGTTTTAATCTCCTTCTTTATTTTATGCTGCAAATTGTATTTTCGATGTCCACGAGGTGGTAGATGACGAAGACAGCAACGTAATTCTTTTTGTGTTTCAAAGTTGTTAGTCATTAGAATTACTTAATAGTCTCGGTGCTGTTTTCCATAGTCGACAAGGCAATTTTGTATCAATAGGCTACTAAAGTAGATAATGCTTAGTTCATGTGCATTTCACTAAAAAGATATCAACTACCACATAAAACTTCTCATACCTATTTTTGATGATAATGAACCTAACCTCAGCTATTTGTCTGAATACGCAAACTTTTTATTTCATTATAAAATACCAAAACTGCACAAATAAAGCAGCAATGACATTCACTAAATATGATGACAAAAATATTCACAAACGTCAAAATATCAACAGATGACATGCCTACTATGAGAAGGACAATGGAAAGTATAGGAGCAATGAACCAACTTTAAAATCGATTTTTCATTATAATAATAGTATATTATTCAACGAGCGGTAATGTAGGTCATAATTAACTCACGCAGATGAAGTTTGCAGCACGAGCTGCAAGCGAGTGATGTAATTCATCAAGTGAGTTATGACCATTACCGCAAGTTGAATACTATACTTTATCTACGACTATAACAATAAATACTAAGATACAAATTCACAATAATTAGGTAGTATTAACTTAATTTGAAAACGTCAGAATTATTCAAGTGACATTAGCACATGACTGACGGTCGATCTTACTTGGGATCTTAGTAGACTATATAGTGAGTTATAGCAGTGAGTTTTTATTACTCACGCTGTTTGGTAATAGATACTATTAATTGCCAAAACGCAGTTGAATAATGAATATATTATTCAATAGGAGTAGATAAAATAATTTTTTCGTGAAAAATAAAATCTTGTATGCACCACTTGCGTTACTAGATCCTATCGCCCTATATATATATATATATATATATATATATATATATATATATATATATATATATATATATATATATATATATATATATATATATATATATATATACTACTATAACCTAGGATCTATACACTTGGTACATAAATAACTATTTTAATTTAAATAGTTGATGGAATCCGTCGTTACTACGTGATAATTTAACATGATTAACAAAACTAAATTTGATTTTACTACGTTTATTATCACAAAATATTTTGAAAAATATAACACTGCGATTGCAATTTCGGTCACTAGACCATCATCGGGCAGATTGAGTTCTTAATAAACGTAGTAAAATCAAATTTAGTTTTGTTAATTATTTTAATTTAATTTGCATAGTAGAAAAAGTCATCGAATTTTGCAATGGTTATTGCCTCATTTATTTCAAATGTTTGGCAATGGGTTCAAAAGCTGGAAATTTTTGTTGGTTTCATTCGGGTTCTTTGAATAATTTGGAAATAGTAATTATTCATTTGAATGAAATATTTGTTGAATATTCTGGAGAGAAGATAAATTTTAAATATTTAGTGTAAATAACGTTTGGAACTTGTAATTATTATACTGCACATCAGTTATATAGTCTTATGCAACCAATTATGTCATCATTCGAGTTACCTTTTGCCTGAATTCCGGTAAGATATACTGTTTTGAAGTTGCTCCACAAAGAGCAATAAAGCTGCGCTGCGCGGTTGTCGCGTTGTTGACTTCGATTCTTCCTATCACGCTTCTACGTTCTACTCGTTGAAAACAATTATGCATATCGATCGGTGGTGAAAGAGGAATTGCGGTAACAGAACGTCCCAGTGTCCCAGTAAAACTATTTTTGTGGGAAAACTGTGAAAATTGTAAAGAGGAACCAATGATAAGGTACATATCATTATTTGAATGCTTTAGATAATGAAATTTCAAAGATTTTTTTGTGCAAATTCATCCGGCAACCATGACTTGTGTGAATAGGCAGATGGCTGGCTAAATACCGAAATTTCACAACCCTGTTTAGAAGAGTGGGTCGGGAAGTTCAAATTTATATAATTATCAAAGGATTAAGTGTTTTTTTAATGATATGTGGCGATATGGAATTATCTTCTTGGGAGAGAGTAATCAATAAAATGAATGTATTTGGTATAAGAATATTAATTTATGTGGAGAGTCGCATTCAATTTTCCAAATTTCCAAAAAAAAAATATAAAAATAGATAATATTAAAATTTTCATTATAGATTCAATAACTTAACAATATAATGAAATGATGACATTACAGTGATTATATCTATAGGTACTTCATCCATTCAATTAATTTGTGCCTTGAAAAGAAAAAATTCAATTATATAAAAAAATTCGCCCCGTCAGCAGGATTCATTTTGCTGTAGGCACAATTCTTTTACATTTTTTTAAATGATTATCGCCTACTCTCGAAGTACTGTTGCATGCAAAGCTTTTCTTCAGCTCATCTTAAGCAAGTCCTCAAAATTTGAGTGTGAAATATACTAGAGGTGTTAAAATATAATTTTTAATCTTCCAACTCCAGGTTTTTCAAATACTTAATTATAAACAGGGCCTTTATTTATTCCACATACATCCGGCTATTGGTTACATTATTGTTATCTCACCTAGTCTTATTTTATATGTATTATGATTAGAACTTTACGAATATATATATATATATATATATATATATATATATATATATATATATATATATATATATATATATATATATATATATATATATATATATATATATATATATATATATATATATATATATATATATATATATATATATATATATATATATATATATATATATATATATATATATATATATAATATAATATAATATAATATTCATATATTTATATATTTATATACCTAATATATGAGATAATATATCTAAAAATAAAATCATCGAAACTTGCAGTTTGAAATAATATATTTATTGGAGTTATTCAATATTAACAAAATACATATAGATCAATATATAAAAATTTACTCAGAAAAAATTACATTTCGAAAATATATTATAGTCTTCAAAATATAAAAAAAAAGAGCACATCTATCAAAACCTAGATAAAACAACACTATCAACATAATCAACGACCCCAACTATCAACATCTTCAATTATCACGTAAAAACCTAGAATTCCATCCACATATTATCCGACACAAATCAATAATTTATACGCTTTTCTCATAAAATAACTAATCGATGAAAACCGTATGTTTTCACTATTGCCATAGTAACTATTTATATTAACGAAAACGATATATTTTGTTCTGAATTCATCATAGGTATACTTCATGGTCTAAATTGTAAATTCTATCTAAACACGAAGCTTAGTGAATGCAAGTAATTTACGATAATTATGTACATTTTTAGTAGTCCTTGCATGAATTACAATGACAATTTCATATTATCAACTTGGTTTTTTTAAAGAAATTTTATACTGTATTATTTATACAATCCATTATTTCTCGGATCATTACTTACAAAAAAGTAAGCGAATCTAATAGCATGACCATGGCCTTGTATCAAAGAATATGCGGTTTTGAAATTTGGTGTAAGTTCAATGCCAAACTCTACCTACCCAAATTAACTCTCCGGCACACTTTTTATATATTTGTGAATACGACCGCTATTCGAAACTAAATTTTAACGTAGTAGTTATTTTCTGAATAGATATGTTTTCTAAGTTCGTGTCCTGTTATCCAGAAATGAAATCAGTTCTTTGTGAAAAGCTGAATGTTTTTTGCATTTTCTCAAATCATGGAAGTCGGAAATATTCTTTGTGTTTTAATATGTATCATAACTTACAAGGGGTTATAATGCACTTCAACAAAATATAAAAATGAAGGACACCCTACTGCGTAGCACTAGGAATGATAAAACCCCTCGGCGCATGTGCATGCCGTCAATATTTTTTGAATGTACCTATTATATAAATTAAATAACAATGAAAGTCGATTTTACGAATGAAATGAAGGAAAATTGCAATAAATGTATTAATAAGTCGATATTACGAATAAAATCCGTGAAAATTTAGCAAAAAAATTCATTGTTTGACTGTCGAATTTGAATATCCTATCCCGGCTCATTTTGCTGCAAATTATGAATCAAATTGATAAGATATCTCTATGGATTGGAAGCAGACACAGACGCAGAATCAAGCTTAAGCTATCAACGTCGCTTGGTTACCGTGGCACACAGAGCACTTCGACGCATGTTTTGTAGGACTTCGTACATATCGACCTTGGCGCATGCGCATGTCGTAATGCCTATCTAAAAAACGCTATAATTTCTTATTCTTCGTTGGGAAAAAATTGGGAGCAAAACTTCTCTGATGAAATCATATGTATTTTATCGATATCCGTTGAAATTTTCAAAATCGGACTAGATCCCAACTTGTAGTGAGAATTTAGCTTCACCTCGGGGTAAAAACGCTATATTTTTTTATTCTTCGTTGGGAAAAAGTGGTAATTCAAATTCCCTAATGAAATCATATGTGTTTTATCGATATCCGTTGGAATTTTTAAAATCGGGACAGTTACCAACTTTTTGTCGTGAGACTATAACCCTTTTAGCTTCGCCTCGGGGTAAAAAAACAAAAATATATATACAGTGAGTTTCAAAAGGTCTGCACCATATTGGAAACTTTTTTATTATTTCTTTGTCAGAAAATTTTATTCTTGATGAAAATTGGTGTATTGCGGGAAACTTGGATTTGAGATCTCAAAATTCTAAATTTCTGAACTGTGTATAGGGAAGAACAAAAAATGGAAATTTTGATCTAGAGTAAACTACTCTCATTTTCAACATTATTAAAAAAGTTTATTCAGAAAAGTTGTTTAGATTTGAAAACAATATTCATATTTGAAATCACAGCCACCTACGCAACAAAACAAAAAATATATATTTTTTATGGTTGTAGCCTCATGAAGAGCACTAGTATCCCATTTACACCTTAGGCACCTTCCTCATATTACTTTGGTAATATTTCAATGTGAAATTTAGTACAATTTATTATTCGAAGTACTATATCGATGTTTGTTGAACATGCTTTAAATTTGGACTAGTCTTTTGGGCAAATTTGATATTTCACTCTGTATGTATGTCCATAGTAACTATCATTATGATTTAATGACAAGAAATAAATGATTAAATTAATTAATGCTAAACAATTAAGTGATAAACATCTGTGAGTTTACGATAACTTTAATCATAGAGATACCTTAAAGGTGGTCCTAACTTACGCATATATTATACATAAATAAAAACCAAATTACAAAAACGTTCAGAAATTTGAATTTATCAATCATTAAATCCTTGAATTTCCACACTTTCTATCGCTAAACATTTTATTGTTCGTGCACAAAATTCTTCATTGACATTTTCTGAAAAAAAATTAGATTTTTGTTTGTTTTGTTGCGTAAGTGGATGTGATTTTCTAAATAAATTTTTTCAATAATGTCGAAAATAAAAGTAGGTAATTTACTCCTGATCAAAATTTATTTTATATCTCGTTATATATATATATGTATATATATATATATATATATATATATATATACATATATATATATATATATATATATATATATATATATATATAAATATATATATATATATATATATATATATATATATATATATATATATATATACCTATATACATATACATATATATTTATATATATATATATATATACCTATATACATATATATATATATATATATATATATATATATATATATATATATATATATATATTTATATACCTATATACCTATATATATATTTATATATGTATATATATATATATATACCTATATACATATACATATATATATATATATATATATATATATATATATATATATATATATATATATATATATATATATATACAAGGGCGCACCCAGGATTGAGTTTCGGGGGGGGCTGAATCAAAATTTACCTCCTTAAATTTAAATAGACAACGCACATCCCGTATCCGGTAAATCATAATAGATCTTATGGTTAACCGATAGTGACCAGTAGGCTCATTTTATAGTAGTAGATGAGCTCATTTCACAATTATTATCTTAGTAATCTCAATTCTTTTGTTACTACAATAAATCTCGGGGGGGGGCTGCAGCCCCATGGCTCCCCCCTGGGTGCGCCACTGTATCTATATATATATATATATATATATATATATATATATATATATATATATATATATATATATATATATATATATATCATATTATTTATTTATTCATTGCTGACAAACTCTTAGTGGCACATGTTTTATTATTTATTTAATCAATAGATAATTTTATTAAAACAATGGTTAAAAATAACAATTTACACATTTATTATAAGAAATAACGCAATTCCTTGAAAAGTTCTTTGATAATTTTGGATTGATTGGGCCGATACTTGGTGTAAATTAACACCAAGTATCGGCCCAATCAATCCAAAATTATCAATAGATAATTTCTGTATAATAATAATAAAAACATTTATTTAGCAAAATTGCTAGTATACAAAAATCTTCCATATTATCACATGTGAAAAATAAAATCAATAGGAGACAAAGAAAACAAACCTGAAAAATAATACATGCTACATCCGAAAACAAATTTTTCTTAACCTAGATTTAAATTGCTTGATAGTTTTCGAAGCTTTGATCATTATGGCAAGGTTGTTGTACCATCTGACACCCATCACATCTATTGATTTGTTCAGATTGGTGGTATTGAAATGGTCAATAAACAAATGATTCCCTTCTCTTAAATTATAATTTATCATATTTCTCCTTCTAATAAAATAATTTGAAAAACATTTTGGTGCCAGACACTTTAAAATTTCGAAAATTAAAATTAAATACTAAAATAAATGTCTTTGATTATTCGATTTGAAACGTTTTTGAATGCCTAATGAATTATTTTTGAATCAAACCGTTTTTAATTTCAAGGTCATTTCAATTAATGTTACGATTGAACACGATGTCTACATGAATATTGAACACTTATTAAAAATCATTTATACATAACAATCTATTCATAACAAGTGCACAAGTTTTCCAGCAACTCATGTAAGTCGTATAATTAATATTATTAATTAGATTTTCTAACTTTTCCCAATGTTCGAAATATTATCCATACTAGGAAAAAAGGAAGGCTCAGAAAATTGTATTAGTTCTGAATGAATCATTTAATAACGATGTATCCAATTATTGAATATAAATAGGTAGATAAAATTTTTTCGTTAATGTAATTCTGCAATTTTAAAAGTTGAAAAATTTCTCAAATAATTCAAACATTTACATCCTTGAAATAAATGTCTGTATATAACTTGTTAATTTGCCTAGAAAAGTAGATTCGAAATAACTTTAAAATATCTCTAGTTTGCAAAATTGATTTCGTTGCAAATATGGATTCAGCTACGGAAAACTAACTTTTAGGATTTTTCGGATATCTTTACTGAACAATGCAAACAATTTAAAATTACAAATAATTTTTGAGTTTTATATCACCACATCATCCAGTATTAAGCATTTCATCTTGAATTTTGCCAAAGAATTTTTTTTCGCAAATACAATAATTTGATTCAATTTTCACAATATTCCGGATATCGGTAAACTTTTCCATTTTCTTATTGTATCAACGAATTCATCGAAGTTACAAAATACAATAATTGTTCTTTAATTTTTGTCCACATAATTGGACTGGTCCACGGCAATTCAAATTATTTTTATAATCACACATTCTAGATTTGAGTAGGTATATTGACATATAATGAATTCTCTGTCAAAAATCAACTCATCAACATGCGTCAGGTATATGTTTCAATAGTAATCTGGAATTATACGCCTATATGATGATGAAAGCAGGTAATTGTTCTCGTAAAACGTAGTTTGTATCTACCTATTAAGACCTAAAATTTCTGATTGATTACCTACTAAACTAACAAGCTTAGAATTTATATCTATTCTGGAATAGATATTTCAATTACCACCAAATAGAATCAAATTAGATCACTGTTAATTCCCAATTGTAGTTCCATATGCATCGAAAGTGAAAAAAAAATACAAACTTTGCGATAATCCAAAGTTTATATTTTTGTTTTATCGTTAACTGCTAATGTCAAAGTTCAATTTCAGAATTTTGTTCCTAAACAAAGTTCTAAAATTAAATTAATACTGCTCACACTTTTATAATAAAAACAGTTCCACTATTGACCCCAATTGTGAATTTATTACCGCATTTAATACATATACATTAGACCACATTAACAGTTATGGAATACATAGTACAGTAAGGGCTGGTTAGCCATGTTAAGGATCTTTATAGAGCTTACGGGAGGCCCCGGGTTCAAAACCCGGGGTCGACTGGTATGCCATAAGCTTCTTTCAGAGTTTTTCTTATGGCATAGGTAAATCACTGCTTGCAAAGACGAATGCTGGATCAGTATTCATCTTTCGAAACCCACCTCACCACGTCTTTTCCGTAAATTATCCTGTCTCATCCATTGTACATACAAATGTAGATATCCTACGATCAGGCTGAAGGAGTTCCTCTCATAACTCAAGCAGCCCGCCGCAGTCACACGTACTTGTGAGAGGATTGAAATACGCGGCCTTTCATGTTGCCTAGTGCAGTAAATACTCGTGAGAGGGCATTGAACTCCGAAACATCCGTCAGTGACATTCATGAAAGTTCGGAGAATAGCCAGTTGTTTCACAATTAATGGAGACAATTTAAATTGAGAAAATAAAATTCATGAGCTCATGGAATAATGGCTTTAATAACGACATACACTATAAAGATTTGTATGTACAATTATTGGAATACCAAGCTGGGTGACAATTGTTGTTTTCTACTCTTTAGATCCAACGTTGTTATTTCAATATTTTATAGATTCATGCTTTGATTGATATGTAATATTATGATGTAAAATTTTTTCATTCACAAACGATTGTTCATATTTATCGATTGGCAGTACTAAACATGTCTTCGTTAGTAGGTATAGTAAAATACAGAATTTTGAATGAAATTGGGAATAAATCATTCTTAGGTTTTTTTTGATATATAGTTGATCATATGTATATATATATATATATATATATATATATATATATATATATATATATATATATATATATATATATATATATATATATATATGTTAATTTTCAGGTTCTCGCGGAGATAATCTGGTTGTCTGGTTTCCCGGGTTTGTATCCGCGTATGGGCTTCGTCTTCGTTGAAGTCTGCTCGACGTTTCGGCAAAATCACATTTGCCATCTTCAGGTAGCTCTTCTTGGTCGGAATGAATATACTGAAGGTTCAGTGTATTCATTCATCACGAATACAGAGTGACCCATTTTTAATGGAAACACCCCTGTAAAATTTGAAGTTGTGAACCGATTGCAACCATGTTTTTTTTGAAATGTCAAGTACTGAAAGGTCTACCTTCGGACAAAATAAGAAATGTTTAATCAAATTTTCAGGGCATACCTACTATGATATGTTTTCTTAGTCGAAAATCGGGATTCTTTTTTATTAGCGATTTTTTCATTGAAAAAATTACCATATCACTGGATTCAGCGTGTCCCTTAATAGGTATGACCAAAATTTCATGAAAAAATATTCAGTCATAACAAAGTTATGAGAACTCAAAATTCGAAAACTCACACCTAACAGTCACAAAAAAACCCAATATCAACAGATAGAATATATAAGATAGAGAGGGGTAAATTTTCAAAATTTTGATGCTCACTAACTAGGTCCTGTGAAGTTCCATTATCATTGTTGAAGGTTGCTGCCTATTTCAGTAGGTCAATGTTGCTCTAAGGTGTTCGGAAAATATAATTTTCCTTCATACGTGCTGGTTATGTATCATCTTCATAATGCATGCACTATGAGTGAGTATTGTTTAAAATTCGCTGCAGCTATTGAAGGTTGGTTGAAGAAAATATTTTCCTCTTTGCACGTTTATTGTTGGGATAGAGCAACAGATAGTATTTCCAGGGTCAGCGAGTATTAGACGTGAATACTTACATCAACATTTTGAGTTACAACGGATGTCGCATAATTTTCTGATTTATCGACTGTTGTTGGATAATCAGCACGTTGGCAACACAAAAGTTTTGTCTCAATTATTCTTGGTGAACAAATTAGGTATATAGATATTCCAGAAAATAAATATTATTCTTTCTTGACTATTATCAAATAAATAACTAGTAGACTGAGAGCCAGCGTTCCGCAGACTTACGGTATAGTAGCAAAGTTCTTAATAATGCTAGGTATACTATTTCAAATGCCGTGTAAGCTGCGAAAATTTTGACAACTTTGCATCAAAATCGTGCGCTTTCGTTAGTATTATGTGGTCTGCCTGGATGTCAGAACCGACCTATCTGCCTGCTTTTTTAAATATGTTTATGTAATGATAATATAAATGACATGTATAATTTTCAGCTTTGCTGAAAAAACGCAAATTTGTCAAAAGTTTCACAGCTTTGAAATTATATAAATTATAGTAGGAACCGGAAGAAGTGCCTGCCATTAAGTTTTTACATGAAAAAAATTATATATTTTAAGATATCAAAACGGCAGACATGCAGCCATCTCGTTTTCAGAGTAAATTTTGATGTTTTTCGACTTCTGGACAACCCCAAAGGATCCCTTGATGACAATAGTGAATCCCCACTTCACCTACGGCAGATCAAATAGTATACCTAGCATTAATAAGGACTTTGCTACTATACCGTAAGTCTCCGGAACGCTGGCTCTCGGAAGGCAATGACAAACCACCGTGAAGTATTCTGCCTTTTAAAACCTCTCTATAAAGACGTTCGGAACTGTGAAGCTGTAGGTCCCTCCTATTCGTGTATTACTGTATCACGCACAGCACGAATAGTTGTAGAGAGGTTGCCTATATCCGAAACTGGGTAAGGCACTTGAAGAAGAAGTATACAACTCGTGCTGTCATTTATCCGTAGATAAATGTGCGCATTCGTATTTACAAAAAATAATGTACTCTGAATAATTTAAGATACGTAACATAAATACAGAGTTCTTATTCGGGAAAATAAAATTATTTTACATATAAAAAAAATTTTTTTCTACAAAAGTCGGGAGTTTGAAATCAAAATCAGGAATCGGGAGAAATAGTACTATTTCGGGAGTCTCAAGATCAAATCGAGAGAGGTGGTAACCCTCTGACAAATAGCCTTACGAATAATAATACCCTCTGAAAAAATAGCCTTACCTAAAAAATAAACCTCAAAATGAATGTTAAGTGCTATTTTGCTGATCTCTTGGTGAAACATTATTTAATATTCGATGAATTTTGAAGAAAAAACTTGGTAAAAGTTTTACAATATATTAAAATATAAAATTTATTAAAATTCAACTACCATGTTTCAAATTTTGAGCCCATTATTGAAAGTAAAATTTTCAAGAATGATAAAAATTTTCAAATCGAGTTCAATTTATAACTGACTGCATCATAGAAGATGATCTTAAATCATTTGGTCGTTAACAATTTGGGATTTACACCTTTTCGCTTCCGAGATCTCAAGAATTTCCAGAAGCTCTAGTGTTTTACCCTTCGTACCTATATGCAAAAACTGAATTAAAATCGATTCTAAATTCATTGGTTATTATTTCGAATTCCAGGAATAAATAACATGCTAATTATTATCAGACAAAAACATAAAATATATCTACTATTTGATACAAGTCTCTAAAATATAACATTCGAACTTGTTAAGATAAATGGCAACTGAAATACATCAAGTCACCGTCCTAGAGACCTGGCTATATGGATTAATAACGTGAAATCCATACAGAATCAGAAGAACACAACCAACTTAGAGGACAGTTGTTTCCATCTTATTATATCTAGTCACTGTTGCTGACTGGAAGAGGAGTTATTCGTCAAATCTCATCTTGTTATCTAGTACACATCTCTCGAAAATAATATTGATGTCTTTAAATAAACAGCAGCACCATCAACGAGCTCAACTTCACTCGCCGAATGGATCGAATAAACAAGAAATCTCAATGTAAGCAAGTCGCGATGGATTGTTGAGATTTATTACAGCTCCTCATCATTTATTCTGTAAATATGCTGTAATTATTGTAATTTATTCAGAAATCGAAATCGTAGCGCACAATATTTTCCGCAATATCTTCTATATTGTTTTTCATGAGAAAGTTTCGATTTCATTGATCCTTTGGCAATAGACATAAAACCAGTTTGGTAGAGCTGCTCTTCGATCAGTCGAGTTTTATGGAAGTCATACAAGGTATCGGTAATAAGTTCCACGTTTTCTTTCAGTGAAATTTCTATGAGCAGAATAATCAAGTTCAATTACATAAAGACTCGAGCAGGTCATGGTTAAGATCAGGGCCGTCTTAGACCATCTTGGGGCCCTTGGGCACACGGAGAGTTTTGGGCCCTTTTAGGACATAAGAAAAATGTGAACGATAACATCAGTTTGTATCTTTATTTAGTGATTTTATTGATTATTATGGCTAGCTTCATACTAATCGAATATAAGTGAACTGTTGACTATTCTGAGAATTGTACGCACGTTTATGATGATGGTTTCTTCTTGGATTCTTGTTGTGCAAAATCTTCTATTATGTCCTCAAAGTCTAATTCTTGCAGGATATCACATTATATGCACATGATTGACAAATTGGTAAGATGTTCTTGTAGCATAGTCGTTCGTAATTCATTTTTGATTCTTTTAAGCCGTGAAAATGAGCGCTCTCCACTACAATTGGTGACCATCAAGCAGAAAAATATGCTTGTAGCGACTTCCACATTCGGAAAAATTTCATATAATTTATCTGCTTTGATTAGAGTATGTAAGGCTAAGATACTAAAGTCCGCCGATTCATTCACAAGGTTTTTCAAGTACTACCTCAAATGAAAACATTCCGATTTGAGCTCATCAGCGTCTTCGTGATAGAATTCTGCAAATTCTTTGCATTTATTTGTCAACTGGCCAGAATCGATTGTTTTTAACTGAGAAAAAAAACTGAAACTTGTCAACTTCCTTATATGATTCCGAACGTTGCTTTAGAAGAGCATCCAATGTGTCGATTATAGGAAGAAATGTTTCTGTACGAAATTTTTCTGTGCCACTCAACTGTACAGTCTCTGATGGTCCTTCCAAAAAAGAAATGAGTCTGCTGCGAATTCTCTTTCTTTGAGAACTATCTTTATAGTCAGCATTTGGATTTTTTCTTTGGCAGCCGATTCGTACTGATCAAAATTACTGCGTACGCTACTGATATAATCGGCAAGAAAAAAATAAAAAGCAGAGTATAGATTCTGAAGAAGAGGGTAAGTAGAGCTCAAATCCAAATTTTTATCAAAATCGGTGTTGATTCTCAAAATTCCAAGGTTTTACAGTTTTTTACCGCTGGTGACTGGACTATATACCGTGTTAGCTGCGCAGAGCTAGTTGAACCCCTACTGAAGTAACGCGTCTTCCTGGTAAGGTTTGGAAATTTGCTACACTTATGATTTATAGAAATCGCTGAGGGCAATATCCATGACCCTGGCAGGCGTCAGCCCTGCACGTGCAATCAGCCCCTTTATTTTTTAAATTGTAAAAAAAAAATAGAGTATATAAACTTATTTCTGTAAGCTTGGAAAATTTAATAAGATGTAGTTTATTTATTGTAAATCTTGCAAAAAAAAAATTGACAGGCGATTTACAATGAGCCAATAGTGATGTGGACAGGGTGAATCAAAAGGAAGCACAGTTGAAGAGGTAAAATAAACTTTCTCCTGATATAGTTGAAATTTGGATATGTTTTTTGAGTAAAACATTTTAGAAGAATATGGTAAAATTGACAGGCGCGTTTTGGAATAGCATAAGAACCTTTGACAGGCGAGATAGGAAGCGGACGTATTTGCGCGAACGTAAGATAATAAAGCGATACGGCGTCGAAATATTACTAAACGCATGGGCTTAGCCTTTGTTTACATCTGTTTAACGTGTATTTTAATTGAGAAGTTGTTGAGTTTGTAATTTTGTTTGGATCGCTTTACCAAAACCGTTCAGAAGAGATGAGATCAATATTTGTTGCACGCTATCCGTATTGTTGGGCAAAAAAAACCCGAATAATAGCTACATACCTTTCCTGAAAGCTGGGACAATTCAAAGTTGGGAAAAACAAGGAAATGATGGACAGGGGAAGAAAGGTGTGAATTCATAACATTGAAGATTGAAAAAAATGCCTGAACGATAAGAGAGTTGTTTTTACAGTTTACTGAGAATAATTATTTTGCCCCCGCAGTAAGTTTTATGGATTTTTCCATATTAGGAATTATAATCAACTGATTTGGATGTTGCAATTTTCAGCTAACCGAAAAACTGAGGGTTTTTTGAAGTCCAATGCTATTCCCAACGGAAAAAATCTTTCCACTTTTATCGCGAATCTGAAACAATACATTCCACGAGATTCTAGATAATTGTTATTTTTTTTCATGTAACCAACCAGAGATACTATTTAAAATAATAATTAACAACAATGCTTATTTTGCCACAACCAAAAATAACAGTTTACTATAACCACCAAAGAATATGAAATAAAACCTTGACTCTATAGCTAGGTTAAAAAACTTAAAATATTCAAATTATATAATCAGGAAAACAGAGATTCAATCAAAAGAACCCAGACTCTCAGAAGTCCACCGTACTATGCAGGAGAAGCTGTTATAAACGTCAGGAAAGATTTGTAAAAATTTATAATAAAGTCATTACGTTCAAACCATTTCAAGCAAGGAGTATTAATGTTAATTCTTCTTTTGATTTCAAGTTGTTTCTGTTCAGTTTTTGCTGGTTATAGTACTTAGTTGTGTCCCATTATTACGGCAAAAACTTATTTCAGTTGGTTACGAAAGTAGACAATTGTCAGAGATGTTATTTTGAAACTTTTGAAAGTTTTTTTTAATTTTTTAAATAAATAGGCTGATATGAAAAATAATAATACCATACATGCCAAATGGATGAAAGATGTGTATCCGACGTCGTTAATAAAAAACATGTGACACATGGACATTTAATATTGACCCTAATGACATCAGGAAAACATGCGACCATCTTCACAATAATAATTTAAAAATCTATATGGAATTATGGCACTAATGAATTTAAAAAAATTGATAAAATATTTCTTGAACCCTCTACAAAATTGGAACCCTTCTATATTGCCAAAAGCTTAGTTAAGAGGTTATGATTCATCAAACTCTACCTCCGTGCCAACGCGAACTTGCCAAACAAACAATTATTTAAAGAACTGCATATATCTACATAGTTACAAATAATATAAACGAAATGGCATTTTGAAAGAACCAACAATTCTTTACCCCTGGAATATAAACTTGTTTGGAAATTAATTAAAATGGTCATTACGATTTCTTATTTGGTTTGATGGGGAATACAGTTCCTTCTTCTATATATTGATTATACTTTCTACAAGAGGGACTACTGATGACTGGCCGAAGCACAATCAAAAAAACTGAAACTTGAGGAATTTACATTTCAGGTAACATACCCAATGATTTGATTCAATAAGATTTAATATACAGTGCTATGTAATTGAAGCTTGATATTCCAATTCTTAATGACCTTATTGATCTATTTAAAATGTTTTCTTTCTCTTATTTTCAGAAGCAGGAAAAACATTATTCGAAGAAGTCAGATGATGAAAAAACAGTAGTAGTGAATATCGGATAATGATGAAGAAAAATTTAATATTGAAAACTAATGTAGCATTACATTTTAATACTAATAAAATGTAGTGTATTTATCATTTTTATTTTCATTGTGATGTTCACTGCCACACTATATTGCGTTCACGTTAACACCTCTTACTCGCCACGCCCTTGACCAGCTTTCCTCTGGTTCGCCTTGTCAGTTGGTCTTTATTGCTATTTCAAAACCGCCTGTCATTTTACATATTTATTCTAAAAACGTTTACTCAAAAACATATCCAAATTTCAACTATACAACGAGAAAGTGTATTTGCATCTCATCAAACTGTTGCTCCTTTCGAGTTTCACCTGTCACATACTTTTGCTTCATTGTTAATCGCCTGTCATTTTTTGTCAAGAATTTACAATAAATATAACTACATCCTATTAAATTTTTAAGCTCACAGAAACAAGTTTATATTACTCGTATTTTTTTTACCAATTTTAAAAAGATAAAGGGACTGATTGACGTTGCAGGGCTACAAGACGCCTGCCAGTTTCATGGATTAATTGCCCCTTAGCATGCACTATAAATCATTAAGGTGTTACAAATTTTCCAACCTTACAGGAAGACCTTTACTCGGAGGGTTCACTAGCTCTTGGACTATGTAGAAATGCATGTATTCATGCGAATCGACTTATTTTATTAAATAACGTTTTTTTGCTTCGATATTAGTATACGATCTGAAACAATGGTTATGATCGTTAGAAGCTGGTTTCAAAAGATTGTATTATACGTCTTTCGAAAAAAAGTATATCGAATGGCCGAAAATTATTAGATTTCTGTCACGTATCCGATGTACGGGAGGAAAAAGAGTGTGCACACAGCGCTTGGGCGGCGTGGTATACCCAAGCGTGTGTGAAACGCAGATAGCAGAAAGTAAAAAAATGACAATTGTTATCAAATAAAAATTTCCCCATGAAAATTTATATAGGTGACATATAAAGAAAAAATATATGTGAAATATAGAAGATTTCGGTTGCTAAAATATAAGTTGCATATATGTTCAATATAATATATTTTTTCACATAAATAAATATAATGTATGCGAAATATATATTTTTATTAATATATCTAAAATATATTTAAAATATATATTGCATATATGGAATATATATGCAACATACATGTTAGGTGCTAAAATCTAGTTCTTGTAACTCGCGATTCTTCCGTTCACTATTTAAATATTCAACGGCACAGCACTTTCAATTAGACCCTTTTCTAATTGATAAGTTGACGGAAATATCAAAAATACTAGCTTTGCATTAATTCATTTTGTCATCTTCCATGACCCCAACGTTTACAAAAGTTACCGCCAGGTCAGCGCTGTTGGAGTTACGTGCCTAGCATATAGCTTAAGTACCTACACGGAAAAAACGAGTTGGTTAGCACGACCAACTATTTATTGGTTGGATGACAGTTGCCAACTGTCAGATAGTTGGTATAACCAACTGTCAGTGTCTAATACCAACTATTAAAACTGTTACCACAATGATATCAGTGTTTTTGCCGCAGCCATTTCCGATTTGTTGGGCCGAAATGGTATTTGTTACCAACTAAATAGTCGCTTGTAACTAAAAAATAGTTGGTCCAGCTACTATGCTTGTTGCTACAGTCCCGCCTGCGGCGGCGAGACTGTAAACTGTGTAATCGAACCTTATGTTTTCTATGTATTTATGAGTTTATGCGTAATATGTTAAATACGCGTCGTTTAAGCACAAAGAAGTTATATGGAATCGGTTACTTCAACCAACTCGTTTTTCCGTGTATGCACGGTGTCAGTAGTAGGTACCCAAATATGCTTGCCTTTTCCGGCTAACTAGTTTTCTGCGCATAGACCGATTTTCATAGATTCTGAATGGAAAATTGGACAACTCGGTGGGGTAGGTAAATCTGAACATAACCCCAGCTACATATACCGCTAACGTAGGTGACAGCTAGATAGCATAATTTTAGTTTTGCATCTACCTTGATAATACAGATAAACGATAAAAATATAAAAACAAAAAAAATTTAAAAAAACTGGTTCAGTTGCCCAGAATTTTTGTAAATGACGAAGTCGGAAATTGGGGCCCCTGGGCTCGTGCCCCGGGTGCCCTTATGGAAGAGACGGAACTGGTTAATATAGAATCATTATGATAATATTATGTTAAACAGTCTGCACTGCATAAAAGTATAGTGTATTTGCGGATGAACGACTTCAATGTGTTATAATGACTTTATAATTATACATCTTTTCTACTTTCTAGATAGCATTGTATCTAACATTTGATTGAAAAGTATTTGATATATTGTAGTTTAGATCAATTCACAAAACTAAGGTAGGCAATTTTTGTATATCGATTTAGAACGACAGGAATTCTCAAATTAGCATGAAAAGAATTTCAAACGCTTGTTTACTGTGGGATATCAGTAAAATATCATGAGTGAATTTCAAATATATAAGTAACTAACAAACTAATGCTACTGTCAATTTGTTACTGCCGTTTCGAACTGATGTCAATTGGGTATTTGAAATTTTTTTTTGTAATATATATATATATATATATATATACATATATATATATATATATATATATATATATATATATATATATATATATATATATATATATATATATATATTGTATATACGTTTTATAAAAAATCAACTTTGAATTTTTTTTCGCTCTGATAAAAAAGTTATGTTAAGTAAAAAATCAATTATTGAATTCAGTACCGAAAACACACCGATACACCCGAACAAACAAAAGCGCGTGTCAAGTCGCATATCTGAAATATGAAACCTAAAAAGTTATTGTGCTTGCCTCGTACCATTATGTACGAATGCTGCAAAAACAACTCTCCACAAAATTATTTTAAATGTTCCAAAAGATGTTATACATCAGGTATATTATAGGAATTAACTATTATAATTACTTTATCACACATGACTAAATTAAAGTAACTATTATTAATGATTTTTTACACTAAATTTCGGATCTTTTCATGTAGAAGAACATTATGACATCACAAACATGGTCATCCATCGTGGCGTTTGTAGTATTATGTACAAATGTATGGAGTGAAGAAATGTTATTATTATTAGTAGTCATGCGATTGGGGGCGTCCATTATTTACGTGAGATAATTTTGGCGATTTTTCGAAGCTCCCTCCCCCTTGGTGAGATTTCGTGAGATTTGCTAGACCCCCTCTCCGAATCTCACGTGAGATTTTTTAAAATCTGTATTTGATATATAAATTAGTTAATCTGTGCTCGATTCCATTAGATATATTAAAAAAAACAATTTTATTATAATTTTTTTTATTTAGGACTACAATGACGTAGCGTAGAACCACAATGGGATTTAACAATAAAATACTTAAATAGAAACTACTAAAATTTGTGAAAAATATTCATTCTAATTCAATCCATTGGAATATTCATTAATAGTTAACAAATAATATAAAAATGCTTGTTCATATTTAATAAATGAATAAATTGTTTCCAAACAAATGAATTTATTTATAGTTGATAAATGCTTCTATCCGTGCATAATTAAACCGCTATGAATATTATTTTGTATGATTTAGCCATATTTTAGTAGAGAAACATTTTTTACTTAATTTAACTCAGTTTTCCCGCAATTTGATACTGTTACTTACGGGGAAAAAAATTAAATGATATTTACCTAGACCATCCTATCCGCCACGTGAGATTGAGTGAGATTTTGCTCGAACAACAACACCCCCCACCCCCTAAACATCTCACGTAATTAATGGATCAATTTAATTTATTATTTAGAATACATGAAAAAAATTGATAATTTTATTTTTTCAAAAACTTAATTCTTAGAATAAATTCATATTAATACTAATTTCGTATAACGAAATACCATGTCGTTTGGAATTAGTTGAACAATGGGTTATCTCTCTCTGAAAGAGATGTTCATAATCTGCTTTATTAAAAATATCAAGTAGGTAGTTCCAAACTACTTACAAACTATTGGATATGGAATGTTCAATCTATTTGCTCTTTGTATTACAAGACGAACTGAATCAGTTAGAATATGTATGATTCAAATTGATAATTCTAATATTTCTTTTTTTTTGTGAATGCGAAGGTAAATATGATATTTTTTCGAAAACTATCGGTTTCATTTGAGCCTGGCGATACGTGTAATAACGTCAGTGACACCAGTTTTTTTGGCGTAGGTATGTGTTCATTTCTTACATGGTTCCTCAGCGTTACGCCCAGCATGGATCTCTACATTTTGTGCTGTGTTGTTCCAAGTTTGTTCTTAAATGCGGTGGTCAAGGTTAGTGTTCTGGCACCATAGGTCATGACCGGCAACACGCACTGGTTAAATAGTTTTCTTTTCAGAAATATCCGTAGGTCGCCTTTAAACACGTCTGTGAGTTTTCCAAAAGCTGCTCATGCCAAGTTTATCGTTCTCTTTGGATCGTATGTTGTCTATGGAGATTCGGATTTCATGTCCAAAGTATGTATATTTGTCTACCAATACTACCTCTTGGCCGAACACCATAATATTACCACTTTTAGGAGCGGCCAATTAAGTTAGTATATTATATATACCGTTGGATGTATGATGATAATACCGTTCTAATGATATTACACTTGGTGTTCCAGAAAAACTCAAGATAAACCGATAGGTTGGCAACAAAATGTCCTGCCCAGCCAACAAGTTTGTCAGATAAAACATCTCAGAGCAATTTTACCCAAGAGAGCTGTGTGACAAACTCTCATAAACAGCTGTAATATTGAGTAAAACTCTTATTCATTATACATTATCGGAAGTTTAAAGATTATCGTTATAATCATATTGAATTTCCAGCTTCAACGAAAAGTTCATTGTTATCGGAAAAACTACAAAAATCATTAATCTGCATCCTAGGAGCTACCAATCCTAATGGTACACACAACGTTGTATAGGCATTGGTGAGCACACTTGGTGCTCCGACCCGTTCGCTGGGGCAAAAGAGCCTTACGAAGGGTCCATATTTCTGTCACATATTTTTATCCGGTCTTGAAATAAATGCAACAGGATGATAAAACTATCACGGACTTTTTGGTATCATAAGATCGAGCATGGTTTCTAGATGGACGTAAATTGGCGCTCTAGGTCGTCCTGTGGTTCAAAAACCCACATTATTTGCACCTTTCAGGAAAATTCTGTGCAATTTGTCAGAGACAACAGCTGTTACGCCTACGTTAAGTGGTGCCATCTTGGTTAAGAGGACTGTTGAAAATTGGTAATTGTGATAGAATTTCTCCCATACCTATATAAAACGATTTTTAATTGACTAACGGAGATTATAGGTTGAAAAAATCCAGCTTAAAGCTGAGCTCACAATCCTTTTGTTTTATATTTATAACAAGAACCGTTTTGAATTATTAAAAATAGCAGCATATTCAAGAAGAATCAACAAATTTTGATAGAGAAATCTTTATTTCGTAAATAAAATATATTTCGTTGAAAATACTGGCATCAGCAACTGCCTCCTGCAACTATTCCCGGTTTCTTTTTCTTTGAAATGATCATTAAATTTGATAATAGTTATCAGAGAATGATAATATTTTACCAAAATATGGTTTGATTGTATGATTTTTTGTTGATCTCTACTATCTTTATTCTTCCACATATTTCATATTCTTTATTATCTCCAAATGAAGTTTCATAAAAGTGGGGTCAAACTATTTATTTTTCAAGAAGTAGTGGATACATTCATCACGTTCGATAAATTAGAGATATTTTAATGTTCAAAAATAATCAATAACAATTTCTTTTTATTTACAGGATACAGGAATCCTAATCACAAGTACCTTTACAGCCAAATAGGGTGTTGAATTGACACCTCCATGCTAACGTTGCGACTGGTAACCACCCACTTCCTCAAACAGCCATAGTTACAATGTGCCGAGACAGAGATATGAATTAAGTAATCGTTCCCAATATTTCCTTTTGTTTCTTTACCTTTAACTGCATATCTTTTGCTCTCGAATTATTAGTAAGTAAACTTTATTTCTTATGTTCATATACTTAGTAAGTAAACTTAGGTTATATCCATAAATATTACGATTGGATATCTGAATAAGAAAAGTTAGTTGACCATTGAGAATCATCAAATAATTTTTCAAGGGTGGTCGCTATGTGGGTCCTCACTATAATAATAAAAGAAACATGGCAAATTACCCCAATTCAAATACAGCTGTTTTTGTAGGTTACAGGAAGACATTTGATGTATCAATTCAATCAAATTGCACTGATGAAATCTAATTAAACCAAAATGACTGATAGTTTATTTTCTTGAGTTAGGGTTATTTGCCATGTTTCTATTTCTCACCGTTAAGGTTTGAATGTTGGTTTCTATGTGCTGGGTTTCATAAAGGCAGTTACTGGGGTGCATTCAATGATTTTCAGTTATCAAATAACTTTCTGTATGACATATTATTTCAAAAACAGACCGGGAGATGGTGACACAAAATATTAGGTCATTTGTACCAGTATGGCGGTTCTTCAGGGGTCTAATTACGTAAAGGCAAAAAGGAAAATGATGGTCATAGCGCTGGTACCGGCTGCCCAATCGCGTGGGCGTTAATCGAACGCGTCGGATAAATAACGAGTGTCGATCGATTTGTTCCACAAAATGCTTGTATTTCCAGATAGCGTGATGCCATACTTCTCGGGTGTGACTTACAGCCCGCCATATCGACGCGAATACATTAATTTAAATAAAACAATTCAACCATTTGTACCAGGCTAATTTTTGCATAGCTAATCATAATTCGAACGATTTGAAACAGTATGGCACTAATTTTCCTGTAAGTTTGAGGTTTAACGAACATAAATACAAAGTTTCAGACACCTATGTGGCGGCCATGTTGTCTTATAAGCAGATGTTATGTTGTATAATATTCTGCGGCTGTCACTGAGTGTGATAGTCTTCCGCCCCATAGTTACAGTATGGGATAATTTTTTTTTGGTTGAATTTTATCCAAATGAACCGAATACAATGATGCCATACAGTAACAAATGATTTTATGTCTTGTTCCATGAAAACGTGTCGAAAAATCAGGTTTTTTGAGTATGGCGCCACTTTTTCCCTCTACTAGAATCAAATATAATAATGGTCACATTGTATCGTATAATTTCCAAAAATCCAAATGCCATATTGGTACAAATCGTCAAAATTTTTTTTTTACCTTTTAGCTCAAGTCCGACAGTCGTCCGCCCCATGGATGCAATCTGTAATAATTTTTTTTAGGTACAATTGCATCCAAACAAAGAGAATACAATGATGCCATGATGTAAAAAATGATTTTACAGTCGTATTTTTAAAACGTATCAAATAAATAAGTATTTCAAGTATGGCAGCACTTTTTCCCCCTAATAGAAGTATGGGAAGAATAATAACGGTCACATTTTGTCAAATATTTTTCAAAAATTCAAATGCAATACTGGTACAGTATTGATGATTAGCTATGCAAAAATTAGCCTGGTACAAATGGTTGAATTGTTTTATTTAAATTAATGTATTCGCGGTATGGCGGCCTGTTAGTCACACCCGAGAAGTATGGCATTACGCTATTGCCAAATTTTTTTTTTCGACTATATGAAAATACAAGCATTTTTGTGGAACAATTCGTCGACACTCGTTATTTATCCGACGCGTTCGATTAACGCCCACGCGATTGGGCCGCCGGTACCATCGCTATGACCATCATTTTCCTTTTTGCCTTTACGTAATTAGACCCCTGAAGAACCGCCATACTGGTACAAATGACCTTATATTTTGTGCCACCATCTCCCGGTCTGAAAAGTATATCTATCATTATATACATTTGAAAACAAAAGTTTCAAATTCAAATATATATATATATATATATATATATATATATATATATATATATATATATATATATATATATATATATAGTATAATGATATATATATATATAGTATATATATATACAGATATATACTATATATTAATATATATATATATATATACATATACTATATATATATATATATATATATATATATATATATATATATATATATATATATATAATATATGTATATAGTATATTTTGAATTTTGAAACTTTTTGTTTTCAAATGTTAATATAATGATAGATATACTTTTCAGACCGGGAGATGGTGGCACAAAAATATAAGGTCATTTGTGTACCAGTATGGCGGTTCTTCAGGGGTCTAATTACGTAAAGGCAAAAAGGAAATATGATGGTCATAGGCGGATGGTACCGGCGGCCCAATCGCGTGGGCGTTAATCGAACGCGTCGGATAAATAACGAGTGTCGACGAATTGTTCCACAAAAATGCTTGTATTTTCATATAGGTCGAAAAAAAAAATTTGGCAATAGCGTAATGCCATACTTCTCGGGTGTGACTAACAGGCCGCCATACGCGCGAATACATTAATTTAAATAAAAACAATTCAACATTTGTACCAGGCTAATTTTTGCATAGCTAATCATCAATACTGTACCACGTATTGCATTTGAATTTTTTGAAAAATATTCGACAAAATGTGACCGTCTTATTATTACTTCTTCCCATACTTCTATTAGGGGGAAAAAGTGCTTGCCATACTTGAAAATTACTTATTTATTTGATACGTTTTAAAAAATACGACTGTAAAATCATTTTTTTAACATCATGGCATCATTGTATTCTCTTTGTTTGGATGCAATTGTACCTAAAAAAAATTATTAACAGATTGGCATCCATGGGGCGGACGACTGTCGAACTTGAGCTAAAAGGTAAAAAAAAAATTTTGACGATTTGTACCAATATGGCATTTGGATTTTTGGAAATTATACGATACAATGTGACCATTATTATATTTGATTCTAGTAGAGGGAAAAAGTGGCGCCATACTCAAAAAACCTGATTTTTCGACACGTTTTCATGAAACAAGACATAAAATCATTTGTTACTGTATTTGAACCGCCATACTGGTACAAATGACCTTATATTTTGTGCCACCATCTCCCGGTCTGAAAAGTATATCATACATTATATACAATTGAAAACAAAAGTTTCAAATTCAAATATATATACATATATATATATATATATATATATATATATATATATATATATATATATATATATATATATATATATATATATATATATATATATATATATTATATATCATATATACATATATATATATATATATATATATACTATATATATATATATATATATATAGCTATATATATATATATATATATATATATATAATATATATATATATATATATATATATATATATATATATATATATATATATATATACATATATATATATATATATATATATATATATATATATATATATATATATATAGCTATATATATTATATATATATATATATGTATATATATATATATATATATATATATATATATATATATATATGTATTCACTTCCGTCGAATTTAGCTTTTATATATTATAAAAATTTGAAAATTTGTTGATTGTAACTCATCCAAACATTACAAAAATTTAAATAATTTCATAAGTAGGTGAAAAAGTCCAGGTTTGATGACAGAAAAAAAATTAGATAGGGAACATGGAACATTGAATAGCTACACAACCAAATTTACTTGAAAATAATTAATATTTTTCAAGTATCATTACAGTTTCAGAGTTTGGTATAAAATTGATCTGTCTCCTTGAATCAATTGCGTTATAACGACGATATATTCACTTAACTGAAAGCATTTTTTTATATGACTTCTGACAATTTTTTTGCTTGATAAATTGTAGAAACTCGTTTCTGTATGATATAATATTTCTCGTAGAACCTTCCAGTGGAGATCAGATGATTAACTTTTTATATATAACGGAACGCCTCAGGCCTCACCCAAAGAACATATTAGGTACTACTCCATTCGTGTGAGTAGAAATGAAGGAATAGACTATGTTGATCTTCACAGTTTATTATTTATAGTTGAATGCTCAGTTTATATTAAACCATTAATAAGCCATTAATATAATGGCTCTGCAACATCTACCCAGTTCTGTGTCTCAGACAGACTAATCAACGTGATAACACATTCCATGCAATTTCCAACATCTGCATGTGTCCTATAATTTATTTTCAAATTCCTACTTAATTTTTTCGTGTCTATTTCTCATTTGAGTTTTTGAAGATAATTGAGTTTAAATCAAGTAAAGTAATTAATGATATATGTATAGTACTGACTATTTTAATAATTAATCCTTTCATTTTGTGCAATTAATTGCATGTTTTTAGTCTGTTCGAATTTAGGAAAATCGTTTTATGTCATGATTCATAACTTAAGTATCAAAATTTCTCGATGCAACTCACGTACATGTTGCAATTACATCCACAAAATAATGAGAAGTTCTTCAATTCATTCATTTATATTCGTAACGCATGAAAGCAAGTGTTTCACTGTCATTTTTCAAATTCTTAGTGAATTTGTAGGAATTTGTGTGCCGGATTTATTTCTATTTCTGTTCCATAAGAAAATGTGAATATTTAAATATAGTATATATTTTCGGTATTCGATTTTTCATGTAAAAATTGTTCTCAAAGAACAATTCAGCAATAATTTTAAATTATTCTTCTTCCTCCTTCATGATATCAGAATATTTTAAAAATCGTTTTTTTTTGGTATAATTTTCGAATAAATTGAGGAGAGTATTTATTTATAAAATGAACACTACAATTTCAGTTAATGAATCAACTATTCTTACATTTACGATTTTAATTATGTAAAAATTTAAGGTGCATGAAGAAATGGAAATACTATGAAATACTTTTAAATGAAAATGGGAAACATCATTAGTATTGACTCTAGGGATTATATTTTTCTGTTTCATTTGCTGCCATCTAATGAAATGATCTCTTCTAGTACGAAATACAATGTAAAATGAAAGGCCCCGTGAAAAAAGAAGACGTTAAAAAGGACCCGACCTTGAAAAAAGAAACAAAAGATAAGAAGCTGAAAGCAAAGGGTATATTACTGCACTCTTGGATGAATAGGAATGATCAGTTTACAAGTACTGAAGAAGCAAAGGCTGCATGTAAGACAAGGAAAAGGAAAGAAAGACAAGAAAGTATAAGCTCTATTTGTCAAGAAAGAAAAGTCATCAGGTCTAATTCTGAGGAAAGGCCCCATTCCAGAAAGCATTTGGAAAAGGAAAATATCCGCAGAGTCTCGAGTAGTGAGGACTTACATTTTCAAAATGTCAAAAATAAGAAGAAACATTCTTCAAGGGAAAACCTAAATTTAAACGAAAATAACGCAACATTAGCCTCAGACGAATGTGAACATGAGAAGCGTAGATCTCATGAGCGATTCGCAAAACCCCTAACACTAAAATGTAAAAAAAGTTACCCAAAAAAACCCAAGGGAAAAAGTTTTCAGAAAACGAAATGCAAAATAGACGAAAGATACTCTCAACATGACGCTAATATAATTGACATTCAAATACATGAACATAATGAAGGATCTAAAATCAAGCTTGATAGATCCCCAAGCCCACTTCGGACGGCGTTGTCAACTTCTTTCGATTTATCTACACTGCATCAACAAGTTGACGACTCGGAACCACTTCCCTCATGTTCCAATCGAATGGACAACGATACTCTACCTAGCCTATCTATCGTTCCAAACCGCCTATTATCGTCGCCTAGAAATTCTATCATTGCGACACACTGTATCTATTTGGATCCGGATGCTGCCTATACTAACGTAAGGAAAACCTTAAATCCTGTGGAGCAGAGGCATGTGAAAGTCGGCAAACAGTTGAATGCTGTGAAGAAGAAAATTAAAAAATATGAGAACGATTATTTTTTGAAGCATGGATGTAAACCTAGTCATTTTGAGAAAATTAACGACAGCGGCATCAAAAAATTTTATATGGACCTAACGAAATTAAAGAGGGAGTACAAACTGCTGCAAGAGTCGGAAATGAAATATGCACTGAACGCTGAGTTGACGGAAATCGAAGGAAGTTCAAAAATGCCTCTGAAAGAAATTATCGCCGAGATTGAATTGGTGAGTTACTGTGTCATTAAAAATGCATTTATATAGTTTGACACTTATGTGATTAGTGTTATCTGAAATTTGTATTGTTTAATTGTATCGTAAATTTTAACATGGGAGGTACTCTTCCACATTTCTGCTGGTTTTATCTGTTTATAAGATATAAATTTTCATATAGTTAAATCAAAAACTCAAAAGATTACATGATTTTTTTCTTGTCCTAAATGATAGTTCTAAACGTGATATGATCTGTATTCAATATTTTATTCAAGAAACTTCAAGTGAAGAGAGAATCCTCCAACAGAGGTGATTCGATTGAAGAAATGTCTCAAGATCAATTGTTGGAAGAAAAAGTGGATATGCAAAAAGCTTTACTGCATCTGGAAAATCGGTATGGAAGACCCATAGGAAAAGAAGATCGTGATTGTGTGAGGCCTCTATATGACAGATATAGAACACTTAAGAGAATGATTTCTAAGGCGTCAATGGTGAGTTGAAAACAGTTATTATTTCAGTTTCACGTTGAAACAATTTATATTGATTAATATATATTTTATTATTTCTTTCATCTCTATTGATAGTTTATTCATCAAAATACTATTATCTTATCTTCTTGATTTATTTAAAGAGTAAAATAAATTTAAAAAAATTAGTTTTTTAAATTGTTTTCGTTCAGTTTCATTTATGAGCTAGTTATACATACATATATATATATATATATATATATATATATATATATATATATATATATATATATATATATATATATATATATATATATATATATATATATATATATATATATATATATATAAGTATATATTTATATATACAGGGTGTCCCACCAGGAACTGTATCGATGGATATATGGAAAACTAAACAGGAAATATCTGAAAATTTGGCTGTGTACTAATGTCGATGGGGGACATCCGGCTAAAATATTCTCAAGGTGATGGCACTTCCGGTTATACCGCAAGTAGGTATCAGCTTGCTTATTTCAAATGGGACACCCTGTATATTATTACATTTTTGGATTCTTCACAAAATTCTAGATAGATTTTATATATAATGTCCTATACCTATCTTCAACTGTTTCGGAAAGATTTGAGTTTATTTGTCAAAAATTACGTATGCAGAACCAAGCCATCACCGAATAGGTATGGTTTAATTTTCTGCGTATTGCTTTTGACAGATCCAACATTTATAAAATTTTGTATTATATTTTTGACGGTACCTATTTGGTGATGGCTTGGTTTTTTGCGGATACACTCTCCATAAATAATAAACAAATTCAGGTAATCTTCGTTTGTATAATTCAAACGACTTGGCATGATTGTGTTACTATATATAATAATTTTTCGAATAATGCCATCTCTTTGGAATTTGTTTCCATTGTAACCTGACCGAGAACAAATATGGCATCACACGCCTACTATTACAAAATTTCAGGAAATCATTTTTTTTAACCAAAAACCATTAATTTGCAAATATTTCGAAAACTATAAGATTTAGGAATAGGCGACCTTATACAAAGTAGCCCTTATTTTTGATACTGAATCGAATAAAATAATAAAAGTTGTAGGTATTCATTTGAAAAAATGGACTTTTTGTAGTTTTTCAACATCCATTTTTGTAATACTTTCCTGAGCACCCTGTATATTAAATGTCAAAATACTATTCATCTTACGCTAAAACAGAACCACCTCTATTAGGAAATTCATCTTTATTGGGCAGTAATACCGTTTTTTTTGAAGAAAAATATGATTATTACTCGATCTGCATACGTAATTTTTGACAAATAAACTCAAATATTTCCGAAACAGTTGAAGATAGGTATAGGACATTATATATAAAATCTATCTAGAATTTTGTGAAGAATCCAAAAATGTAATAATATACAGGGTGTCCCATTTGAAATAAGCAAGCTGATACCTACTTCCGGTATAACCGGAAGTGCCATCACATATATATATATATATATATATATATATATATATATATATATATATATATATATATATATATATATATATATATATATAAATATATATATAGGGTGAGTCCGATATAAGTGCGCATTCTGTTATGGTAGATAGAATACAGTAGGACAATCACTTCTTGCATAAGTACATGTGTCCAAAAACATCCCGTTAAGAAAATACAGAGTTGAAATTTTCGAAAAATTTTGACTTTTTGCCTTTAGATTCAAAGTGCCTTCAGCAACTTTCAGAGAGTATTTGTGATGTTCTCAAGCAACTTTCTAAGAAATCCGTTTGAGTTCCACTTTTCCAGGAGCGAACCTAGAGCGACTCTTATTATTTTCCAAGAAAAAATGGCATGCCCCTGGGTTTTTTGACAAATAAGAAATTTGTTTTTGATTCCACGTTTGATTTTGAACAAAAAAGGTTTATTGAGATTTTCTTGTTTGATTCGAAGTTTACGAGATAAAAAATATAAATCACTGTATTGTTTGGAATCTGTCGTTGCTCGATACACTCCACTCTGTTCACATGACGGAAACTAAGTAATAATGAAGTTAAAAAGTTTATGTCAAAAACGAAATCGCTCGAGGCATTTTAAATCTAAAGTCAAAATTGTCAGAAAATTTCAACACTGTATTTTTTTAACGAGACATTTGAGGACACATGTACCTATGCAATAAGTTATTGTTATATATATATATATATATATATATATATATATATATATATATATATATATATATATATATATTATATATATTATCCATATATAATATTTTATCATGATTTGTATGAACTCATTTTTTGTTTTAGGGCACGTCAATCTCCAATGATTTAGAAACAATCCATGAAGACGAGACTATACATTTCGTAATTGATTCAACGAAATCATCAGAAACTCCAACCGAGAAAACCTCAACTTTAAGTGCAGTTACTGATAGTGACACAGACGTGTCCATTAACGAAAATCTACATTTTATGGATCAGAATGAATTGAAGCAACACCTGATTGCGGTAACTGAAGAAAAGAAGATTTTAAAGAGATCCATAAAAGAATATGAGATCTCCTTCCAGCAGAAAACTGGTAAAATGGTACAAAAAGAGGATAAGCTTCATATTGAGCAACTCTATAAAAGCTACAAAAGTGTTAAATCCAAGTTGAGGCTATTGGATGCTCTAATCGCTAAGCAAAATTAATGAATGTTCAATTTTTAAAAGTAGATGATCTTTTATAATAGCTGTTTTACTATAAGAAATATTAAATAGATATTCAATGATGGTATAGATTCCACATTGCCACCAATTTTGACATATATTCTATGAGTGGTAATTAAAATATGGAGCTAATTAAGGAGCCAGGTTTCATATATATTCCCTACTCATAGAGGCCTATTTGTCAATGAGAGTATAGGCTTGTGGATTGGATTTAGGACACTGCACACATATCCTTAGACCATTCTTTAATTAATGGTCTGTGCACATATGTGTCTACTTATATCTATTCAGCAAACCAACGCCATCTGATGTGTGATTAGACCGTTAATAAAAGATGTGATAGTTATATAATTTTCCTGGATCAAGCAAAATCTATATAAAAATTGCGAATTTATTTTGATGTTCTTTTTCTGGATATATTTCCCATCCAGATTTACATCGAATATTTTGTGAGGCTTTAATACTATAAAAGTCATTATTTTAGGAAAATAATTTGTGAAATTTATGAGCTGTTGATGTTTTTTTATATAATAGATATATACATATATAAATATGAAATCTAAAATTATTAGTAAAGCAGATTCTCGTTCTACCAATTAATTACCGTTTCTTGAAGACATAAATATAATTGAATAGCACTTTAATTGACTAACTTTATAATTTCTGAAATAATATACTGACAATTATACTTTAAAATACCCAATTTTCATTAGCTTATTGCATTTTCTATGTAACTTTTATGCAATAATAAAACAGACAAATGATCCCATATATTCTTTTCTTACCTTATAATAAAATAACTATTGAGTTTCAAACCAAGCCATTATTTTATTTACACATTTTGTGATTTATACAGCTTTTATTACAAATATTAACAAGATGTTATATCTTACTTATAATATATGACTTTGAGGTGTGTTGCTCGAACTAAATCAAATTGTATATTGGTAGATATACATAAATAGGAAAATGTTGAACGTTTTCCTGGGCAATGAATACATAATAAAACAATTTTGTTTAAAATTGTTTGGTCCAATTGCCAGCCATAATTTTTATATTTTCAGAAATATCTTTTACTGTAAAAATTATTTTATTTTGATCCAAAAAGAAACAATTTAAGAAGTCTGTTTTGTTACTTAAAATATTGTTTATTCAAAGGTGACTCTTTGTATTTTAGTTGCTCAATGGACAGTCATTTATCATTCTTATAGACAAGCTTATATATGCCCAATCGCTAGAAATATTTGGAATAAAAGTTCTGAGAAAAATGTATGGCGGTAGGAAGGTGGGGGAAGTTTGGGAAAGGAGAACAATTGAATAAATAAGTGAATTATATGAAGATCCTTCTATAACTAACATAGAGTGAGCACAGAGGAAGAGCTGGTTAGGGCATATAGCAAGATTAGAAGTGGAAAGATCAAAACAAGTTATGTCTGGAAAAATTGCTGGGAGAAGAGGGAGTGGAAGACCAAGGACCAAGTGGTGGAGGGGGAAATACAGGAGCTGGGAATACGAGACTATCGAAGAAAAGCAATCAACAAAAAAGAATGGAAAAAGACGTGCAATCAAGTCATAGATATCTTTCTTGGCTCGCACCGCTGGCTGACTGAAATTATATATATATATATATATATATATATATATATATATATATATATATATATATATATATATATATATATATATATATATATATATATAGCCCAATAACAAGTAGGCAAATTACAAATTAGCCTACTTGGCAAATTTTAGGAAAAACTTATTTTACTGAAATATCCAGAGAACAGAATAAAAGTTAGTAATTTGAATGTATTTTCTGGCGTCTAAAAATATTATATATTTCATAAGAATGATAATACGAATGAATATAGAACACAAGGCATTTAAATGAAATCACATCATTTTGTTTTTGAAATTATTTTCATTGTAATATTTCTTTCTCACACAAGTCAAAAAAGAATTTACATTCTGATTTAGTTCTTTTCCTATTTACATCCTCAGTCATAACTTGATACCATTGTATGTTTTTTAAACTGGAATATTAAAATCAAAATTCCTTAAAAACGAAAACATTTATTATAAATAATAATTCCACAGTTTAAAGCTCATAAAATTCGCGTTTCCAGTTTTTAAAATTAATGGATAATATGCAGTCAATACAAGATTTTATGTGTGAGTTAATGAATACTGATATATTTTTGTGCATTATATTCGTTGTTATGGGAAGACTAGGGTTATAAGAAAACAAATATATTTTCAGATATAAAAAGTACAAAACTAAAACTAACTTTTGGAGAAAAAGTTAGCATAGTGTTTTCAGTAATCAGGCCAGATCTCTATTTGAGAGGGAACTCAGTAGGGGAAATGCTGTTCGGTATAAATTCGGCTGCAGATGTAATACATGAAAGATGAATATCTCCATATGAATAACAACATTTTAAGTTTATGATAATTATTGGAGATGTCGTCAATTTCAAAACAGTTTTTTTTAACTCAATTTGCTTTTCAATGTTCTTAGCTGACATTCATGAGATTCACTAGGGTCAAGATTTAAGTATAATTTTCAAAAACATGTGAGACAATTTGATGTAAATGTTGAATCTTTTGATTACACATCTTAGTCCTCGGTATGTCGCAATTCGTGAATGCAAAATGTGTGTCACAAGAGGCAGAATCAGAATTAAAATGAATTTATGTCAATGTTAAATGTAAAGTAACAATAGCATATTGTTTTATTTGGAGTAAAAGTGATACTTTTTGTGGCGAGACTTAATGTTTGTCGGCTGAACGCAGTGAGGCAGACACTTTTAGTCGAGCCACAAAAAGTGCTTTTCTCCGAATAAAACATGCCATTTTTTTTCTGCAAACGGTGTTCAAACGATAGAATTAAGATGATATTTTCAAAAAGGATTAGATGTGAAGGAACGTAAAACGTACAAAAAAAATTTCAAGGCGTACAAAAAAGTGTACTTTTTTGTACGCCTGAGAAATCAAACTGGGACGTCTGAGAAATCAAACTTCATCATTTTTTGACGTTCGCGGAAAAAATTCATTGTATCAACCACAAAAAGTTTCAACGAATCATGATTAATTCAAAGATCAGTGATGAGCACAGAGAAATACATAAAAAAAATCACTAATGTTCGTCGAGGTTCGATGTCATAAATCATTGGCGACAACTCCCTCAATAGAAATTTTTATTCGTAAAAGTTTTATAGGTTGTGAAGTATAAATTTATATTTTTTCTTCGTGTTCAAATATTGCTTCTTCTGTTTCTCAACTCTGGTATCGATGAAGGTTTAAATATTATTTGCATACTGTATTTATACATTTTTCGAAAATATTAGTAATTAAATGTGTTATATTCATTACCGAAAACCAAAAAAATCTTCTTGAATTTTAACAGTTATATACGAGTATTTATTCAATTTATAATACACATCTTTTTATATGTATATATTCATTATATATATATATATATATATATATATATATAATATATATATATATATACATATATATATATATATATATATATATATATATATATATATATATATATATATATATATATATATATATATATATATATATATATATATATATATATATATATATATATATATATATATATATATATATGTATATCTTTTTGAAAAAATTTGTGTTTTTTATGTTTATATATTTATTTGACGTTTCTATAAAATGAAAACTTCATAAGAAACTTTCTCATTGAATTTTTTTGCAAAGTTATACAAGTTCAAGCGTTAAAAAATTTCAAGCCATCAAATCATTGTAACACATTTGTTTAAGATGTTAATAGATAACCTTCACAACAATTACACGGAATTATATGTAAGAATTACATCAAATTACTCAACATGTGTCAAACAAGTACGAAGAGGCAGGACATGTATAATCGGCAATATAAATCGCATTCAAATAAATTTTTGTGTAGGATTTTATTTTAATTCGGATAAGTTTTAGGCAGTGTTGGAACCTTGATATTTTTTTGATACATTTAAAATTTACTTCTGTTGATAGAACAGGTTCAAATTTTATAATTGTCATAAGTCCACTGCTTGGTGATATTAAAAAGTTAAGTACCTACTACATTTTAGTACTGTATAAAAATAGCTTCATGTTTTCACGAAATTAGTGAAAGTAGGGGGAAACTTCATCTTACACACAACTGAATTGTATACCTTACTCAAAATTTGTTAAAAGACTCCAAAGTCAGTGTGAACTACATCACAGTTATTCTGCTTTTCCCCATTGGCCATACTCAATTCAACTAACGTATCTACACTGTTGATACTAACACCCTTCAAAATTTTTTGCGCTGCTAAACTAGTGAAACTAAATGTTAGATCGTTCAAACTAGGACATGGCTCTATAGTGCTATTTTTCGAAAAAGTTCTTTCTTTGCAATATATGTTGGGTTCCGAACCAAGTAGATTTTTTTCCACTTTTTGCGATTCTGTAGATTTCTGCTGGCACAATTTCGAATCCAGTTCGTTCTCAATGAAAACGTTTCCAGACGACGAATAGGAATCCACTGTCTTCGTAGGACTAGGAGGACTATTTAAATATATACAGTTTTTCGTGAAATCACGCAGCGAGTTATTAATGGGAGAATCGGGGCTCGAATTGGGTGGAAATTTGTGCGAAACATTTTTTATCAGATTGTTGTAACTGAGACCGTCTTTTGAGGGCATCTGCAATGATAATTTTCTATTATTATTCATCGTTTTAGATTGCAAATCGTTTGAATTGTCTGCACTGGTCACATCCCTCGAATTGTTCAAATTAGTACTAGGATCCTTTAGGTGGTTTATGTTTTTTGTTGTTGATACATCATTTTCTGTATCTCTTGAATCAGTTCCATTTATGATCACTAAATTTGGATTTGGATCATTTTGACCATTCTTGAAAGTTATCACTGATCTTACAGGAGAGTTCTGGACGAAAATTTTAGTATTTCCACTGTTTGTAACGTTATTAATCGTCGCAGTTGTTTTTGTGTTGGTCTTTGAGGAAGTATTCTGCTTTCCTTGACTTGTTGTTACTTCCAGAACGAACGAACTGCTTTGTGGCATCGAACTACAGAGAGATTTTGTCAATTTGCTCCTCAACTCCCGTTTTGGTGAATTTTTCGTGGAAGGAGATTTCGGTCCCAAAACAGAATTATTCTGAATAACTGTCTTGTGAGATTCTATACTCGAAGGGCCGCTACCCACTGAACTTCCAGTTCTCGAGCTTCTATGCGACTCTATACTTGAAGGTCCACTATTATCAACTTGTAATAAATTCTTATTGGAAGTAGAAGTGAGTATAGAATCGCCATCTCCACCCTTCAAATCTTGGGATAACGTACGATTCTCCGAATTGTCACTTAATGCAGCAACACTACTGAACTCTTCGTTGTTTGACGTTTTAGTCTTCTCTTCTTTTTCTTCCTTGTCTTCTTGAATACTTGATGTTTTGTGCAAACTTAATCGACTTGTCTTTCTTGAGCTATCTCTGCTTTTCATAGAGTGCTTGCTAGGCGTGTTAGGCATAGTATTCGTTGCAGATTTCGATAATGGCGAGTTTTCTCTGGAAGGATTATGTGATGATGAATATGTTAGGTCACCAGATAATCTTCTTCGATGTCTTCGTGGCAAAGTAGCAGAACGTGGAAGGCTACTCTCGTAAGTGTCATATGGCAAAATAGACTCCTGAAAAAAAGGTACCACATCAGCGAATAATGAACTATTCGTTTGAAATTATAATTGTGAAAACTAGATGTCATGACAATTGCTATTTTACTAATAGAGTAGGAAGCGAATGATTATTGTTTCTTCACAAATTGAAGAAACTTCATTCATTTCCTTTTTTTTTTGACGAACGAAATATTTACTTATGGGGTAGGCAGAAATATGATGAAAAGATTTCATTATAACTTGTGGCATAATAAGTGAACTTGGAACTGAATGTGCCTCAGAAAGGAAGAATTAAATATATAATATAAGATGTGTATTATATTCCACAAAAGAAAACTTTTCACCGAAATGCAATACTTTGTGCTAAATACACGTGTTTATATACATGATGATTAACAGAAATGTAAAACTAATCTATATTATACGATACATATAAAGTGTGGCACTATTGATTATATAGATAATAAAGAAGAATAGATCATAGTTCTCATAGAGAAGATGATCTTGTTTAAATAAGTGACTAACAAAATTTATTATTCTCGAGATTAATTTCTCTGAAACACTTCCAGAGCACATAAGTAGAAAGGTTTGTACAGTTTTGGCAGAAATTTCTTACCGTTTCGCTAGTCGTTTGTGTTCCAACACTATGTAAGTGTACAGCCTTCGAGTTGAACCATTCTGTCGGAGGATACTGTCCATTATATGTTTGGTGGATTTGGCACTGCGATCTCTTAGATTTTCTAAAAATCCTCGAGAAAAGTGAGCTCTTTTCTGAAAATTGAAAACAGAAAAATAAATCAAAGACCCAGAAATACCAAAACCATTCATTTGAACGACATAACGGTGAAAAAGGGGAAATGGACATCAAAATTACTAAAGCTCTTTGCCTATTTGTAACAAGCAGGTACTACCTTATCGAAGATCGTTCTTTTTGCGTGAAATTCAACTATATAGATACTTTCATTTTAGTACTGTAATACTCCGCAGAATTGAACAACCCGAAAATATACAGGTGAATCTTTAGCCAAGTGTGTATTTTCATTTCAATTATTCAAAGCACTTTCCATCAAATGTTGGACGGAGCCTCCTTATAAACATCTGGGCTGTATATCCATCTGTTATAAAATAGATATCCCTTATCTTTAATGAATAAACCAACTTGGATATACCGAATAAATATTCACGTGGAAATTGTTTTCCTCCAAAAGCTTGAATATAATGTGTGAAAAATTCAGAACTTCTTCTTAACTAAATTCAGTAAGCATCGACTGAAATAAATTTATCATTGAGGTTCTATTCATTCATACTCGTATATTTTCTAAAGTATATGAATCCTGATGGGCATACTCACTTGGAGTTGGAGATGTATCACTATGTGGTCCATCAGTACTACTGCTAGTATCGTTGTAGTGTTTGGCTAATGTTCTTGTGGAAGCCGATCTCCTAATTCTTCTACCTGAGCTCCATAACCTGAAAGACGTTCTATGCTCAGGATGTCTCGTGGAATGTATTGAGTTCCACTGCTTCCCTGTTCTTGCATACAATATTTTATCACTTGCGTTGCCTGAAAAATTAAATAATTGTTATTCCTGTTAGAAAGTCAACGTTTTCAAATTGATTTGAATCAATCCAGTGACCTGTCTTTCAAGAAAATATTAGGAAAGCGTATGCAATCTATTGACTGTATAAAATTATTGCTTTTGCTGGCCATTCTTTAGATACATAAACATCACTTCATAGAGTGGATGACCGACCGTTGGTTTACAGATATATTACTTGGTGTTATTGAAAATATTCACTATTGAACAGTTGTTTGAATAGGTTAATTAAGTACTAGGACGGAGAGTTTCCTATGAATTTATACTAAAGTAATTGCATCAGATATACTATAAAACAGTGATCCCTAACCCTGTGCTCGCGGGTGCCATGGCGCCCGTCTACCGATTTACTTGTGCCCGCCACTCATGGTCTATTCTGTAGACTAGAACTGATGCATGTGTGGTATGAAAGCTTAGAACGAGTAGCGCAGTGGTCTCAACTGACGGTCACTGCCTGCTTCTCGACTACCGAGCTCTTCCAACCCGGTGAAAAGAAGAACAATCCTTTCCAGGATGGTGAGTTGATAAAAGAAGCATTTTTGGCAGACGCCGATTGCTTATTAGAGGGATTTCACAACAAACGTGAGATTATGTTAGCAATACAAGACCTCCAGTTGTCAGCCAGCACCGTCACAAGAACAGTACACGATATTTCAGAAGGTGTGCAAGCTCAGTTGAAGAGTGATTTGGAAGTATGTCGATGGTTCTCATTATAATTTGAGGAGTCTACAGATAGCATAGTTAGCAGTTATGATGAAAATAGTATTTAGTGGCTTTAGTATAAAAGAAGATCTACTGATAATATTTCCCATGAAAGGACGGACTATAGGGAAGGATATCTATAACATATTTTAAACATATGCAAAGTCAATTGATATCAATTGATATCAATTGAAAAAATTAACAACATAAACTTATAGAACATATGCGTCAATTGGAAGTTTTGTGGTGTACACTTTGGGCACGTCATGAAAATAGTTACAAAAGAGTCGAATTTATTCGAGCAGCCCTCATGCAACACCGCCTTTTCAAGACATCATTACATGAAACATAAAAAACAATGTTATGTTTTTGGAATTAAATATTTTTTAGTACATTCTGTGTTTTATTAAAAATCTTCAATTATAAGTTAACCTTGAGTATTTAAATTTTGAATAGTGCCCGCCCCATAACCGGAATGCTAGAATGTGCTCTTAGATGAGAACAAGTTGTAGATCCCTGCTCTAAACTAATAAACACTGAATATAATGCATGACTGTTGATATTTCATTTTAAATATTGAAGAAAACATAAATTATAATAATAAGAGTATGACATGATTAAAATAATAAGAAACATTGAGGAGCAAATACTAAAACTCATTAAAGTGAAATAAGGATATTGAATGAATTTCAAGTTTTACCTCCACTTATCACATCAGCTAGATTTGTTTGAATGCATTGATGTGTTATGTCACCATCTCTTATAGTCGCCATTTCTCCATGGACTACAGCTATGGCCTCCTCAGTTGACATTAGCATAGTTTTACTATTGCCATCATCTACTGTTCTCCTTTTACCGCCTCTAGAAAGACTTCTAGATCTTCGTCTTCTGAAAAGATTAAAATTATGAAACAAAGTGCAATCTGAAAACAAAACCGTGAGCAGCAGAGCTCCATCACTAAGGACGAATATCTTTCGCGAAATGCATCGCGTCGAGATGCGATCCAAACGAATTGAATTATATTTAGCAAAACCTACTTGAAAAATAAAAAATAATTTATTTTATTTAAAAAAAAAGTGAATCGTGGTTGAGGAAAAAAGTTGAAATCAACAAAGGGACATACCTCAACATCAACTCAATCCACGTACCAAATTTCAACACTCTATTGTAAAAAGGAAGTGCATCGCGACTGAGGAAAATGGTTGAAACTACCAAAAGGCACTTCCTCAACATCAACTCAATATACGTACCAAGTTGGAACCCTTTAAATCTGCTGAAACTGTGGACAATTTTCGAAAATATCTACGTAAAAATGGCGGCGATTACAGAAATTTCCCCAAATTTTGATTCAGACAATTTTTTTCGAAAATTGTGGTCTAGGAGGTCTACAACGGATAGAAAAACTACTTCCGCACCTGACTGCTTTCTTTGGATATACTGCAATAGTGTGTATTTTATGGGATAAAATACAACTAAAAACTGATATTATTTGCGTACCACACCTACATTTATCGGCAAATTTTTGAATTGTTCAAGTAAATTGAATTTGATTTCAACTTACTCAGGAGTAACTATAAAATATCCATTAGCAGTGTGGTACAATTTTTTCTCTGCAGTAAGTTGTGTGAGAGTATCGTACAATGATTGCTCACTAGGTGGTGATACATGAGGAAAAACCATGTATAAAGATTCTCTTATGGTTTCAATCCCTGCTGGTTTCCCCTGACTGGATAGCCTCAAAATTACCGCACATACAGCTTCAGGAAGAGGAGTCCATTGTGTCTGGGTAACTGGTTTCACATAGCATCCCTCTATTTCTTCTAAAAGTAACAAAGTTATAAAATTATTTCAGATAATAAATAGAAAACTTATATTATATATCGATATTTTGTACAGAACCATAAAAATTCATATTTGATGAGGTTCATGGTACAAATATTTTCAAAATTATAAAATTATCAAACTTGACCTCTTGATTAATAACTGTTGTTCACTTTGTTATTAAGTATCAAGAAAACTCAGTTGATGTTCATGTTTTAACGCACTCTGTATGTAGTTCGGTATAAGATACTTTATTTTTCACTTGTATATTATTTGTTGATTTTACCCTAGATACGGTTGCTATAAATACAAGGCGCTAGGGCGTTATGAGGGGGCATTAAGGATCATAACGCCCACTCATTGTACGAGGACAAATGAAGCAACCTCCATTGGTTAAATACTTAATAATCCTTGTCGTATACGTATACGACTCTGGATTTCTCCGGCAATGAATTGAGGCGTTGACATTGAAAAAGAGGTGAGTGCCAAAATTGCCGAAAATTATTTTTTTCACTGAAACGATTCTAAATGCCAATGCCAATAGCGTTGAAAAGGAGGTAAGTGCGTATCACCTCTCGTTTAGTTTTGAGCGGTGTCACAAGATACCGCTGGTGGCAACAGAACTATCTATGTTATCACCTAAAGCACAGTGCCATGAAGTTCAACAAAAAAACTAAATTCCAAATTTAATATTCGAATGTGTATTCACATCTGATTTACTTAGCTGCTTTTTGGGGACAAGCAAGACAACAATATATCAATAGATTACAAATAGCCCAGAATAAAATAGTTAAAACTTTATTTAATTTTCCATATAGGACAAATACAACAATGCTTTACAAATATCTAAAAATTTTGAAAGTCCCTGATATAGTTAAACTGGATAGTGTCAAAATTATTTACAAAATCAAAAACAACCAAAACTGAAACAGAAGTCAACCTAACTCAAAATTGTGACATACATCATTACAACACGAGAACAAATCAACATTTCCACATACTACCAAATGCAACTAATGTTGGGAAGAAAAAGACTACATTTCAAGCTCTACAATGGTTCAACAAAATTCCCGAACATATTAAAAACAGTCCGGCCATTGACAGTTTCAATAGAAAGATGAAAAAACTCCTCCTAGAGAACCTATGATTTGTAAAAAGTGATCTCTTCCTCTGACTACAATAGTTATTTAAGTTAAAAAAATTTATATAAGTTACTAAAATGTTAGGACATGCATGTCACTCATACAATCCTACATGTTATACTCATTATGGATCTTGTTATCTCTTAGAGTACTTGAATGAATTTAAAAAAAAGAATGACTGTTTGCTTTGCAAAGGTGACAAGTGCCGCAGCATGGGTTCACCATACATTTAAAAAGACGCCTCAATTATTCGCAGCTTTGGCTGCATTTTCTATGATATTCTTGGGTAAATTCATTTTCATTTCCATTATTTTTATAAGACTACACAAAGAAAGCAGCAATGACATTCACTAAATATGAAGACAAAAATATTCACAAATGTCAAAATTTCAACAAATGACATGCCTACTATGAGAAGGAAAATGGAAAGTAAAGGAGCAATGAACCGATTTTAAAATCGATTTTTCATTATAATAAAATAATTTTTTCGTGAAAAATAAAATCTTGTATGCACCACGTGTGTTACTAGATCCTAACGCCCGAAGGGCAACATTCGGCCCGAGGGCCTTTGGCCCGAGGGATGAACTTGGTACATAAATAACTATTATATCTCACTGGGATATCACTGTACTAGAAATTTTAATTCAATTGGTATGAGCGCATTCTGCACGTGTTAAAGCTTCTATTACAACGACAAAAGTGTTCTTCATTTAGGTATTCATTGACAAAATCGAACTTTTCTCAATTCGATATTGTTGAAATGCAAAACCTGCCCCAAAATAAAGTTATTCATAAAAAAATTATCAGAATCCATACCTAAGGCAACTATTTGATATCCTTGTGGAGGTTGTAACACCCTTCTTGCCCAAGCATTCCTCAAAATTTCCAGAGAACATGCTTCAGATCCTACAAGTAAGGCACCTGGGTTCACATATCCTTTATATTCTAATGTTTTGGTAGCACCACTCAGGCTGATATTCCACCAGCATAAAGCATTTGCTGAAAGGAGACCCTGAAAATGAAAACACTATGAGGCTTCATTCAGAGTGAACATTGTGAATTGATATAAAATAGTATTATAATCGAATTTTTTATGAAGCACTCATAAATAATAGTACATAGTAGTAAGCATTTTGCAAAAAACTATCTACGAACTACAAAATTTATCAGTATCAGATATTACAATATATTTATTTTCACAATTAATTACATATTTAAAAAAAAACCTATAACTAGGGTTATTCCGTAAAAATGCATAGAAGAAAAATGTATTCGAAATTATAGAAATTTTTTCAATTTATGGTAGATAATTATATGATTATGAGCATTTTGATGATCATATTCTCAAAGCTACTAGCATAAACTTAATACATAAAGTATCTTATTGACATATTGTAAAATATCAAATATTTTTCAATAGCTGTGTAAAAAAAACTTCTCAAAAGTTTAATTTCGTTCCTCTCTATGCAAAATATGAAAATCTATATTGAATCTGAAATTCTCATCCAATAAATGATTGGAATAAGCAGGATCTCTCTTAGGGTCTTCAAAACATGTTCTTTGATTATTTTTTCGAAGTATCTTTGTGTTCTGTCGATATAAATTTCTCTACAATTTATAGAATACACACGATTTTGAGAATTTTTCCTTATTTGATTTATTGCTCTTTATAATCTAATGGGCTAGTATTGCTCGCAGGGTATGCGATATTAATACTATGATTCCAATAAATTTATGTCAGTTTTTCACTAGGGTTACCGACATCAACTTCCTTGATGTTTACTGATGAAGCAACCGTGTAGTGAAACGCTTCGTTATAGATTCAAATATAGTAATAGTTAAAATGAAACATGTGTAAATAGTTGATGGAATCCGTCGTTACTACGTGATAATTTAACATATTTTGTGATAATAAACGTAGTAAATTCAAATTTAGTTTTGGTAATCATGAAACATGTGTTGTTCTAATAATACATTGAGCATCGCCTGCCTCTTCTTTATTTCCGGATATTGCTTACATCCTTAACCCTTTCGGTCCGAACGGTACACATATGTAACACAGATACTTCAAAAACCCTAGAAGCTATATTTTCCATTTTTATCAAGCGGAAACTGTACCAATCCGGTATTTGAGAATTCCGCAATCGGACAGGCGACTATATATTGCAAAATTTGATGTTATACCGCCCCTAGTCGATGTAAACAGACATATTTACACTACGCAGTACATGTTTTGTGTGATATAAAGGGGTTTTTGAGCTAGTTTTGTGATTATTTTGAGAAATATTCTTTACGAAAAGGTGTGGGTACCGAGGTGAGTTATAATTGTTATCAAAATTTGTTTACAGCTTTATTCTAGGAGTGGTACATATATGTACCACCCGATAATTTACACAGTCCGCTAGTGGTAGAAATAGGTACCAGTAGGTTTATAACTTATATTTTTTCTTAATTTTAGAAAAAGATGAGTAGACTCCCATTGACTGAAAAACAGTTAGCAGATATTGCTGAAAACCTCTCGGATTTGAAGCCATATTCCTCGGGTTCTAGTGATAATTATGAACCCAGTGAAGACGACGTATCTGATGATAGTGATCATTTTATGGAAAAGCATGAAAACTACGGAAAAAACTACAGCGAAATCTAAACCAACAAGTTCGGAATCTGAATATCCCGATGCCGATTTATCTCAGGATTCCGAGCCACCGCAGACAGTTGGAAACGATGTTGAAATTGATCGGAACCGTCCTCTCGATTAGACTATTCCCGATTATACATACCAACCTTCTAAGATCCTTTCCAGTGAAAGAAGTAGTATGCTCAGGGCTGATATTACCAGGCAGTCGACGCCAATACAAATTTTTCAAAAAGTTTTTCCACATTCATTATACCTACATATTGTGGACTGCACTAATCAACGCCTGGAAATTTTGAATAAAACTAAAAAAAAAGTGAAAAGAAAACAGACAAAGGAGAATTACAAAAGCTTCTTGGTTGGATTTTTATTATGTCGTATAATAAACTGCCTGCGCTAAGACATTACTAGAGTCAAAGAGAGTCGATGGGAAACCGAACAATTCACCCCTCTGCATCTTCCTGTGGAGGAGCAGACCAGAAGGAGATGCGCCAGATGTGCTCAAGAAAAGAAGCAGAGAAGAAACAAAAGCATATGTAAAGAATATACCCTTATGCAAATATTGTTTTATCTTATATCTTACCTAAGGATAAATTAGTAATTACTTTTTCAATATTTTTATCATTATTTTTGACAAATAAACGTACATTATTTTTGAAGTAACGTTAATTCTGGAACCTGTTGGTGCATATTTGTACCACGCAAAATTCCTGATGGTACATATAAGCTCAAATAAGTTTTAATTTCGATTAAAAGTGAACTATCTGTATTCAGGGCCGAAAGGTTAAGTATAAATTAGTAATATTGCGCTTTGGATTCCTCTCTCAATGAATGCTGAAGGCACCCAGATTCAAAGCTCTAAAGAAACTGCACCTTCATACTCACAATTATTATTAGATTTTGAAAATCGTTTGCTTCTTTGTCTTATTTTCACGATATTTTTCACACAAATTTTCAGAGATAAAGTAGAAGCAAGGATTCCTTTGTAACAAGTGATACTTCTAATACTGGTCTTCAATTCGTAATCCTTTGAATTACAAATCTGATACAATACAAGCTTCAAATATCACTAAATTTGATAATCAAGATCACCGCATTACGTTAGAAGCCCTACGTTCAATCTCACTCTTAAAATGATCATCTAAAACATAATTATTACTATGAAATACCCTAGTTCGAATTACTATAACTCATATTTAAATCCATGACCATTGCTGCTAAGAATTAGAAATCTAAGTATAGTGGCTAAGATCAACGATGTTTTATCGAACGGAATTCAATAGGTATGATAAATATTTAATAACAAAGAAATAGTCACGAAACTTTGAAAGCGAAAATTTGATGGATTCGATTCGAAGAATCGATCAATAGAATTGAGTTATTAAATTATACACAACGAACTGAAATGTGTTATACCAACGTCTCCATATATGAATGAGGAAGACCACTATGACATACTTGTAACTGAATAAATTATTTACCAACACTATTTAAAAGAGAGTACAAATGAAAATATATTTTTCAAAATTGATTTTCTTAAAAAATTTTATTTTTAATATGGTGTTACACTGCACCGTGACCTTTAGGTCTATTTTGACCCCCATCAGAGCTGTTTTCACTAATAGACCCAGAGATACTGGAAGGATTTGTGAAGTCATTTCTTATAGTATGGCGCTTTCGGGGGGGTTCATATACGTAATAAATTGAAGGAAAATGATGTTCTAACCGGTGGTGCACGGGTCGCAATTGCAGAATAATTAATTGAAATTGCTTGAAAATCCGCAGGTGTCAAACAATTTCTTTCACAAAATTTCTTCAATTTATTTAACAAAAAAAAATTCCGACGCTCGCTATATGCCATACTTCTCCGGTGGGTGTTTAGGCCCGCCATACTTTTTTGAAAATGTTTTTGTTAAAATTATTTTAAAATTTATTTCTTACAGGCTAATTTTTTCAAAACAATTATCTTTTATTTATTTTGTACGAAAATCACCACGCCATACCATTCGGACGGTCCAAAATACCCGTCATACCCCCTCAAACATGTAATTTTTTAAAATTCAAAAAACTATTTCTTTCACCTTGAAATTTGGTATAGTTGTTGTTTTTATGATTAGAAACATAATTCTTATAATGCCATACCTGTAGAGTGGGTGATATACGTACAATGTAATTAAATAATTGTAAAATTTCTTGCAATATTTGAACAATTTCTTACAGTATGGCACCACTTTTGGACTTCACCATAAGTATGGGATAAATTTTCCTGAATTATACTTTTTATGACTTTCCAAAAATTTAAATGCCATACTGTAAAAAATAGTTTTATTTATTTATTTTTTTTACATCGCAGCGTGCATATCACGGTCTTTCGTGCCAAGGTCACAGTATGGCGTATTTTTTTAAAACTTATAATCGTATTGGGAAAATTTGATTTCATTTATGCCATACTGTAAAAAATTATTTTACGGTTTCTATAGGCGTGTTTTAAAAACGGTTAAAACATACCATTTTTTAATGGCACCACTTTTGTACTGCACTAGAAGTATTGGGAATATAATTTTGTCTCACTGAATCATAAACTGACCACGATTTAACTGCCATACTGAAAGAAATAGCTTTTCGAATTTTAAAAAATTACATGTTTGAGAGGGTATGGCGTGTATTTTGGACCGTCAGAATGGTATGGCGTGGTGATTTTCGTGAAAGATTAATTAAGAAATAATTGTTTTTAAAAAAATCAGCCTATAAGAAATAAATTTTAAAATCATTTAAAAAAACATTTTCAAAAAAGTATGGCGGACCTAAACACCCACCGGAGAAGTATGGCATATGGCGAGCGTCTGATTTTTTGTTGTTAAAATACCGATAAATTGAAGAAATTTTGTGAAAGAAATTGTTTGACACCTCCGGATTTTCGAGCAATTTCAATTAATTATTCTGCAATTGCGTCCCGCGCACCACCGGTAAGAACATCATTTTCCTTCAATTTATTACGTATATGAACTAGACCTGTGTCGATCGATCATTTGTCGAGACCCGGGTCGATCATGACCCATTCGTATGGTGATCGGGTTAAAAAGATTCGATCATTTGGGTCACAGGCAGTGTTGCCAACCCCAACTCAGTGAAAAACTACATATGTGCTTCAAAAAAACTGTAGAAAACTGTAAATTTTAATTTGAAAACGGTAAATGTAGAGTCTTTTCTTAATTTATGGTTTCAAACTTCATATAAAGGTGGTAATCAATAGAACAAACGTTGGAAATCAAACGTTTTATCAAATTATGATTTGAGAAATTATTGAAATTAAAACACATACAGCATTCATTATGATATAACACATGTTACAAGACTATAAAATTACTTGCTATTTCGCTCTCAATCTGCAAATTTTCTTGATTTTCGATCTCTTCATTGTTTTTGAGATCGTACATATTTTTATTGAACTTTTCGTAATCAATTTCGAAAGAATTTTCAATTTCAGATCTCGTATGTAGAGTGCCTTTTATTGAGCTCGTAGAAAGTTTATTTCTTATTTTTGTTTTCAAACAAGCGCTCTACCTTAGCAGTGCAGCAGACACAGAAGTTCTTTGGTAACAGTTCGCGAAACCCTGTTTACTTCGTTATATTGTCCGTGCATATACTTGGAATGATATAATAGTGCGTAGTAGATGACGCTAGCATTTAAAATTGAAAAAACTGTAGATTTGGAGGTCAAAACTGAAAACTGGGAACATTTTGAAAAAACTGTAAATCTACAGTTAAAACTGTAGAGTTGGCTACACTGGTCACAGGTCGCAGTTCCTTTGTAACGAATGACGAACGCTGAACCGTTGAACCGGGTAGAATATATATTAATAAGATAACCTACATTAGTGAAAACAACATAAAAATGTTAAAAAATCAAATAACTAATAGTTTTTAATATCAAAAATGATAATTTACTCCAAATTGTGATTAAGAAATAAAATTTGAGAAGCTCTTTTCGGTTTTAAAGGGCTTCTTTTATTATAGATAGACGCTTCATTAATCTATATAAATGTGGATAGAGGAGACGACGATAATATCAACTAAGTTCACTAAAACACGCAAGCAAAGCCTGAATATAAAATCACGTGTCGCGTTCATACCTATATATGTCACTGATTCGATCTCAAACTGAATTCGATCTCGATCACGACGCGATCGAGTTCGCGACCCAAAAGACAGAGAAATCGACAGTACATATATCAGCATGTCATTGATTCGATCTCAAACTGAATTCGATCTCAATCAAGACGCGATCGATCGAGTTCGCGACCCAAAAGACTGAGAGATCGACAGGTCGCGACTCTTCTACGCGAGCGTTCCTGGAAATATCGGTTCCTTTTGGATTAGGTACGTGTCAAAATTCAAAACAACACGAGAATGAGTACGATTAATGAAAGCATGTAAACGATTGTATCAGCAAGCAATTAGTTATCTACTGTTGTGTAAAAACATATGAAAATAAAGTGCAATTTGGTTAGTCTTGTCAAGTAAATCGGGATCGGGTTGAATAAGATCGGGTCTTTTAGAAATTCGTGATTCGATCACTCGTGTATAGGTTGCGATCGAATCAAAAAGATTCGATCAATCACAATCGACACTGGTCTAATATGAACCCCCCTAAAAGCGCCATACTGTAAGAAATGACTTCACAAATCCTTCCAATATCTCTCGGTTTATAATGCGTTATCTACAGCTCGCCTTCTAGTTCCAGAGTAGGTACTAATGAACTCAAATATTTCGGAAGGTTTCAGGGAGGTTGCACTCTCACTCCTACAAGTTTTTTGTCCAAAGCGTTCATTCTGTTGGCTTGCAATGGCAAAGCATTCTGTAACCAAGTGAACAGGAGTTTCCTCCACCTTCCCACAGAATCTACACTGGTCAGTTTCTGATGAACCTATTTTCATCAGATGCTTCCTGAGGAGACAATGTCCAGTGAAGAAGCCCCTGATGAGATGTAATTTGTCCTTACTGAGATCCAAATGTCCTTTGGATTTTGAAGTTTTAAAGTTCCGGCAGAACTTTTTAGAGTGATCCATCCCTGGAAGATTCCGACAGTTCCCTGGAAGATTCCGAGTGTTTCTCTATCGGTTTCCTCCTTCTCGCGAGGTGTATTTTGCTATACCACAGAAAGGTTCTGGGCTAGCAAATGGCGTTAGTGCTTCCTTTTCTGGCAAGTGTATTTTCATCTTCGTTTCCTTTGATTCCCGAGTGACAGGGAACCCAGCTCAAATAGACCTTGCCATTCTTGCCTTTCTTTGGCACTCTCATATGAACTTTGAATCAATGACATGGGAGCTCAGTGCTTGAAACATTCTTCTTCTTCTTCAAGTGCCATCTCCTCTTAGAAGGTTGGCTATCATCATAGCTATTCTCACTTTTGATGCTGCAGCTCTAAACAACTCAACGGAACTACAGTTGTAGCATTTTCTCAGGTTATTTAACAAGGAAATGCGTCTCCTCCCTCTACTTCTTCTTCCCTGTATCTTCCCCTGCACAATATTCTGCAACAATACATATTTCTCTCCCCTCATCACGTGGCCCAGATATTGCAGCTTCCTTATTTTAATTGTGTTTAATATTTCCTTTTCCTTTCTCATTCTTCCAATACCTCCTCATTCGTCACCATGTCCACCCAACTTATTCTCAAGATCCTTCTATATGACCACATCTCAAATGCCTCCAGTCGGTCACTTATATTCTTCTTCAACGTCCAGGATTCCATCCCATACAGTAACACCGAGAAAATATAGCATCTCAATATTCTGACTCTGAGGCATAAGTTAAGATCTCTACTGCATAACACATTTCTCATTCTGTTAAATATGACAAACATTATAATTTCTCCATATCAAAAAGTCCACTTTTGTTGACTGTCAGACAAATACTAATGGGTGTGCTCCAAACTTCAAACCTGAGCTTTTTCTTCAAGTTGGCACTTTCGATTTTATCAATCGCTGCCACCTATATAGGCCAAGCTACAGAGATTTAGAGTTAGCATTTTGCGCAAAAAGTCTTAGAAGAAAACCAGCTGAGCCATTGTTTCTAAAATAGTTCTATATGATATAGTGATGTGTTTCTCACTCGACTTTATTATTTATAACTTTGTTATTAACAATTTTATGCAGAAAATCGCGTTTTTTTTAGTTTTTTGCTTATAAAATTGAAACTATCACAGTAATCGTGATGGTGTCAATAGACTCATTGTAGAAAATGAGAAGACGAAGTAAATGAGATGTCGGAAGACTCGATCAGATTCTTAGTTTCAAAGAAAATCGGATAAAACCAGCTGAAATGCAGTTTTTTCAAAAATTCATAACTCGATTATTTTGAGTTGTAGCGTAGATCCTCCGGTCAGTATTAGTTATTAATATAAACTTTATTTGTGAGAAGAGCAGAAACTGTCCGATGCATAGTTTTTGATCTGTGGCCATTTGAATATTTTACTATGCAATTTTCCAGCAGACCTGGATGCGACAGGTATGGCCCGATTTCAATTTACAAAAAAGATTTTGAAAGTAGAATTCTCATAGTTCAGAACTTTCATCTTAGTTTCACATGAAAACGCTGAGAAATACTTTAAAAATAAAGCTGAACGAAAAAGGGCCGAGCGCGTGAGAGTAGTTGAAGAGTGGGGGTAGAGCAGCAGGCAAGGAGAAGCATGACATTCGAAAGCGTCGGCACATGACGGCAATTTCGTGTTGTTCAGCTTTATTTTTAACATATTTTTCAGCGTTTTCATGTAAAACCAAGATGAACGTTTTGAACTATGAGAATTCTACTTTCAAAATCTTTTTTGTAAATTGAAATCGGATCATACAGTCGCATTCAGGTCTGCTGGAAAATTGTATAGTAAAATATTCAAATGGCCACAGATAAAAAACTATGCATCGGACAGTTCCTGCTCTTCGCACAAATGAAGTTTATATTAGTAACTAATACTGACCGGAGGATCTACGCTACAACCCAAAAATAACCGAGTATGGATTTTTGAAAAAACTGCATTTTGGCTGGTTTAATCCGATTTTCTCTCAAACTAAGGGCTTGATCGAGTCATCCGACCTCTCATTTTCTCCGTCTTTTCATTTTCTACAATTAGTCTATTGACAACATCACGATTACTGTGATAGTTTCAATTTTATAAGCAAAAAACAAACAAAAACGGGACGTTCTGCATAAAATTGTTGATAACTGAGTTTTAAATAATAAAGTCGAGTGAAAAACATATCACTATATCATATAGAACTATTTGACAAACAATGGCGCAGCTGGATCTATTCTAACACTTTTTACATGAAAAAATCTCTGTAGCTTGGCCTAATACATCGGCTCGGTTATTTCACGGACTGCCCACGTATCAAATGTTCATGAAGATGTTAACAATTATTCAAAAGATATAATATAATCTTCAAGTGATTCATTAAAAGCTCTGCACGTTTCACGGTAATATAGAATGAAATGTGAAGTGGAATCGCTCGAGTTATATGCAATTAAGCAAACAATTCATCTAAGACATTATGAAGTAACACTTATTTCAATAAATCAAAAAAAGAAAAATACTCCGGGTATATAATGATGAAAATCATAGAGCTGTGAAACCAGTTACAGTACCATCATAACACTAACGTAATCAATTATGAATACTGCACCGATGCTGATCGAGATTTGAATTGAATTTCCAGTGTGAATTTGATTAATTAAATTATTGTTACATCATTAAATTTGACTCGTTATTTGAATTCCAGACGTCAGATAATAAATATGTTTTTTTACCTCTCATTATTTTTACGAATATGAGCTGCTTAAGAATAATTCTGAAAACGAATCTTGGTACACAAACAACAAATTTTTTTGAAATGAGAAATGGGAACCTATATTCATATTTCTGAAATAACCTATATTTTAAGTTACAAAACGTGCAAGATCTTTCCCTTTATAGGCCAGTCAGTTTAGAGAATCAATTGATAATAATTCCAAAATTTTTCAAACTTTGAAATTTTGCAACCTTTTCCGAAGTCCGGAATATTGTTGAAATTGCAATAACATTGAATTTTGCCTTATGCTTGTGAAAAAAATTCCAAAATTTCTGCAAACTTGGAGTAGTATTAAATATATTTTTTCATATAACGTATCAAATTTCCAACCAATTTAAGGGTTCGGAACATTTTTTTTATTCGAAATTAACGTTTTTCTTTGATGAACTGACTTAAAAAAATTCCAAGAGTTCTACAAACTTGACAGATACTTCGGAAAAATATACCGAACAGTTGTATGAATTTGCAGCCTTTTACGTTGACCGGAACATGTTTATTTATAATTTTTTTAATTCTAGGTAATTTTTTCGAGCAAGATGGTCTCGAAATAATTACGAAAGTTTTGAAACTTGGTTTCAAATTCAGAAAACATCTATTATGATGCATTTGCAAAATTGCAACCTTGTAAATGGTCCAGAACTTGCTCGAAAAAATGACCACGAATAAAAAAAATTATAAATAAACATGTTCCGGTTAACATAAAAGGTTGCAAATTTATACAACTGTTCGGTATATTTTTCCGAAGTATCTGTCGAGTTTTCAGATTTTTTATATTATTTTTTGGTCAGATTATCGAATAAAAACGTTAATTTTGAGTAAAAAAAATGTTTCGTACCCTTAAATTGGTTGCAAATTCGATACGCGATATGAAATAATATATTTAACACTACTCCATGTTTGCAGAACTCTTGGAATTTTTTTCACAAGCATAAGGCAAAATTCAATATTATTGCAATTTTAACAATGTTCCGGACTTCAGAAAAGGTTGCAAAATGAGATTTGTTCACTTGACCAAAGTTCAAAAACTTTTGGAAATATTGTTAAATTTTCGATTTTCAATGTCTAAACTGACTGGCCTATTATCTTTTATCAAAGAAAGACATATCTGACTCCAGGCTATCTGTGTCTGCAACTAATTAAATTTTGTGGAGATAAGAGAGGAACTAAAAAAAGCAATAGCAGCAGAGCTCCGTCACTAAGGTCGTATTTTTCGCGCGAAGTGCATCGTGTCTAGATGCGATTCGAATGGAATAAATTATGATTTGAAAAACCACGCATTAATAGCAAACCGAAATCAAAACTAGAAAATTATTTATTTGATTGAAAAAAAGGATTTTTTTAATATCAAACCGTAATAAAAATAACTTATTTTATTCAAAATAAATAAATTCCCGATGTGCCTCGAATTGAGGAAGAGTTGAAATATACAAAGGATCGTATCTCAACATGAACTCAATTCACGTACCAAATGTCAACCATCTAACTCCATTTGCAGGAGCTGTGGAATTGAGTAAATTTTCAGCAACCACGAAAAAACAATAAATATCTACGTAAAAATGGTGCCAGTTGGAAAAATTACTCAAATTTTTATAATTTATTTATTTATTTATCCACGGGATGCCCATTTACAATAAAAATACAAAAAATTAAAATCTTAAATCTAGATTAACCTAGCATTTACCTCACAGCGAAACTGCTTTAGTGAGGTACAAAAACATAAGTCGGCGTTTAAATAGCGATTACCATAACCCAACATTCTATTAATAGGTGCATTAATCATATAGTTAGTACGACAGACGGGGTACGCGAATAAGTTGTCACTCCTAGTTCTTCTGAACGGTACGTGAAGGCAAATTTGGCCAAGTAAATCATTAGAGTCAACAAGATTATTCAGACACTTAAAGAGAAACACCAAATCAGATATAATTCTTCTTACTGATAAAGGCTGTATACCCAACTGAGTGCGAATAAATGTCACGGAAAAATTGATTCGAGGAATTGACCTCCTGAAGGAAATGTAAAGCAAAAATTTATTCTGCACCCGTTCAATATATTGCGAATCAGCCTCGTAATGAGGTGACCAAACAATTGACCCGTACTCAACAATAGGTCTACAAAAAGCAAAATATAGCAATTTCACAGTAGCCTCATCAGAGAATTCAGCTGAATTCCGACGAATGAACCCCAACACTCTCAATGCACGGTTAGTCATTATTCTGAAGTGTTCCTTGAACTCAAGTTGACTATCCAAATTTATGCCAAGATCACTAATGATATCAACACGCTCAAGACTTGCACCATCAACCGAGTATGGATAAAATACTGGGTTACTGATTCGATGGAAGGTAATACATTTACATTTCAGAAAGTTCATACTCAGCAGAAGACCCGAAAGCCACTCCACCACAGCCAACACGTCCGATATATATATAATAATAATAATAATAATATTTTATTAATCCTTCAAGACATAGGTACATATGTATAGGACAGGTCACAAAAATTACACTTCAGCTTCTTTCAAGAATATCACAGAAATAGTCGCTTACAGTGTAATAACATTTTCTTGACAATAATGCCTTAACTACTTTCTTAAACCTTCTAATATAGTCTAATTCTGCCTCAAGAGCAACTCCAGATACGAAATTTTAGCTCATTTGGTTTGATGGGAGCTGCTGTAAATGCCATTATGTACTGGCATCAAATAAATTTCGAAAACCGTGGTCCAGAAGTTAAGACTTTCGATACGCTGCAATAGTCTATTATTTTAACGGAAAATACGACTTAAAAGTCTAGTAGCGTACATCATTTGAAAATCTGAAATTTATACACAAGTTATCTTTAAACTTAAGAAAATGAATTCCTAAAAATCGAAGCACGAAGGTATTATTCAGAATCGAGATTATCTTAACCCTTTCAGGGCAACTGGTTAGCTAGGTTCATCGAAGACAGACCGAAATAAGTCGAAGCGCGTATAACATGCATTTGTTTACTATTGTTGGACACTACTTAGAGGATCTGCTGAAATAGTGTGAATTTGTTATTTTTATTTATGAATGGTGGAAAAATGGCTCCAAAGTTATTTACTTATATCTTACTTATGCATTTTCATGAATATATTGAACGTAAATGTTTCCTTTTTTTCGAAATTACTAATTTTGTTGGGGTCTCCTGAAGTGACCACTGGGCACTTACGTAATCGTGTTATCTTATTTTAGTTCTGAGGAAGCAAGTTTGGAGTACCTACCTACTGAATAGGGTTGCCAATTTTCGAAAGGACCAACCCGGGAGATTTTTTTAAGGAGTTTAGTAGGGAGGGGGTTGAAGAAAATGTCAATCATTTATTTATTTTTAATTTATATATACCTACTCTGCTTCTAATATTTGACAGTTTTTACCACAAAATCATAATCTTTAAAAACCGAAGTTTGATTAGTAGAGCGCGGTTGCGTATAATTTTAAAAAAACTGGGGAAATTAGCCACCCCGGGAAGTTGGGAGGTTGACCATTATTACCGGAGTCATCCGGGCAATCCGGGAGGGTTGGGAACCCAATAACTGAATATTTAGAAAATCTTCATGCAGATGAGTTTTATGATTTGTAAGAAATATTTAGCGTGCAAAGTAGACTTGTGTTTGAAACATGACAAAAACTGTTTCATGTTATATTACGCAAAATAGGTTATATTGTTTGGTTATAATTTCCTACTTGATATGTGGAGTGACCACATCCTGCAGGATAATCCTTGTGTGTTTTTATCTTGAAATTTGTTTCATTTTCTTCAAGTATCTCTAATAAACCATTATCAAACCATACATAATATTTTTTCCACAAAAAAATAATTTGGGCCGAAAAGGGTTAAAAGTAAATCATGAAAAATTGTAGAAAACGAATGGATATAAATGTAAACTAATAACATTTTTGAAAGATCTACATTTCAAGTGACAAGAATTTGTCTCCAAGCTATCTGTTCCTCTAACTTATTGGATATTTTGCAAATAATACAGAAAATTAAAGAGGACCCTCTTCTGAGAGTCTTAAATTTATATACATATATTATCCACCTATATTAAACGGAAGAAAATGCTTTGTTGAAAGAATATACCAAATTGTACCTAGTACTGAAAATTGGAAAACTAAATTTCTGGAAAACGAAAGGTTACTTCTAGAACTATATTTCAATTATAAAAATTCCATTCTGACCTGGAAAAGTGGATATCCATTTTCGTACATCCAAAAGTCTCCAGGATCTCCCTGACAGCCTTCCTTCCTCAAAACAATTGCCAGACATTGGTGTAGAGCTAGCCGACTTTGACTTCTGGCATTTTTGTAGTTCAGGTCCATTTTAGGTGACCATCCTGCAAAAATATTGTGTTTGAGTTAATTGTTTCAATATGTATTTGAGATTAAAACATATTCAGTGTGATTATAATTTTGAGTGATAAAACAACAGGTCAACCGAAATTCAAAGTTTTTTGTAGAGTTATCATAGTAATATAAAAAATACCTTCGATAAAAATTTATTTCGAGTTTATTTTAAGAAACGATAAGTAGTTTAAAAAACATCTCATTTGTAATATCAAATATTGGTGAAAATGTATTCTTGATCATTCAAACGTGACTCTATATTTTTTCAGCTTTAATTGTCATATACCTCTGATATCGACAAAAAATTTGTGTAAATTCTTTAATAATTACCAGCAACAATGTTTCATATAGTGGTGATCATCAAATCTGTACGGTTCTTGAAATATAGGTAATTATGGTTTGAACTATTGAGAAAATATATATATATATATATATATATATATATATATATATATATATATATATATATATATATATATATATATATATATATATAATATATATATATATATATATATATATATATATATATATATATAATATATATATATATATATATATATATATAATATATATATATATATATATATATATATATATATATATATATATATATATATATATATATATATATATATATATATATATATATATATATATATATATATATATATATATATATATATATATATATATATATATATATATATATATATATATATATATATATATATATATATATAGTCCAGTCAATGACTTTGGGTGAAGGTTTTCAGGCAAAAAAAAATCACGTTTTCAGATTATTTTTCGCGAATAACTGGATGAATATGCATTCTGTCGAAAAACCTGTAGAGTGCAAAATTATAGCTTATAAAAAAAATAAAGAAAATCGTGCTGTATTTATGATGTATTCTGACCCAATACAAACGGAATTATTGATTGTCGAAAGTTGATTGGTATTTACCACTATGTGTACTCATCAAAATATACTAAAACATATTCTAATTTCTACAAAAATGTGCTTTTGGTTTTTCCTCATAACTCGCTTAGTTTTTAAGCAATCAAGTCCTTCAAAATCTCATCTAAATAAATTTTTTTTTTCAGATCTTATTTTTAAAAAGGTTCATGCTAAAAGGGCTAAAAAAGGTACTTTGCGCGAGCACACGCAAGCTTTAAATGGTCATATCTTACTTAATTTTTATCCTTAAACAAAAAATGAAACGCCAACATTTTCAAATAAGAAAAACATACAATTTCGTACTCTACAAAATTTTGCATGTCATTAATAGTTTTTGCGTTATTTTGAAGAAAATGCGATTTTTCGCTAAATTAGGAAAATGATATTCTCTCTTCAAACTCAATTTTTTTCAAAAAGAAGTACTTAAAACTGATCAAACACTCAGAACGTATTATAAAAACATAAATGAAGTGAATTGTAAATTGGCAACGATTTTTTTCAAATAGGGCGGAAGAGAGGGTGAAAAGAAAATGGTATATTCACTATTTTTTTCCAACGAAAAAATAGGAATCGACATTATTCTCTTCATAGCACGCTTAGTTTTGATGCTAGGAACTTTTATAAGAAATAAAAATAAAGGTTTTTCAAAGGACTTTAAAAAAAGTTTTATGAGTTTTCGAAAAATGCGTTTGTTTTTGGTTATTGTACGTAGAAACTTTCCATTTTGGCGATTGAAAATACCAGTCAACTTTCAACAAGCAATAATTCCGTTTGTATTGGATCTGCATACATCACAAACACACAATTTTCTTTGTTTTTTTATAAGCTATAAATTTGCTTTCCATATTTTTTTTCGATGGAATGCATATTTTTCCAGTTATTCGCGAAAAAGAATCTGAAAACGTGGTTTTTTTGCCTGAAAACCGACAATTTCACCCACGAATATGTGTAAAAGTATTGACTTTCAGAAAAAACTTCATCGGACAAAAGTTGCTTAAAATTAGTCAGTTTATCGATTTCCGTACTTATTTTCAATGGAAATTTTTTCATCCTCAAGAAGGGGTGGCATCCACCCCTAGGAAAAAAGCAACCCCTGCCATAAGGTAGACTTTGAGATAGATGGTGAGTAGAAGCTAAATCCAATTTTTTATGAAAATCGGTGCTGTATGGGACAAATAACACGGGAAAATGGTCATTGACTGGACTAATATATATACTCTCAATAGTTATATATATATATATATATATATATATATATATATATATATATATATATATATATATATATATATATATATATATACGTTGTGAATTATAATTTAGTATGTATCCAAGGTAATTGTTTAGAAAACAATAATTTATGTATAATTCCTCTGTAAGGGCTAAGTTTGATTAAATTACAATCGGCAATATTGATTCATTTTCATTCTACGTTGAAGAGCGGAAAGTTGGAATATTAATATGACCACTGCAAAGGATTGAAGTGAAAGAGGCTGTTCTGTCCTATTAGACACCGGTCAGAATCACATTTCAATCGATTGCAATGACCAAATGAATATACCCAACGCTTAACAATACAAAATCGTCGAAGACTACGTAGCTTATTGAGAAAATACACTAGGGCATCACCCGTCAGAAATATTAATTTTCCACATCCCCCGTCATATGTTCTTAACGGGGGCACATGTTTTTTGTCAGAACTACGATACCGGTACTCTAATAGGCGAGTAGACGGCAATAATCCTTGCTACTTGAAATGTGCTATTTCTAGAGGTATAAACGATAAATTCTTCGATATCGAATGGATCGAAAGTTGCGTATGCAAAAAGTATTAATTGCAACTTAATCTGAAAATATAACGTGTGCGATTATAAGAATAATAGACTCAAATTTGCATACTGAACGTAGGAAGCCAAGATCAATAAAATTGATAAAGCATTGAAAAATGACAAATTACCCATGAATCATTCAATTATAGGCAAAGTGAATAACCCATAGGCTTTCCTGACGTACTATAATTATTTGTTTGCACGAATTATGTCTTTGAGTTTTTCACAACGCCAGTATGTTTATCTTTGCGGAATCTAACAGTTTCCAATGTTGTGTATCATTAAATCCTACCAGCTTTCCACCTACGAAATGTGATAAGGAACTCGGATATTCAATTTATTTATACCCAACGGTTACCGCTACATAATTTGCAAGTATAATTCCAATATTTTCCAGAATCTTCGTGTGAAACCAAGAAACGACCTGTTAATGAAATCAGTTGCCGATTACAGGATATCTCAGTTTCTTTGAATGAGTTAGGTATAGTTATACAAACATTCAATCTATAACTTAATGCAACAACAGATTTGTAAACTATTGTGATAAAAAGTCAGAGCTATTGTTACAATTTCTTTTGGAATATTTAACAATGATCCATCAAAATCTACAAGATACAAAACCACTATCGATGTTGTTTTTTTGAGACAATGAGATTGAATAGCAAATATACCTACTTATGTGTCTTAATTCAGTTTCCACAAATTAATCATTATTAAGATTGAATGTACTGATTAAGTTCATAATTAATTCATATTTTTGTCATAATTAATAAAATGGTGTTTTTCATGACTTATTACCCTTTTCACATTTTTTTGTTTTTCATTCAATTAGCCTCAAACGTTAATACTTAATATATAGCGTCAGAAACTCCTTTCCCACAAGGTGGCCCACGATACCTCTCGTTTTTTGTTTTTTAATACATAATCCTCTGGCTAAACCTCCAATAGAATCAATAGGATATGACGGTTTCATTGAATGTTTTATTCGAAAATTTATCTCTCAGCTCCCTTGCAGCAGATTCATTATTTATCATTGAATTCGGATGGGTTTTATCTTTTCTATTTATATATATATATATATATATATATATATATATATATATATATATATATATATATATATATATATATATATTCATATAATCGTAAACACTTCGGACTATCCTGAATAAAACGTTGAAAATTATTGCTATAAAATAAAACCATTGGGATGCTTATAACGTATTTCTCGAAATAGGTATAGTTTATAACATAACCGAGAATGTCACGTTTTCAGGGTCAGTCGACTTTCATTAACCATATCACCATACGTATAACTCTTTGATATATTTAGGACGTCTATTTTTTAATCACAAAATACGTATTGCGTGACTTCTGGACTTTCAATAATAGATGTAAGAAATTCACTAGCAAACTTTGCATAATTAAAAAAACTCATACATTGTTTGAATATATTACTTTTAGGGTATATATATATATATATATATATATTTATTTATTTATATATATATATATATATATATATATATTTATTTATATATATATATATATATATATATATATATATATAAATGTGTAAATTGTTTTTATAAACCATTGCTCAATCAATCCATACCTTTGTTTAAAAATTATAGGTTTATTTAACCACTAATGGATTAAACATAGTATGTTTCTTCAATGCGTAATTAATAGATACATGTCAGCATTACTTTATAGGAGATTTGTTAAATTAGTTTCATATTTTCACAAAAGTTTCAACGTGAGAAACCGTGTAATAGTCTAATAATCAAATCAGTACTAACTTATAGAATGTATTTGTTGCTTTAAACATTCATGTCCGCTCTCCTTCGCAGCAAAGATTTTAATTGGTAAACAATACTGCTTTTCACAGTTTAATAGGTAAAGTAAATTGTTAACTATAATACTATCATAAAAAATTCATTATTAATTAATTTGAGGAAATAACATTTCAAGGTAATTCGCAGTTTAAAATTAATATGAAGTATTATGTCTTATGTTTATAATGAATACCCTGCGATCGAAAAAGTTCATTGGGTCCGATTAAATTCAAGAAAATACACGTGCCACTGATTTGTAACAACAAAAGTGCGTTCACTCAGGAGGAAAGTGTTCGTTATATTGAATGTCATGACAGATAGGTAGAGGTAAACTTGGGATGAAAAAGAGACTTTCATCTATACACGAAACTTGCGAAAACTATGCTTATTTTCCATTAGCATCATAAAATTGTAGCTTATTTTTTGTAATTTTTTTTAAAATCAAGTATAAGAAAGATTTTTGTAGATGTCTATGTTGATATTACGAAAGTAGTAATTTCAGCTATAGTTTAGTTATAGCAGACCTTCTACAGAAATTGCAAGAATGTTTTGTTTGCTTTCCAAACATTTTAAACACACTCCTTGTGGAGCAAAGGTAGAATAACCATCTTTGAAGCAGGCGTGCTAGGTCCGAATCCTGTGTTAGGTAAGGATGTTTGTGTAGGTGTAAGACTTAAGATGGTTCAAACAATTTAAATAGTTAGTAATGTAAATTGTATACAAGCACATTGGCCGTTCGGAACGGGCGTTAAACAGAGGTTCCTAGTAAGTAGAAAAAACATACCAATGTTATTAAACAGAAGTTAAAATTAAAAAAAAACAAGTTTAAAAGTGCAATTCAAGAATAACACAAATTTATTTTGATTAAAAAATCAAATCATGAGAAATATGCAAGTTGTCCATGGTCACTTTAATACAAAAGGAATATTCTTCAATAATTTAAAAAATAATCAACTTTTTCCAAGAGAGCTGGTTGTATGTATTCCGCGGCGGGAATTCTACATTCACAATACAACAGTGAATTATAGAAATCGTCATGTCACTCCAACTCAAAATCTGCATACATATAACCTGCTCCTTTGAAAAGTTGTTTGATAATTTTTTTAATTATTGAAGAATTTTCCTTGTTCACTTTCTGTAGTATATTAAATTGACCATGGTCACCTTGTATATTTTTCATGATTTTAGTTTGACTATAGCGAATATCGCGATAAGTATTTATGGAGCGCCACTCTCGTGAGTATGTCCAGAGTTTTTAAAAGTTAGCGTGCTTTGGAACCATATACGCCACAGTTGCAGAGTAGACGTTCATGTGTCTGGAAGTTATGTATTCTCGCGACGAGATTCTGCATTTTCGATCTAAGTGGTGAATCGTTGGTTTCCAATATCCTTGGTGGAGGGCGCTCTGGGTTGTTATCCAGATAGTAGTGCCAACCGCTATTTGTAATGGGGAACAATTAACAACTTGTTAATTCACTCCATGTCAAATATGCTGCACTGATGAGATATAATAAGATCGAAACAGCTGTATGCAGATTTTGAGTCGGGGTGACTTGACGAGATATATAATTCATTGTTGGTTTATGAATGCAGATTTCTCGTCGCGGAATACAAATAACCAGCTCCTTTGGAAAGTTGCTTGATATTTTTTCAATTATTGAAGAATGTTCCTTGTTCACTCTATGTATTATTTTGATTAACTTCGTGAACGATATTCAATACTCGAGAATAATCACGGCGCAAGAATTTGAATAATATATTCCCATGGCTCACTTATCACAATGTAGCAGATAATCTAATTCGTTGTGGGAGAATGATACAAATTTAATTCAGAGAGAAGAAATCAATTTGAATGCCTTGTGCTGAATATATTGACAGGGTCGAGAGAAATTGGTTCCATACTTGAAATACCTACACAGAGGTTACAGCACCAGTATAGATAAGGGGTGGCGGTACAGGGGAACAGTACCTACCTTGGAGTATTAAAAAATTTCAAAATAGTTGAACCCGTAGAAAGTTGAAACAAAAATATACATCAACAAAATAATATTAAGACATCAGGGGATTTAATTTGAAAATAAGCGGTTGCAATTCGAAAATAATTCCGTAGAATTTTTGTCAGATTTGTTAAGCTCGGAAATAGATCTTTGGATGAATAAATGGAGAGAAACGAAAATTAAAACAAATGTTTTACCAGAAACGGCGTTAGATACCTTAGAGCTCTGCAATAACGAAATTTGTCCCAACATGTACAGACTGATTTTCCCAGCAACGTACAAGAAAACTTGATTTTGTTTTATAATATATTTAAAGGTTACGCTTACAGTTGTTTATTTGAAGATTTAGAATAGTAGGTTTGTTGCATTACAATGTATATTATCTAGTCTACTAGTTTAATTGGCTAATAAAAGGAATATTTTCTTACTTATTTCAACCTATAATATTCTATAAAAAAAACTTGTTTGTGTTTTTTTATCTGATAGGTGGGTTATGTTCTTTCAATTTTGTTAATATATATTTTCTACTGTGTTTTTGTTGATATGGTGCTTATTTTTAATATAAATCAGATCAAAAGTAGGTAGTATATAATTCTTGCGTTTATTTTTTAAGTTTGCCAGTTATTTGACTTAATTTGGGTTAGTTAGTAACTAACGTAAACGAAATAAAGCTCCAAAGAGAAGGAAAAAATCATTTCTTGGCATAATAATAGGTACCAAAATAGTAACCCAAAAAATTTCACCTGCGTCAATTTATTTACCCGCCAGAAATTTTAGCCCAGTCAATTTTCTCTACGGCACAGTACCCCGACCCCTCCTAAGACAAAAACCTACCTACGCCTCTGGGTTACAGATCAAAAACGGAAACAACTCTTAATTTTATCACCGACCTACTATTCGAAATATTCTTCGAAAGCATATCATAATAGCGACAAAAACATTTAACCTGAAAAGTATTCAAAACATCGGAAAAATGTTAAATAGTAATCGATTACTTGTTTTCCACTGAACGCAATATTCATGTTGAGAGATTTATTATGACGAATTGGCAATGATTGTATTGAGAGTATTCTGCATGTTTTTCATGCTTCATTGTTATTCGTTAAACGGTTCCGCGGTTGAAATTTTGTAGAACTGAAACGACGATAAAAAGTATTATTCATAACAAAAATTTCGAATATCTTTAACAAAGAATATAAAAATTTCGAAGAAAGTAAGAAATAAAATCTATTACTATTTTTTTAGTCGAAACGGAACGAACAACAGAATATTTGATTGAATATTCTAGAGAATACACGGATTTCTGATTTTAATTGTAGTTGTATTCTCTCGATAATACCATGAAAATTATTATGCTTTTTGAATTCGTGTTTGAATCCATATGAATATCGTCGATTCACAATAAATAATACCTAACTGTGAGAAAAATAATTGAATACTGAATGGAAGAAATAAGGTCTACCGTGGAATTTTCTTTGCTGCGGAGTAAATAGTTAGATACAGTCGAAAATATTGGTTAATTATGTTTTCCGGATGGTATGTCGCTGCAGACTGTTCAAGAAAAACACGATAGTATAAGATTCATGAAAACTACAACATAAACAGCTCAACAGTGGATAATATCTTAAAACAAGTCAACTACAAACTTTTAAAAAATAACACCAAGATTATTGAAGAATAATACCAAGATTGACAATCCAGATTGAAAATTTGTTCCAGTTGCGTATATTTTGTGACAAATGTGTACATTTGGTGACAAATGTGTACATTTCGTGACAAATGTGTACATTTGGTGACAAATGTGTACATTTGGTGACAAATGTGTACATTTGGTGACAAATGTGTACATTTTGTGATAAATGTGCACATTTATCACAAAATGTACACATTTATTCTATAGGATCATAATCTATCAGATAAGTACATTTTGTGGCCTATTAATAAATTTTGACGATTCAGAAGAGTATTATAATAATAATATTAATAATAATAATAATAATAATAAAAATAGTAAGGCCTTTATTTCCTACAGGTAAAAAGAAAACCCAGTTACAGGAAAAATTCTTAAATAACTAAATAAAAATTAACAGAAGCGGCTTCAAAAATATTAGTATTACAATAACTAAAATTAACTTTTAAAAAAATGAAATGACAGAAAAAAGAAAGAAAAAAAAATTACTTTAAGATATTAATACAATTATAACTTGAGAAACGATAAGAACTCAATATCACTTATGTCTATCTATCCAGATACTCCAAAAAAAAAGTATCTGGACAAGTATTCATGGAGCACACTCTCGTGAGTATGTCCAGAGTTTTTAGAAGTTAGCGTGCTTTGGAACCAGATACGCCACAGTTGTAGAGTAGACGTTCATTTTAGGAAGTTATGTATTCTCGCGACGAGATTCTTCGCTTTCGATCTAAGAGGTGAATTGTTGGTTTTCAATATCCTTGGTGAAGGGCGCACTAAATTGTTATGCAGATAGTAGTCCCGACCGGATTTGTATGGGGGAACAATTAGAAATTTGTTAATTCACTTCGAGTCAAATATGCTGCACTGATGAGATCTAATAAGATCGATTCAGAAGAAATTACTGACCAGCAAAAGGGTTAACTTTTTTCTTATTTTTATAAGATTGCAAAACAATTACAGCTCTTCAATAAAATTTCGATCGCATGTAATTGCTTACAAAAGAATAATCAGTTAAAAAACATATATATATATATATATATATATATATATATATATATATATATAAATATATATATATATAAATATATATATATATATATATATATATATATATATATATATATATATATATATATATATATATATATATATACCGGGTGTCCACGGAACGTGGCTCGCTCCTAGAGAATCTGTTTAATGCATAAAACTGCATTTTTAGACAAGTAACTCAACTTCCGGTTTCACCGGAAGTGACATAAACTTTCGATATTCAAATGCGACACTTGGTATATTATCAGTTTTCCCGTCTGCATATGACATTTTGAATACAACCATGTATCATTTCTTACTTTTTTTAACCGATGTTTCATTTTTTTTCGAAATGAACTGTTATTCTAGAGGGCTATAGATGCGTTCAAATAAATAATTTCGGTCCTAAAATGGCCCCGTTTACCGTCTTGAGACGAAGATTTGTGGGCATGGCTTCGGACTTATTTTGTTTCAGTTGTGTTGGTCACAGGCTGCTCAATGATTTCAAATGTTATTTTAATCCCAATAAGAAAGTTCTAAGGTTTTGGGATTTCAGATTTTGATCGAAAGTTTTCTTTCAACCTAATACCTAGAGTGTATAAGAAGAATAACAATTCTATGATACATATATATTTTCTGTGTTCATGTTAATATGCTTTGTCATGCTCTGTGTAGCCTGGTCTTACTTTACTTTTTGTTTTTCTTTTGTAACGATCTCCTTTCTTGTAAGTTGTACTCAGGTTCATATTATACTTTACTTTGTTCATTGATTAAATATATAGTTAAACGCTGTACTGTGTTTTTACCCTGGATTAGAGAGTGCGGTATCAAATTAATCGTAATAAAATTATCTTTTTTTTAACCTGACGCGCCACCATGTTGCCATTTGAAGAAAAAAAGTAATAAAAGTTTTAAAATCAAACGTCACATAGCTGAAACATTTTGATCGAAAATAGTAAAGTTGTATTTTTACATACATGTTAGGACCGGAATTAGTTATTTGAACGCATCCATAGCCCTCTAGAATAAAAATTTATTTCGAAAAAAAAAATAAAAAAATAGTTTCAAAAAGTAACAAAAATGATACTACTACATGATTGTATTCTTAATGTCATATGGAGACAAAAAAACTGAAAATATACCAGGTGTCCGGTGAAACAGGAAGTTGCATGAATTTGATTTACTTGTCAAAAAATGCAGTTTCATGCATTAAACAGATCCTCTAAATTTTATTTTATTATCTCCAGAAACAAAAAAGTTATAGGGGCGAGCCACCTTCCGTGGACACCCGGTATATATGCATATATATATATATATATATATATATATATATATATATATATATATATATATAAATATATATATATATATATATACTAGCTGATCCGGCAAACGTTCTGTTCTGCCATATAAATATCTATTTTATCTATCTATATATCTTTTCTATCTATCTATTATCTATCTATCTATCTTATCTATCTATATCTATCTATCTATCTATCTATCTATCTATCTATCTATCTATTCTATCTACCTACCTATCTATCTATCTATCTATCTATCTATCTATCTATCTATCTATCTATCTATCTATCTATCTATCTAGTTATCTATCTTTCTATCTAACTATCTATCTATCAATCTATCTGACCCGAAATATATTACGACCTATTCTCAAACCGACTATTGTTATTTTCGATTGCCATCTTGCAGCCCTATTGCGGATCTGTGGATAAAATGAAAAAAAATGAAAATCGCAATGCAAAAATAGGGGTTGATCGTAGAAGGGTAAACAATTGAGAGTAATATGAATTGTTCTATTCTAAGCCATGACAAAATAAAAATGACATAGATTAGAAATAATTTTATATGGTGGTTAAGTCTTCTCAAATTTTCTAATTTCCCGCGCAATTTTCTTAATTTGTCAATAAAAAACACAACAAAAAAAGAATTAGTGAAATCGGTCCAGCCGTTCAAGCAAATTCATTTTTATATATAGATATATATATATATATATATATATATATATATATATATATATATATATATATATATATATATTTATATTTCTTCCAAAAAATATCCATATTTACAACAATTACTGCAATATTGGCAACATTACTAAAATCCTCATCTCATTCAATATAATATTTGGAAACGGTCACTTAAAAGTATCGGTTCTCGTCTTGACAATATGATAATGAATAAGGATTTACTTATTCGCGCCTCATTACCAGGTAATGTATGAAGAAGCATTTAAGAGATACTGTTCGAAAAATAATATAGATTCCTTCATTTTAAAAATTATTTACATAATATATTATGTACGAAATTGTAATATGTATTTTGAATATATAAACTAAAAGTGCTCCGTTTCTTCAAAAAAACGATGTTAGTTAATTAATCAATTTTACGAGTTTGTGTTAAGTTAAACTATACGTATACACACGTCTTGTGAACAGAGGTTGAGTGACCATCTGCGGAACAGACCTGCTGGGTTCGAAACCTGGGTTAGGTGAATATGTTTATGTATGTCTATGAATTTCAGTGGTTCTATTAAAAATTAGTAGTTGTATAATGTAACTAGATACATACATTGTTTATGTCCACAAGCCAATTGGAATCGGCGTTAAACTGTAGGTCCATAGCGTCAAAAAAAAACTAACTGTATATATAATAAACTTATCACTGGTACATAAAAAACAGTGGATATTTCAAAAGCGCAAAGAGATTTGAAGAAACTTGTATAAGAAGGTTATGAAAGGTGAATTAACAGGTTTATTAACATTAATGCTAGAAGTATAAAAATGAGACATAGGCAGGTAATGACGTTATCTACCATACAGTCCAAAATAAGAACTTCAATTGCATTAAGGAGTCAATCAAAACTTATATATAACATTGAATGCATTATGAAGGATAGAAAATGCAGAAACATATGATATTCAGCACAACCTTTGGCTGAACAACTATCACTCAATTTATGAAGTTATGATTCCGAAAAACAAACTAGAATTTAATAAATATAGTACACTGAGATATACTTTCAACTAATTCAATTGATATGTAAACAAAGTATGTCTACTAGACTTGTCTTTTACTTACTTTTTGGAAATAATAAATCTGTTCTGGAGCACTTAGTAGTCTTACACATATCACAAGCATTCCTAACGTAATTAAACTTCACACATTAGTTCATATGGAATCAGAATATTAAAAAAAACTTTCTGCTTCTTTGAATCGTAATTTGTTATTTTCATTTTTCTCCGAAAGATCATAACAAAATCTACTCCTCGTATCTCTAAAGTCGTTCAATAAACTTTACATTGTGGGTTTGTACTTGATGTTTGCAGATGATAGTTCATGGTTTCATGAAGCGGAGCAAATAAAATTCAACGTTCAAGTGCACGAGCGGAATATTAGCGACTACAGATAGCAATGTAACGCATATCTGAGAGCAACTGACTTAAGATTCAACGACTTTCACTATAAAAATAACCGAGAAGATTGAATACTATTTTGACCTACACTCCACCTACTCTTGATTTTTTCACTATGTTCGTCTAGCCTAGCTATTTGTATGCAAGTGAAACATCTATTCCAATTCGCACATATAGTTTAGTCATCAAGTGCTTTTTTATTCAACATTTTTCAGCAGTGTCGGGAAAATATGAGCAAGGTGTCATTCGATTCGGAATAGCATGTAGATATTTTTTGAAAAAAAATAAATTTCCGCTCGCAAAAATTGTGAAAGTTATAAACAATTTACAAAAGAGAGAAGAAATAAAAGAATTCAGGCACTAACTGGATAGTTGAATGAAGAATAATTTGAAGGCCAAAAAATTTTAACGCGATTTTTCAATTAGTTATGCAATAATTAGGTAATTCATAATTTTTTGCTGCTTGAACATGAACCTTGTGAGTGTGATAACCATAGAGATCTGTAATACCTCTATGGTGATAACTGTTAAACTATAGATCTGAGATTTTTTTTCTAGAGCTAGTTTTGAAAGGTTTCAGATTAGATTCTATTTTTCAGTTTTTTATTCATTATTTAAATTTAAAAAATTAAATAATCATGAAATTCTTTTCAATTCTCCTATAAACAACGCATTGGTTTATAATAATTTTTCATACAGTAAGAGATGAAAATTTAAAGAACTATTTTCATACAGCTTCCGATGATAAAGAACAGGTCTATTGAAATTATTATGAAAAAATTTGTTTTTATTCTGCAACTACGTAAATTGTTAATAAAAAACTGAAAATTTAAAATTTTCAATTTTTAACAGTTATAAGATCTACAATTTTCATGTTCAAGCCCAAAATAATTAATAATGATAAAAATTTTTTGCCACCGGATTATTATTCATTCACCTATCTTGTAAATGCCTGAATTTTTTCATTCATTAATTTTTCTATTTGATATGGTTAAATGATATTTATTGTTCCAAAATGGGCGTGGCTTGCTCAAGCCAGATTACCAGTTTTCTGCCGTTTTTTCACTCCTCTGAGAAAATTATAAATATTGATCCTACAGTTTCGGGAGTTGAGGAAATTTCCTCCTTTTTTCGATTTTTGTTTTTAGATATAAAAAACCTCAATTAGTTTTTGAGTTATTCGCAGAAAAACAAACCCCTCTTTTTTTCTTTCAGTAAATTGTTTATAACTTTTACAAATTTCAAGAGCGCAACTGTATTTTTTTCAAAAAACATCTACATTCTATTAAGAATCGAATGAAATATCGCTCATGTTTTTCCGAGACTGTTGAAAAAAGTTGAACAAAAAACCACTTGTTGACTAGACTAATAATCGATAACACAGTTTGAGGAACACAGTTTCTCCTGCGTTCGCGGCATTTGTTTGATGATGGAAAGTGAAATTAGTCAATAATAAAGATTAAAACCGACAGCAGTAATCTCATACCACCTTATATAGCAACAAATCATGTATATACTTAGAAGTGCAATATTTTCTTTGACAAGAAAATATCACCAGTGTTATAGCATGTGTGCAATTATAAATCTCTTTTAATCCTTCATTAGGAGATAATTGCTTTCCTTTATAAATACATTATCGATCTAACTATTTTTAAACGCTCCAAGGAACTTCCATTTCTCATTTAAAGCAGATCCTGTAACGACCTGTAAATAAATCTCAACAACGTTTGGAGATGGCTATATTCGATTTAAAATGTGTGACCTTACTTTTGAACGTTATCAATAAAACTAAATCTAATTGCTTCACAATTCCTCCAATTTACCAATATTTAATAGCTCTATTCTTTTTTCATTCATCTTTGTTAAGTACATTATAAAAGAGAACTTGATTTACCATAAACACCTGAGATACGTGAACCAATAACTAGGGCTTGCTATGTAGGCACCCCAACTGATTGCGTCTGTATGACCTACTCTTTCGACTTGTAAAACCAGTTTCATTATTTGTGCCGTTCCATTCAATATGAAAAGCAGTTTCAGCGAATAGAAACAAAAAATATCCAGAATTATTTATCTCCATGAGTTTATTTAATAATTATCCAATGAATTCATTGACAAACGAGTTAAGAAATATTGAAATGTACACTGCTCTGGTATCTTCGAAATTATTGTTTTAGTTATTCAATCAATTATTGAACCTATTGAGGAAAATACATACACATTGCTATTTTAGTAGAAAAAAACCAGATCACAATTTTTACATTTTAATTCATGTAACAAATTCAAGAGATTTACAATTTTATGATGTGGCTTAGTTCATTTTCATTATCGCAGGCTACAAAAACTTCTCAAATTTGGGTTAGACCTCGACTGGTGAAATTTATCAATTGATTTATATCGGCATGTATTTTTATGTTCTAGAATGACGAATATCAGCTTCTATGGTTCTACACGGTTGAGCAAACTGTCTAGGACATAGACGGTATCGGGTACGAATCCCGGATAAGATTTGAATGTTGTAAATGTCCATGAGATTATCATATATATAATTTTATTAGGTGAAATCATAATTTACAAACCTATTGATGTAAATCGTGACTAATATGAGAAATACTCGCCTGTGTCCCATCATTCTTTTTTTGAAAATGAAAGATAAATCAAAACTATAGAATTTGAGATACTTGTCCGTGTACCTTCACAGTTGGATAATCTTTAGATTTTATAATGTAATGTCTGAAGACACATCACATCTACTATTGTGTTGCTATTATTATATGAAAAATTGTATTATTACTACAACTAAATAATGTTCTATAATTACACTTTTCATGTTAACATTTATAACAGATTTGAGTCTATTTTGATTTGATTTAATTAGATTTGTAAAATATATATAATTCGAACTTTTTTATGTAGGCAGTTTATAATCGGTCAAATATGATGGGCAATTATCAATAAATATATTTCGAAATTTTTTATTGATGATTCTTCATCCAACTCTGAAAAAATTTTTATTATTCGACATTTAGTTATTTCTGAAAGAACTTTGGACAAAATATATTTGAAATTTCACGAAAAAAATTTATTTAGTAGTAGGTATACACGGATTCAATGAGAAATCATAATGTTTCATATAAACAAATATGGTTTTCATAATAAAACACCATCAACCATAATGTAACTCAAGATGTATTAATAATGAAATATAAAGAAAAGCTTGTTCATTCCGTGTGTATTCTTATAATAACTAACTTCAATCTAATATTTATTATATACATAAATTTGTAACTCCATCATTTCACTTAATCTTCCATGAATTTGTCATCTTCTAAGATCGGAGAAGACATATTTATTGCACCATAAATTTTCAGTCAACACAGATCCAACAATTTTAAATGTTTTGGCTGCAGCATCTGAAATAATAATAATAATAATAATAATAATAGACTTTATTGATACCTTTTCATACAGACTGCGATAAACATAGTTACAATTATTGGATATACATATATAATACAATCTTATCAATATCACTATAACGTGTCATCTGTAATCTTAGGCACCAAAAGGTGGGATTCAGCATTGCTTATTAATCCTACCGAGAAGCATACTTGATTTTGCTATAGAACCACCAATTGAAGGAAAACAAAACAATGAGAGAAAAAAACAAAACTAAAAAAAAACAGCAAAAAAAAACTCCAGAGCCATACAGAATGAAGGAAATATACAAAACATACTAGTCACAAAGAACTGGATGCTGATATAATAGTTAATAATGTAAAAATACAGAATATAGGCAATTGCTACTGCTGGTCTAAAAGTAACTGTTCCATTCTTTTCTTAAAAGAAACGAATTTACAACAAAAAAAGTTCTCTGGTATACTATTCATTGTAGCTACTGAAATGTATGAGAAGGAACGCTTAAAAAGAGAAGTGTTGAAACGAGGAATGGCAAGTCTGTTCTTAAATCTTATATTTAAATTGTGAATATCAGATCTGAATCTAATTTTCCTATGGAGGTGCACCGGCTTTTTTTCAGTTGAAAGTTTGAATGTAAAACATGACACATGTAAACGCCTCCTATTTTTCATATTCAGCCACCTCAATTCAGCGAATTTGTGAGACACGTGATCTCTTCTCTTGAGACCATATATCACTTGGATACAACTATTCTGAATCCTTTGTACTCTCATTTCATCAATCTTCAAGAGGCAAGGGCCATATACAATATCAGCAAAGTTGAAGTGTGACAACACCAAGGCATCACAAAGTAATTTCAATTGTCTTTGGTTCAAGAGTTCCCTACATCCATATATTAACTCAAGGTTCACGAAAGTTCTCTTCAGAAGCATATTTATGTGTCCCGTAAACCTCAAATTTACATCTAACATCAGTCCCAGGTTTTTGGACCCCGATGACCATGGAATAATTTTGTCCCCCATAATGATGCGAGTGCTTTCCTCACATATCTGTTTACCCGTTCCCCTGCCGAATACCATCGCAACCGATTTTTCAGGATTTATTGTTAGGCACATTGATCTCGAGAGAGCAGAGAGCCGATCCAAATCCGAATTCATCATATCCACACTTTGAAGAATTTCATCCCTACGACACGCCAAAAATACTTGTGTATCGTCAGCATATAGATTCCCCTGACAATCATTTAAACAACTTGTTAGCCGAAAATTTTCATTAATAATGGCAACTAATCTGCCACTACTAATCAATCATAGGAATTCATTACCTGTAAGAATATAATTATCTTTTGTAAAATGCAGAGAACACGCCGTCATTCTTGAAGTTGTGTGATTCTTTTTCAGATTGATTTTCCATACCTTCAATGAATCGATGTTTTTCTTTTCTCCCAAATGATTTTCTCTCAATACAAAATATTTGTTTGGCTTCGGAAACCGATGAAAGCTACTACTTGCATTTGAATATGCTTTAGAATTACAATTTTTCACGCCACAACACTCTCTAGACTTGCTGATTTCACGTTTTGCAAAATTGACACTTTTCATTATTCACATTTCGCGACCTCATTTTTAAGAAATCAAAAACTTGTCATGCAATTGCATGTATGGAAATAAAAACTTCATCCATCTGGTCGCCAGAGTTCGCCAGCTGATATTTCAGATCCCAATATGTACATTTATAATCAAATAAGGTAAATAACTTGGCTTGATTCCACTAAAATTGCTTTACTTATGCGACATATATGACTATTAAAGGTTCTGTTCTGATAATGTAACAATCTGCTTTAATAAGTGGGTATATCCTAAGGTCTATTTGGTCATTAGTGATGGATAGGTTCATGGAGCAGAACGACGTAATCTCTAGACACTCTTAAAGGTCTATTCCCTTTCTTTTGTAGAAATTAAGTTTCTAAGGCGGTACCAGACTAGATGAACATGAAAAATCAATCATCCAAAGGAATACCGTCTCTGAAATTTCTGAACATTGCATACAGAATAACCATTTTAAAGACTTAAATATTCCGGAGAAATTTTTGAACAAGGGTAAGGCGATGGACCTTTTAGAAGTTCTAGAGATTACGTGGGTCAGCTCCAGGAACTAACCCTTCACTGATAACTGAATAGACCTAAACATATACCTACTCATTAAAGCAATAATGTTGCATTTTCAATTCAAAATTGTCTTGATGATGAGTTAATAACCCGAAACATATGTTTATGTCGAGTAAATATCGAAATTTTAGTGGAATCAAGCCAAGTGTTATACTCTATTTGATATATACATATTTTGAGCAATGTTCCACCAAGTATCAAACCAGCATAAAGCTACAGTTCTTCCGGAGGAAAGTTTTTTTGCTGAATTTTTCTACTTGTTGCCAGGGGTAGAAATTTATGGCAATATACGTAAATTTCTTGTTTCCACTGAAGCAACTATAATTGTCAATAGCATATTATTTAGTAGAAAAAATCAAGATTTGTTGCCGAAACATAAAGAAATTTTAAGGAACATTTTGGAACATTTACGTAAACAAGCAACAGCAACAAAATGTTCCTCAATGTTTGCTATATATTCATTCGTTTTCGTACTTCACTGCACACTGAAAATCTGTGACACGAATGTTTACTATAGACCAGGGTAGAAGCTTTTAAAAATGATAAAAAATAATAGTAGGACGAAACTCATTGGAAAAGGAGGTGAATATAATAAAAATGAAAGAAAAAATAATTTACGGGCGATCTGAGGTCGGGAAGGGGAAGGGGGTGAGTTTTTATGGGTAAAAACGATTTATCTCGATTTCCGGCAAAACTACAAGTCCTATGGAAAAAAGTTAAAAAGCAAAAGTGTAGGTAATAAAAATATCTACAACTTTAGTAATCACATTTTTTTCACATAACCTCAAAATTTATGTTAAAAATTCAAAAAACCAGGTTTTTGGTTTTTTATTTTTTTACAGAAAAAAAAAACAATGTAGCTGCTTGCTGCGTAATGTTTTCCTACTTAGCGCAAATATTTATTCATGATCTCTTCCACTTTTTCATTTTTCTGCCAAATTAAAATTTCGAATTCGAGTTTTTTCCAATTTTTTGCATTTTCTGAGAATATTTACTACAGTAATGTATACACCATCGGAAAGAAGGGATTTCAAAGAACATAAAACACACCAACTTTTTGAACAAAGCTGATATTTTGACAGGAGAATTTTCGATTGAAAATTAGGGTGCTTTTTCGATGTTGAGTCAAAATAAGGTGAAAAAATGAATATTTCAAATCAAATAAATTTCAGTGTATTTGGGACATAAAAAAGTAAGTTTTCACCAAATTCCGTTGAAAAAATTTTTTTTCTGTAGAAGATGAAAATAAAAAACCAAAAACTTGGTTTTTTGAATTTTTCACTTAATTAGTGAGGTTATGTGAAAAAAGTGTGAATACAAAAGTTGTAGATCTCTTCATTACCTACAACTTTGCCATTTCACTTTTTTCCATAGAAATCATAGTTTCGCCGGAAATCGAGATAAACAGTTTTTTACCCTTTAAATCTCACCCCCATTCCTTTCCCGAACTCAGATCGCCAGTAAATTATTTTTTCTTTCATATTTATTATATTCTGCTCCTTTTCTAATGGGTTTCAACCTACTATTATTTTTTTTGATTCCAAAAATTATCGACCCTGGTCTATAGTTGCGTTCTCCATACGTTCCCACTGCGATAGCAACACGGATTTTTTTACACGTTTCCTATTTTCTTTTGAAGTTTACCGCCCGAAATGGAAACCGGCGACAAGTAGGAACAGTCAACATTTGTTGCCGAAAAATTAAGAAATTTTGAGGAACATTTTGGAACATTTACGGAAACACGCAACAGCAACAAAAATTTTCCGCCGGTGGAATCGTAGCTTTGAGGGTGACAAGTAGAAGCAGTCATTATTTATTGCCGAAACATAAAGAAATTTTAAGGGACATTTAGGAACATTTTGGAACTTTGTCGGAAACACCCAACAGCAACAAAAATGTTCCACAATATTCCTTCGGTGGACCTGTAGCTTTAGATTGGCGTTATTATACGTACATTTATTGTACTTTTGTCATTCGGCACAATTCTATATTGAACTAATTCAATAAAATACAAGTTTGAGAATGCTGAAATATTAAATCATACCACTTTTAGGGAATCTATAAATTATTATAATTTGAGATATTTTGACAATGAAAAACATTCGCGTGGAATTGCTTTCATCGCTAGATATATAAAATCGAAGATAGGAGTAGTATTTTGACTATAAATATATTCAAGGATAGAATTATATTTTATTTAAGTAGAAAAACAAAGCAGTTAGAAGTGTTAGAACTATAAGCAAGTTTAATACTAAGTGATACAAGTTTTTTTCAGAAATCAAATTGAATAATCACGTATTTGGCAAGGTTCGGTGTAAAATATCATAGTTGTACCCTAAGCTTGATATTTAACGTAGTGAGATATGAACTACTTAGTGCTGATGCAGGATCGCATCTGAAAAATTCAGAAAAAAGAAACCGATTTAATGCATGAACAAAAATAATTCAGTTCACGGTTGTGTGTTGTGTTGACCTTCTATTGAAAGCGAGTTACGGACATGAATTAATAATAACTTAAAGAGCAACGGAAGGTGCGTTCACACAATTTCTATTCAAAGTGATCGGAAAAGATTGAAGAAGTTACAATTGTTGTGAATATTGAAATCTAATGCTATGGTTCAAACTGAAGTGTAAATTATTCACATTTATTTATTTATATATATATATATATATATATATATATATATATATATATATATATATATTTATAAATTCATTGAGTATATTTCGCAAGGCATATACATTGAATGTCAACTTTGAAGAGACATCCATTTTATATTCCATCTAATATTTGTGTGACAAATTCCTACCAATACTATATATTTTCACATCAATAAAAAAATTAATAAATCAACACCTTATTGGTGATATCACCAATTCATTCATCCCAAAGATTATTCCGTTTTTTCCTAGGTCAATTAAATAATGAAACAGCTGTTCTGATCCCACCATTCCAGGAAAACATTGTTGTTGAAAATGTTGAATCTGTTGCTATTGCTCTACAGGAGAATTATTTGCCTCAAAATCTCAATAGTATTGATTTATGTTGACATTTAATTAGTGAAATGTTATATGTAAAGTTACTTATTCTGTATTTTAGCATCAAATCTTAAGGTGATAATAGAACAGAACCATCTGATACGCAGTATCTTAACTGAAATATTATCAGCCATAAAAGAAAAGGGTGAAAGAGATACTTTTGAAAAAAGGCATGGGTCCCGGTGCTTGTATACAGACTTTGATATACATTTTCCGATAAATTGTGTGGAGGATTTGGAAAAATTTGAAGAAGTTTTGAAAAAAGAAGATAATTTTGAAGCAGCTGTAAGTTCATATATTCTTCTTTTTTTCCAACAAACTATCTATAGTACTTATGTTTTAGGTAATTGAATTGGCAAAATTGGGAGGAGCCAACAATTACAATTTTGTAAAACGTGTCATGACATCATTGATAAGCAATTAAGAGGCAAGTGGATTTAGTTGGTTGGGCCGTAAAGGCAAAAAGCCATTTATCAATTTGTTGATGGCCAAACTTGTCCTGAGTGAGTAAATCTCTTCAAACTGTGAATCTTTGAAAAATATTCAGAGCTTCTGCATTCACAGGGCGAGGCAAAAGTATGGAATAAATTTGATATTTCCATAACTGGGAGAGGATTTTTAGTGAACCCTCGTTCTCAGAATTACCAAAATGTTTTCTATACTTTTGTCACAATCTCTTCAACAAATCCTCAAATTTGTTAGAAATGCAACATGAAAATTAGAATATCTACGATAATGATAAGTTATTGAAGCAATTATTTTCACTAAGAGAGAACATAATGAGATAATATATAGTTCACATTTGATGTAAAGAAATTTTTTTGTAGATGCAGCAGAAAAAGCCAAAAAGGCCAAGGATAGAAAAGAAACCGAGGTATCCCTGCAATCCTGGCTCAAGCGAGCCAGTGAGCGCAAGCAGTCCAGCTCAAAAAAATTTTAAATGTTTAGGAATTTTGTATCGAAAATATATGTTTTATAATATTTATGTGTCTTACTTCGTAGAAAAGTCAAACATAATTATATTCTTAATGTCCCCAATATGTCCATTTAAGGACCTATAATGGATGTCCCCAGGACATCCTGATTAGTAACAATGGACGTCCTCAAGACGTCCATAAAACGTCCGTTGTCCGGATATGGACGTGTTTAAGACGTCCTGAATGTCCAGAGTGGACGTTTTCAAAACGTCCATAAGACGGACTTGTGCTGACTGGGCTTCAATCACAAGTGGACACGGACATTCCAGCTCTCTCGCGACTAAGTCTTCACCTTCAATCTGCGTTTGAAGATTCCACCATCTATCGGGTACCTGCGTTGTGGTTGTGTTTCGATTATTTTTCGTATATTTTTGGTTCTTTCAACTTATCAAAATGAATTCTAGGAATAAAGAAAGTGGTCTGAATGTGATGTTGAAGCATCTGGCGTTTAAATCTAAAAGTAGTTCAAATTCCACTGCAGACATCCGAATAAAGTTTCTAAACTGTTGTGCATCTTCGCTCCGATTTCATTTCTGCACACAACACTTTTTTTTCATTTTTCGTTGTTTGGCTATTGTATAGGCTATTCTAAAAGCAAAGGCTTGCTGCGAATCCATTCCAGCAAAGAAAATTTATAAATTATCACACAAGTACTCTCAGGTGGAAATGAAATGTTCCAGATCTCGAGACTACTGTGACTATTGAGTCTCACGAATCTGTCTCGAAAGCGATCTCAAGTGGATAACCCGTGGATAACCCCTTGAGACTGATCTCGAGACTTTCTCATGTGGACACTTAGCTTAATGTGAAGATAATTCCAATCTAGTTCGATTTCAAAAACAAATCGATTACTTCATTGTACCTTAATCATTCTACAGCTGGAAAAAAATAAGAATATTCATAATTCTAATGGTATCAATGTGATGATATATTTTAAATAATTCGATGTAACTGAGGAATTTATTCCAATACCTGTACACTCAATTAGAAAAACTACATGAGAAATTTATTAATTTATAGTAGAATTATAAGGACGCGCTTCATAAAATAGGTATGGCTTTCAGAACAATAAAAAATAATTTAGTTTCATTATCCTAAAAAAGCACAATTTTGAATATCTTCAAACAGTCATCTCTAGAATAAGCTTTGAGAGTTACAATAGAAAGAAAGAAATAGCTTCACTGTCATATAAAATTACAAAACTTTGTGGACAAAGCACATATAACGGATTAAAAATGAAATTTAACAAAAATAACTAACCAAACAAAAACACACTTTCAATAATTGAACAAAAATAGAGTTTATTTTCAGAAAATTGATTCGAATTTATAATTGAATTTCGATAAAATTACAATTTTATATCAGGTGAAAATGAACAGAATGATCAGTTATATATAATTAATGAATCTTTCATAACACTTCTTCCGTACCTAATTTTAAAAGGCTTTTCTCAAAATTACGTATTTCTGTGAAGGCCTCTAGAGCCTAACAAAAAAATTGCATTTTTATACCTGTTTATAGTAAGAATTGTGGGTCCAAAATCCACTCTTGGGTGTTTTATATATCCCATGAGATTTAATACTGACATATTCATGCTGATGAAAACAGATAACACAAAATAGACTAATGGGAAATACTTGATAATAATCGATTAAAAAAATAAGATTTTATATTCCCACAATTCATTTACATTCTTCATTACGAGAAAATATAATAGTATAAATTGTAGAATATTTTTGTTAAAATCATTCAGATACTATAATTATGTAACTTAAGAAAAAATGTTTTCAACATATATACAGTCCCATTGCAGTGTGTGGACGCGCTACATAAATTGAATATGCTGAGATTATGTGATATTTGGTTTATGCTAGAATTTCTCAGTGAATCGAGTTCTATTGAACACAAAGAATAAATATTATCAGTGGTTTTGAATTTGATACTACAATATTCAGTTTAAACTTCCAGATTTTTCCTAGATAAAGGATTACCTCTGAGGATTTTTTTCGGACTAAAAATTTTGCCACTATCACTTGTTTACTACTTATTTAAGAATTTTGGACATTTTCTAACACTTCTCGGCGCTTTTTGTCCCATTATAGTACTTTCGTGCTAGAGTAATCCAAATTGTGTTTTTCACTTACTTTGTGATTAGATATTGAGTGTGGTATATTTTTGGTCTTAAGACTCGTATACATTTAATATACTACAGAAAGGTAATAACATATTGCAATATAAATATATATATATATATATATATATATATATATATATATATATATATATATATATATATATATATATATATATATACAGGGTGGGCAAACTTCGTTGAGATTTGGGGGTTTAGGGTACTTCTAGCATATATAGCAAAAGACGAATAAAAATTTTCGAGACAAGTTTGAATATGAAAACCGCTTTTTGATAAGTCAAGTGTCAAGTCGTTTTCGATTTTCAAAAGTTTGCATTTTTGAAAAGTCACCATATCTTCTTTGTTATCAAAGTTTTCTATTTTTCAAAGAGGCCTTTTCTTCATTTTTTTCGAAGACCAATCCGCCACTGAAAAATAACATGTCAAATTACATTTAGTTTTTGAGATATAACACAAACTTGATATTTTTCTTATTCATTAAAATGTACAACATAATAAGTATAACAAAAAGGAAATTTAATGAGGAACATGATCAACTAGTAATTAATGTTATAATATTAAATATAGAATCACTGAATTATTTCAAAGTAACGAAATTACTTTTAGATAGGTATGATTGCTTACTTACAATAAAAACTAGAATAACCTCAAAAAATCAACACAATTAATTAATTGAAACATAAAATTTTTTCTCAACTGAAAATTCCAAAGAAAAACAATCAACTTATTATATACATCTTATATAATTGTTTCTTAACAGAAGGCTATCGAATTGGAAAGCAAAGACAACCCGTTGCAGAATATTGTATCCGAGAAATTTATTTGCATTTCTTTGCCAAAAAAAATTGACGTAATATGATATCTAATACTCGATAATATATTAACAAACTCTCTTCCGGTATATCGAATGATTAAGAATTGACACGATTCTGATTGGAAAATCGAAACCTTGTTTTGACACGCTAAGATCATTCAGTTAAAAAAACAGATTATCTGCTAATGAATAATGAAATCAATACCTAGATATCTCTTCACTGAGTTTCATACCTATAGTAATTAATAATAATAAAATCGATTATTTATTCGACTATTATAATTAGGGTACGCGCTACGTCTATTCACTCGAGTTCCAATGAGAAATGTAAAAAATAATCAACTTACTCAACATCAAATTTGAATCGCTTTCTTTTCGTTATTGATGAAAAGGTTTCTCCCAATAATTTGGAAAACATTTTTGAATAAACAAAATGAAAAATACAATCGACTTGAATTTTACTACTATATCAATACAATAAAAACAAAAAATAATAATTTGGCTTTATTATAAGTTAAAAATGAAGATAAGAAAATGTGAAGGTGTATATTTTCACACTAAATCTCATTTACAACATCCATGTCTTACCCTGGTTTCGAACCCAATACCGTGTGCGTCCTAGACCGTTTACTCTAGTTATATATATATATATATATATATATATATATATATATATATATATATATATATATATATATATATATATATATATATATATACATATATAAATATATATATATATATATATATATATATATATATATATATATATATATATATATATATATATATATATATATATATATATATATATATATATATATATATACATGGGCGCTGCCAGCCAGTAGGACAGGGGGAAGGGGGTCAAGACACGGGGCCCGGGGGTGTCTTTCTGTTCAAGCACCGCTTGCGAAAATATACTTTTTTAAAATTCATTTCTGATGCTAGTTTTAATCAGTTCTTTGCATAAGTCTGTTAATACCTAAAAAAAATAAGTAAATTATAATAATTGATTTATGTTTAAAAAATACTGAACGTGAAAATGTGCCTGCAGGTTAGCTTTTTTTATAGCGAAATTCATTGTATGTAGAACATAATCAAACAGCATAGAGATGACTGCGAAACAGAATTTGAAAATTTTCTAGAAAAAGCAGAAGAAGAAGCCAAAAAGTTGGGGTTTGAGTTTGTGATGCCGTGCCTAGCATCAAAACAGATTCATCAAGAAAATCATCCATCAATGTCATTGGGCGAGTACTACACAAGAGGAATTTTCAATCCATATCTAGAAGCTCTATTTCAGTATCTACAGGATCGATTTTCAGAAAAAAATTCGAAAGGATACAACTTATATGAGCAACATCCAAAAACCATACGGAGCATGACTGAATATTTTTTTCGAGGTAGCAGCCGCTATTCAACACTTCTACGGTGATCGTTTGGATAACTTTCTGTCAAAGGCACAAACCAGGTATGAGATGTGGAAGTTGTCTGAACTTACTCCTCCAGAAATTAAAAAATCAAAATATATCGACCTGCTTAAATTTTCATTCGGCAATATGCCCTCTGTAACGGAAGCAATCAAAATTAGATTTACCCTTCCAGCCATAACCTGAACCGTTGAGAGGTCCTTCAGCACATTAAGAATAGTCAAGACATGACTAATATGAAGCGGACTTTCCGGACTTTGTACGATGAGTATTCATCGTAAAAGAGTCCGGAAAAATTCAGCATTTATTGATGCAGTAATTAATAAAAATGGGCTCCGCCCCAGAAGAATGCAGTTAATGCATGATTTTGATTTTGTTGTAATTTAACTTGTTTTTTCTCAATCAAGGGGAGGGCAAATGCCCGATTTGCACCCATTGCCGGCGCCCATGTATATATATATATATATATATATATATATATATATATATATATATATATATATATATATATATATATATATATATATATCCTTGCGCTTTAGTACCTATGTTCCCTAGTTTTCCTATGGCAGTCCAACTCATACTAACTCTTCTGTTGATTTCTGCTTGTTCATTTCTTATCCCGAGTTTCATCAGATGTCCTAGATATACGTATTCGTCGATTATATCTATCGCGTCGCCATCTATAGTTATTGTAGTTATATCTTCAGTTAAGACTTTGGTCTTTTTCGTTTATTTTCAGCCCTACTTTCTCTGAACCTAATTTCAAATTTGAAATAATTTCTATTATTTCATTTGGATCGCTGCTAATTAGAACTATGTGGTCTTCAAAGCGAAGATGGCTTAGATAGCATTGATGCTTATCCCTTTATGATTCCAGTTAAGTTTTATTTTAAGAAAGCCTTAGTGTCTCTTTATCCGACTCCTCTTTGTATCTTTATTTTATCGGTTATCAATCCATCTTCGAGTTTTATTTGAAGTGTCACCTTACCATAAATGTTCTTAAGGAGGTTTTTATACCTGCTTGGAATATCGCCCAGTGGTCAATAGATTCAAAAGCTTTATTGTAATCAATAAAAGCTAGTTGTAGTGGGATGTTGTATTCGTTAGATGTTAGATTTCTCTATTAGTATTTTGATGTTCTGTAAATGCTCGATGGTGATATATCCTTTATGACATCATGCTTGTCCAGGTGGTTGATAACTGTCAAATTTAATGGATAATGAGTTCGTGATGATTTTAGTCAGTAGTTTATAAAGACGCGAGAGGGGGCTAATGGGTCGGTTATTTCTTCTGTACTTCCGTTATATATATATATATATATATATATATATATATATATATATATATATATATATATATATATATATATATATATAAGTCCACGGATGGGGTGCCCAAGAGGAAAAAATTTTTTATTTTCAGTTTTAGAGAAAAAAGTTTTGCTTGTTCAAAAACCGCATAAAATGAAATAATATTCAAGTTTTGCAGAACCTGCTTCTTTTTATATAGAATTTTATGTGAAACCTCATGAATTTATGCACAAAGTTCGAAAATGTAGTAATTATCTAGTGAGTGACTTTTGTGATTGCCTAGGTAACTGTCAACATCGGTGAATATAGTTGTCAATAGGAGCGATCCTTAAACAACCTCAAAAACATAATTTACTGAAACCAGTATTTTTCTTTTCAAAAAAATTATCTCAATCACAAAAAAATAAACGTGCAATATTCCTGGAATGTCTGGCAATAAAAAAATCGATATTATATTGGCAGTACTACTTAATGGGTCATAAGTTCACTATATTTTCTGATCATAAACCTCTTGAAAATTTCAATATAAAAAAAAGTCAGGACCCTGAATTATTCTTCTTCTTCTTTACGTGCCGTCTCCTTTAAGAAGGTTGGCTATCATCATGGCGATTTTTATCTTTGAAGTTGCGGATCTGAACAAATCATCAGAGCTACTGTTGTACCACTGCCTTAGGTTGTTCAACCAGGAGATGCGTCTTCTTCCTATACTTCTTTTACCCTGTATTATTAACAATATTAAATTATATATCAGACTACGATTTTAACATAATATATAACCCTGGAGAAAATAATACAGAAGCGGATGCTCTTTCACGTAACCCGGTTTTAGAAAATAATGTTAATAATGAATCTACTATCCAAATAGTAGATGACGTAGTAAACAACCAAAAACAATTACAAAAAGAAAATGAAAAATTCGAAACTAAAAATAATATTTATTATAAAACCTTAAATAACAAAAAAAAATTGGATTACAGAGGACTTCGGTATTAAACTAATAAAAAAAATACACAGTAACAGCCACATAGGTGTAAAACAATTAACACTAACTTTGACACCAACATATTACTTTAAAAATATGCACAAACATATAAATCTTATTTGTCGAACATGTGAAACATGCATAAAAAATAAAACAAGATTTGGAAATTTCAAACAACCCCTGTCCCAACTAGGCCCAGCTTCGGAGCCATTCCAGATAGTATCTCTTGATACAATAGGAGGATTCGGAGGAAAAAAATCATCAAAAAGATATTTACACTTGATAATAGATCATTTTATGCAATCATAATTGCGCTTTCGCAATAACATCAAAAACCCAAACTGCAAAAGACTTTATTAATTTAATTAAAAAAATTCAAAAAAAAATAATGTGAATTTAATTTTAACGGACCAATATTCCGGCATAAACTCAAACCAATTCAAGAAATTCTTAAAATCAGAAAACATAAAATACATATTTACAGCTGTAGATTGCCCTTTCTAAAATGGACAAAACGAGCGCACAAATCAAACTTCAGTAAATTCAATTAGATGTAAAATTTCGGAGAATAGACACCGACCGTGGAGAATTATAGCCGAGCAATGCATTGAAAACTATAATAACACTGTTCATAGCACCACAAAATTTACGCCTAGTTATCTTTTAATCGGAATTGATAATTCTTTCTTACCACTGAGTTAAACAAAAATAACTTAGAAAACTTAAATGAAAACAGAGAAATAGCATTCTTGAATTAAAAAAAAGTTCATGATCGAAACAAAATTTATTATGACAAGAATACGAAACTAATAACATATGAAGAGGGAGACCTTATATATATCCAAAACTCAAGTCGTCTAAACCGGAACAAGCTAGATCCAATCAGAATGGGTCCTTTTAAAATAAAAAAGAAAATTTCAAATTTACTATACATTATAGACTCGGGTTTCAAAAGAAAGGAATCAAATATTTTCCATGCAAGTAAAATAATCCCTTACTATCCTGCTCCCGAATATAATTTACACCAGTTTGGTGGGGGAGGGGGGATGTAAGTTTGGAGTTTCGTCCAACCTAACGATGCGCTCAGTGTAGTCGACTGAGTGGATCAGGGTTTCGAGGTTTCTCAAAGATTTATCAGGTCATCATATCCAGATACCTTGACTACTGTTCATTTTCAATTGTATAAATTTGACACTGTCATAAATTGTATATTTGTTAAAACAAACATATTCATTTGTGAATTAATGTACTTGTTTGTTGATTCAGGTAATGTTATAATGTATTGAATAGGTTTAATGTATGTAATTATGTGTTTTAATAAACTTTTCAGTTATTGCTAGCATCAACAGCCGTACTTAAATACATCATGAGTCTTGATAGCAGACTTATATATATATATATATATATATATATATATATATATATATATATATATATATATATATATATATATATATATATATATATATATATATATATATATATATATATATATATATATATATATATATAACGGAAGTACTTTTAGACGTTCGAGAAAGTCATATGTATTTTTTATTTATGATAGTGAGATATGTTGGATTTCTTTCTTACGGTTTACGTAATATATTTATTTGAAAGTAAGGCTGCTGGGCTGTGCTCAAAGAAAATATTTTATCCTCCTTAGAGGCTGATTCATTTCACAATCGGTCAATCAATTTATATTTTATCGATTCGTAATACGATTCCGATAATCGTGATCAATTTATTGTATAGGTCATAATAAAAATCACAATAACTTCTATATAAATAAGCTAATTTCTCCCATTCATGGTATGGGAAAAAAATAATTGAATGATTCTATTGTTTGCCCGTAGCATTGTGAATGATTTTCCAATCAAATTTCCCATCAAAGTATCACGTTTATTAAACTATACGTGCAACTCATTCTTAGTTTTGTATGATTAATGGAGTTATTTAAATAATAGGATTCTTTTATTTCGTTCCAGTTTGCAAGTCTTGACAAATCATTGAAATTTTAAGTAAATCAGAACAAGCGGTTCTCACCGAATATCGCAAATTAATGATACTAAATAATGGGAAAAACCAGCTTCATCGAATCGTGATTTTTTTCTTTATATATAGGTTATTATTCAATGTTCAGTTGTTAATTTTATTGATATGTTGAAGAAAAAAGATTTGTTTCAAAATGTTATTTGTAATTAGCTATTCTGCTCCAAGTTTTGTCGAGACGTTCAGTTTAGTATGTAGGTAGATACCTGTAATGGCTGGGTTCGGTATTTCAATCTAGCAGATTGGCAGATGATAATTTATTTAATTTTAAATAGAATGACTGTATACACGCAATCTAAACTATGTAAATTACCCAGTATGATAACTACTGAATCTCACGGATTCTTAGAACATCCATATCTCACGCGGGATTAGAACTCGATGGTTATTTTATGTATCAAGAAAATAAATATTTTGATGTTGATATGGAAAACTTTAAGTTTTGAATTGAAATCAAGTTTCTATTCATCTGCATTCACAAACCATTAGTGAATTATCGAAAACATCAAGTCATCTTTTCAGTGCAGCTTATTTGACTCGGTGTGAATTAACATATTTCTGATTTTTCTTCTTTTTCTTCTTAGCGTGCCATGTCCTATCGAACGTTGGCAATCATCAGCGCTATCTGGACTTTATCTACCGCTTTTCTAAAGAGCGTCCTCATGCTGACTCCATACCATTGTCGTAAGTTCTTTAACCAGGAAGTTCTTCGATGTCCTGGACCCCTTCTTCCATCAATCCTACCCTGCATAATGAGCTGAAGCAATTCATATTTTGTATTACGTAGAATATGTCCGAAGTATTCCAATTTCCTCTTTTTTTTTTGATGGAGCATGTGATTTCTGGTTGTTTGTGTAGTTGGTTTAATACTCAATCCACGAAATTCGCAACATAAGACGGTAGGCCCACATTTCAAAGGCTGCCAGTCTCTTATACATGGCATCTGTAAGAGTCCATGATTCAGCTCCATACAAGAGTATACTGAAGACATAACACCCGAGAATACGCATCCTCAACGACAAGTCGATATCACGGCTGCATAGTACGGTCTTCATTTTAATAAAAGCGCCTCGAGCTTGTTCTATTCGGGACCTTATCTCCCGCGTCATGTCCCAGTCTGCGTAATGCGTACAGCCCAAGTACTTGTACTGCTGAACCCGTTCTACGGTTTCTTCCTCGCAGTTTAGATTTTTCCCCAATACAAGTCGCGGTCCGACTACTATATGGATAACAACCCATAACCCCCTCCGCCAGAGATATTGGAAACCAACAATTCACCGTTTAGAGATCGAAAATGTAGAATTCCTTCGCGGGAATAAATACTTTCTTATATTAAGATGTCTACTTTGCAACTGTGACATATGTGATTGCAGAGCACACTAACCTAGTAACATTAAGATGTCTACTTTGCAACTGTGAAATATGTGATTCCAGAGCACACTAACCTAGTGTTTAAAAACTCTAGACATAATCACGACAGGGCACGCAATAAATACTTGTTGCGATATTCGTAATATTTAACAATCAAATCATGAAAAATTAAAAGTTGACCTTAGTCAATTTCATATATGATATAAAGTGAACAAGGAAAATTTTCAATAGTTCAAAAATTATCAAACATTTTTCCAAGGGAGCGAATATGGAGTATATGGAGTTATATGTATTCCGCGACTAGAATTCCACATTCACAAAACAACGGTGAATTATAGAAAGAATTATCAAAGACCTCTTCTTGTTCACTTATGCCCGATTTCACCAACGATATGTAAGGAAGTTCCTAACTAAGTAATTCCTACGATAGGAAATACCTAAATCCGATACTTACCTAAATAGGATTCCACCAACCTAAGACATTCTTAGTTGAGAAATACCTTGTTAAAAACTTGATTTGGAAAGTTTTGTACATATAATTGGTACCATTGTTTAATACTAGACTGTAAATTTGACAAAAGGATAGTAAGAAGAGAAAAAATGATAGGAATATAATAATTTTATTATATCAATCATTTGAGGTTAAGCATTCCCGAAATACTCTAGGCAGACCTAACGTTAGGTATTTCCTATCGTCCTTAGGCATAACCTAACGCGTGGTGAAACGCAAATTGCACTTAGGAATTTCTAAATCCGATTTATGTATTGCCTAAATTATTGGATTAAAGTAATATACAATTCATTCATATAATTTGAATCTTCTATGTTATCATTGTAACTGAATCTTCGCGATTATTTGGTAGATTGAGAGGTTATAAATAACATGTTTTCTCCAGTGTTTTTAGTTTTTCACATAGTAACTCTAATATATTATATATTGTCTGACAAAAATATTTCTGCTCGATTTCAATTACCTATAATATTATATTATTAGTTCTTCCTATTAGTTCAGATTCATGAAATACTGGAATTTCTACTTACCTATATATATATATATATATATATATATATATATATATATATATATATATATATATAAGGCCAAGTCAGAAGACGTTTAATGATAGCAATTAAAATTGCAGTTATAATTGGATAGATTGAACAACACTGACGAGGTCATATATGAAATACATTTATTTTCCTCGAATAAGATTTTTTTTACAAATTTCTATAATTCAGATGACGCAATTTCAGAAATTCGATGCTTTTTTTTCATGCTCATCTCATGTGATATAATAAATTCTTTTCACAACATATTAAAATGTCGTTTATTATAGGAATATGATACTTCTCGAAGAAAAGGGATTTTATATTATAATTCTGCTATTGAAGAAAGCGAAGTTGACAGTGTTGTGCTAATAATATGCCTGGTTCAATGAGCTGAACTGTAAATTAAGGAGATCTTATATCGCCTCTCGAATAAACCGCCTACGGGTCGACTTACACGTACAAAACAAATTATTTGCGATCCAATGATCAGTTAAAGATATTTGAAATTTTTTATGTGTATGGTCGACATGCCGATTTCAATTTGAAGAATGAAATTGAATATTGCGTCGGTTGCTAAAATAATTTCTTCAGCGCAATCTAAAGTCAATTATTGAGACTTAACGTTTGGATACAACCTTGTCGAAAAAAAATAATTTGATGTCATTGACTGCGGCCCATCGAATGAATCAATTTAAGATTCAAATTTAATTATATTTTCGTGAATTTTCGTTAACATTCAAACCACAATATTCAAAATTCTCAGGTTTTCTTTCTTGTTATATCATTCCGAAAATTTTTGATTTTGTTTTTCATTTTTCTATATAGACATAGTTGGTTTGTTTTGTTTGTACAAGCTACCGCTAAGGGTATAAAGTAAAACTCAAAGGAAATTCAATCATTAATTTTCACATTGTCTAGTTCAATGGTTCCCAATCTTTTTCCTAAAGGGACCTACCAAATTTCTGGAAAATTTTTCTCGACACAATATACATATATATATATATATATATATATATATATATATATATATAATATATATTTATATAATATATATATATATATATATATATATATATATATATATATATATATATATATATATATATATATATATATATATATATATATATATTTATACATACTATCACTATAGTGACTTCATAGCAATTAATAGTAGTATAAAAATTAAACTACATGAAGTGAAAAAGAAAAATTCTTCGATAATTTTAAAAATCATCAAACAACTTTCCAAGGGAGCTGGTTATACGTATTCCGCAACGCGAATTCTACATTCACAATCGAACGATGAATTATAGCAAACCTCATGTCACCCCGACTCAAAATCTGCATACAGCTGTTTCGATTATATTAAATCTCATCAGTGCAGCTTATTCAACTCGGGAGTGAATTAACAAATTTCTAATTGTTCCCCAATACAAATCTTGACCGATCTACTATCTGTATAACCCAGAGCGCCCTTCACCAAGGATATTGGAAACCAACAATTCACCGCTTAGATCGAAAATGCAGGATTGTTTGTCCAACAAAACTTGTCTTTCACTCTGTTATCTTAAACCTAACCTAATTATTTCTTAGAAACGATGAAATTAGCCTTGTATCACGTTATGCATTAATTTTTATGAGGAAAATAATGATGCTGATGTTTTTGTCGATAATAATTACATGAAGTTACTATACTGTAGCATTTTTCTCATAAAGAAGCCATGTATATTATTAATTTATTATTTCTGATAACTAGAGAAACCTGGAGAAGTTTATTTTAAGGAAACAACAATTACAGAACATATATTCATATGACACGCGTCGATCAAGTGGTCAGCATTGTTTATTTCGCCAGAATCTGCAAGTTAACTCGGGTGTATAGCTCCATCTACAGGCTATCGTTTGGAAACAATAATTTACTATAAGCATCAGCATGCAGAACTCTTAGTTCTAAAATTGCGAATACTTTCGATTGAATATCAGTATGAATTGCTACAGCAAAAATACGTATAAAGTAATATTCAGAGAAAATCGTAGTGCCGATATTATAAATATCAAACGTATGAAGTATTCACTGATCCACAAAAGTTATATTATACTCTCATAATTTAAATGAGACAAAACTTTTAGAGATAGCTTCACATCTTTATGACATAATGAGTTTCATCAAATATTCTTAGAAGTTTCATTCGATTAACTATCACGAATCTGTAAATTTTTCTGTCAAATCTACATCCTTATGTTATTAGTTATTGAACCGTTCATGCATAACCAGATTAAGAGAAGACATAAGTGTTTGAGTTGGTGCAAAAAACAGATGAATATTTATCACTGAATTGTTTCAATCAAAAATAAAAAAACATCTAATTTCATAGTCAATTGGGAGCTCAAGTATATAAAATCAAAGAGCATGAGTTTTTGAATGATTGCGGTTGGTTCGTTTTTGTGATCTTGTATGGTTACCAAAGCTTTTTAACCATTATGCTATTTGGAATTGACACGAATCATATGAGGTTTATATTCAGTAACTATCCAAGCTAATCGTCTGAAAAGTATATGAACGAAGTTAATGTTGAGATACTTGTGAATGTTATAATTTGAAATTTAAATGCAAACTTTTAAGTTAGACCAGTTGAAAAATTATTGGAAAATGAATATACGAATATGTCAAAAACTCATCGCAGCGCGCTGCATTAGGAAAGCAGATTTTCATAACGTATCCAGTTAAAAAATCTATTAATTCAATTATGATTTTTGTTCCAAATCCAAAAAAACAATTGCGCTCTCTAATATGTAAACAATATTTATTTCCTCCTCGGGGGTCAACCCTCCAACCAATTCGTACCAAAACCAATCGCATCCAAGATAACATACGAAACTATGTACGTACTTGCGAACTTTCAACCCTATTGCTACAAAATTGCGCCTTCTGTCTTGTAAACAAGATTTATTTCCCTCCAGGGGGTCAACCCCCCAACCAATTTGAACCAAAACCAATCCCATCCAAGATATCATACGAAACTATCTATTTAAAAAATTTCAACCCTATTGCTTCAAAATTGCGCCCATCATCATGTGAAAAACGCTAAAACACATAAGCACATACATATATATTAATATATATATATATATATATATATATATATATATATTATATATATTATATATATATATATATATATATATATATATATATAATATATATTATATATATATATTATATATATATATTATATACATATATATATATATATATATATATATATATATTATATATATATATATATATATATTATATATATATATATATATATATATATATGTATATATATATATATATATATATATATATATATATATATAAATATATATATATATATATATATATAAATATATATAGTATATATGTATATAAATATACAAGCCAGTTTTCAAAGTGAAAACCTGCTAAAACTAAATTTGACACGAATGAAATCAGATATAGGATATATCTACCACTTATACACCGATCGAAGCTGCACAATCAGCCCAGCTTCTACGTGATGGATTTGTCCGGTGCCGGTTTACAACTCTTCACAACTGACCGATTTTGTTACCGATCCGGCTGTGTTCTTTCATTTTATTTCCATATTTCTCTATAGTTTTATCCTACAGGAGAGGCTGAGATCAACCAAGGTAATCAAAATTTCAATGTCTATTTCTTGCGACAATGTAACGTTCACTAGAAAATCAAAAATCTCAATAGCGGCTATCCATGTAGACTGCCGCCATGGCACATGTGAACGCTATAATATAATTACATATAGTACTGCGTACCATCCAAGCTCCGGTGAGCATAGCCGGCGGCAATCCGGTTACCAGCTGTCCGGGCGGCGCCGGCTAGATTCGCCCGGTACGTCTGAATTGGTGTTTACTGGTCTATGGTCTATACAACACCACTCCCACCACCCGGCGCCGGCCCGGCACCGGACAAATGCATCAGGCACGTGTGAAGCTGGGCTAACGGTAATGAAATGCTTGATAAAGTTCGTTAACATAATATGAAATAATAGAATATCAAACTCCTGATACATTTTATATACCTACCGTAACTAGGGGCTACTTTGCTCCTTCATAGGTTACTTTGCACCACCGATGATTAAAGATATTAGTGAGCCTAGACTCCAAACTAGCAATAGATAACCACCTGCTCTTATGTGTATGGAGTTTTGACTATATACCATCGTTTCTAAGTGGAAACACGAATCTCCCTGTATTAATCATGACCTGACAGTGCACGTGGCAAGAGCTCAGAAATTCGCGGTTTTTTTGCACGTGTAGAAATGTATAGCGCAACATACGATCTACTATTTTCAAAATAAAATTTACCAAAAATCTCGTGTACTATCAAGTTTTTCAATTTCGAATATAATTTGATGCAATATCAATTCCACAGTGTTACTACTTTGCCACAGAAGCACTTTAATTAAGATTTTAAATGTATTTACAACAGTGGTGTAAAGTACCTGTCCTCTCCCTTTCAGGAGAATTTGCTCCTATTTCAACAATAAAAAATAAAATATCTAATCATTTAAAATCGCAAATAAGCATTAAAAATATGTTAATTCAACCTCTTTCACGACACTAGTAGGCTCTTGCACCGTTTTATTATAAAACGTCGTTTAACTAAACTTGGTGTTTGCGAGGTTTTAGACGGCTTAAACGCCGTTTATATTTTAGTGCAAGCGAAAATGTCAAATTAAACTCGGTTTATCACTAAACTTAGTTTGATAAAATACGGTGCAAGAGCCAATAGAACTATTACCAAAATCTCCTCTTATCAATAGATGGAAGTGCTCATGCGTATAATAAAAAAGGTGTAAAGATCGGTGCAACAAAGTAGCCCCAAGGTACGGTATATATATATATATATATATATATATATATATATATATATATATATATATATATATATATATATATATATATATATATATATATATATATATCGGGTAGCGAGAAAGTCTGGCAACAAGGTATTTTCTCTTGAAGGATTTAACGTATTATTATCAAATTTTCATCAGAGATGGAGTCTCTGTATTTCTGAAAAGAGTTGAAACAAGATTTTCTGCGTTCTATCACTAGACCTATGTTGCTATTTAAAGAAATTCAAGATTTCATTTTCTAGAAAGCGAACAATCCTCAGATGTGTTACTAAAATTACGTAACTCATCATACGAACAATTAACGAATATCAAATAAGGTACCTGTCAGAAAGCCTCGACGAAATATGTAAGTGGTGTTTGTGAAGAGGTTGTTTCACAGTGAATTGCACTTTCTGAGCAGATCTCCGACATATTTTATTTCGAATAAGGTGTCAATAACCAAAGATTCCAATTGTCATTCAACAGACACGCAGTGGTTTTACCAGCTATTATAACTCATGTACGTTATGTAATTCACCGAAACCTGCTTGTCGAATATATGATATGAGTCACTATTATCGAAGGCTTATTTTACGAATGAAAAATACTTCAACAATGCAATCGTTTTTGTATAATCCGATCAATAATTTCTGCACTTTCTCAATATTCCTGATAAGGTATAGTTATATTAAATATGATCTGACATATATTATTCCAAGAGGAAATAATTGATCAAAAGGAGCATAAAAATATAAACGAGTATTTGATCATCATATTTTACACTTCATAATTCTTTCCAGCAAAAAATACTTTCCCAGAATCTACTATTTTCACACAAAACGCATTTAAAAAAAAGTGTCCGTCACGACTGTCATGACAGCTTTGATAGGCATTAGCTGTATCCTTATAGCGTACCTACGAGTTTAACAAGCCGTACGAGTCATAATGCTCATAACATCTTTTATTCATTCAATTGATATCAAACATTGTTGTTATTTTATCAATAAAGAATGAATTGTGGAAGTGATTCAATAGAGAAGTTGATGATTGTAATGATGAAGTCAGGTAAGTACTAGTGTGTAAATTTCAGTAAGATATATAAATATATGTATAATTATCAATTATGGATGATTTAGAAGTGGATAATTGATTTCAATTTTTACAAATAATATTTCTATTCGTATAAGGCGGACGTCGATGTCTTGATACATCGACGTGCATCCAAGAATGTACAATCAATAACGTTAAATCGCATCTACACGTTCACACCTGTACGTGTTCGTTGAATGCGCATCCAAAAATTCAAGCGATTCAGAAAACATAAACGCGGCGTTCATCTGGATTGTCCATTCAAAAATGTGGGTATTTTTGCAACCACATTAACGTTATTGGTTGCACGTTCTTGGATGCACGTTGATGTATCAAGACATCAACGCCCGTGTTTAGAGGCCTTAATGATAGTCAGAGATCGAAATCAATAATTTAAAGAAACAAAGTTTTTGATATTTTGAATTTTTGTTCACACAAAAAAGTAGAAAGTTAACATAATCTTTTATGATAAAAAAGCTATTGTTTTAATTTCTTTTGAATGAGTTTGATTTAAGAATTAACAATGATCCACTAAAATCTACTACAAGTTAGAATACCACTATCGGTTTAGTATTTTCTCGACATAGAATTGAATCAGATACATATGTTTCCTACTTTAGTTATCACAAACCAATCATTACTAAGATTCAATCTAATGATTAAGTTTATGATTAGTTCATATGGTTTTAAAATCAATAGGTAGTAAAATATTTATTGTGATAATTCTAAAAAAATTATTAATTACAATTTCCAACCATACCTTCATTATTCTGAATTTAATTACTCTCAAACGTCATATCCATATCTTTTTTCTATATTAATTGTTGTTGTCTGTGCTGGAAATTAATTTATTTTCATTTCTAGCAATAACAGGTAGTTGGGAGTTAAAAAAAAATTTATTGAAAAGCTACTTATCGTTGAAAAATTTGTAACTCTGAAAATATTTTTGTGAAATGTTACATATTCAAAAAAATATTATTTCACCTAAAGAACTCAAGCATCAAGAACCTAACCTTTTCAGTATCATTCACAACCATTTACATCACCAAATAAAAATAATCATTGAACAACACTTTCTACAAAAGAACTACTCAGTAGAAAACAAATATTTTGTTCACTACCTAAATTTTAATTTCGTATATATAGACCTCTTCTCAAAAATACAGTATAAGTACCACATTACTAAGAAAATTTTCGAAGACATAAAATATGTATGTTTTGAACTCATACTAAATTACAAAAGTATTAACTAAAGTAACAAAAATTATTCAACGTTTCGTGCTTCAAAATGTTGGCCACCTGATTCTTGGCAATAATACAATCTGTCTTGGAAGCTTCGAATAAAATTATTTATCATTTGTTGAGAAATTGCTTGCACTTCAAGACGAATGAGAATATTTCAACCATTTATGTTAGTAGGTCTGTTATCAAGTAGAATCAAGTCGGGAGATATTGTCGGCCACTCAATCACAGCTCTTCTACCAATCCATCTCTGAAGGGAAACTTGATAATTCAATCAATCAATCAATGAATCAATCAATCAAAATACGTTTATTAATCTTTCTGGGGATGGGATATATTTTTGTTTTCTAGCTAAATCATTCATTTTGGGAAGTTATAAGATTTTGCAACCTTCTTCAACCCTGGCTTTACTTAATTAATTTTCTGGCATTTACAATTATAATAAAAAACCTAGTTTTCCTATATTTGGGGGGAATGCGGCTGCGGCCGACTTTTTTGCTGATTACGTGCCATTCGGACCAAGGTGATAATTATAAGTTTAAGCGTTTTACAGAAAATATCTTGTTGCTAGACCTTCTCGCTCGATCTAGGTACATTCAATAATTCGATACTGGAATACTGGAAGAAATAAGAACTATTCATTATTTTATAGAATGCTATAATTTAGATATAATATACAAATATAGGTAATAGATATAATGAAATAGAAACTAAACGTACTCGGTTAATGGTGATTCCAAGGAACAGAGTTTATATTTTAATAACACACTATTTGCAAAGACCAATAAACATTCATGCTGAACCTCCATTATTCCAACACCCATGGGTGTAGAAAGTGAAGATCGCAGGTTTCTATAGACCATTTATTTACCTGTAGGCCTCGGTAATTGTCACTCATCCTGCTATTTTAGGATATTTTAACTCATTATTTCCCTCATTGCAGAGTCGACCTCAACAATTACTTGTACGTTTTCTATGAAACGAATATAAAAACCATTATAATAATGCTATGTTGTAAAATCTATCATGACTAACACGAACAAAACAGGATTTTACTATGTTTATTATCACAAAATAGATAAAAATATATATTGCTAATGCAATTTCGGTCACACGACCGTGATGCAGTTTGAGTTTAGAACTAAATATAGAAACAAAATTTCTCTTAAAGTTTTGCTCCACCAAAGAAAAGTTGCCAACTTTTGTGTTGTCAACACGTATTCGAGGCAATGGATTGAATACGTTGAAGCTGTATTATTTTTCTAAAAAGATTGTAGGTGTTTGTTGAATCTCATTTGAAACGATCGACCAGTCTGACTTACTTTCATAAACACCTTCATATAAAGAACAAATTAACTTATAAAGTCCTGAGAGTTATGTTTTAGGTTTGAAAGCCATTTTGATATTATATTTAGGTATGACATTAGCAACTTTCTTGTAAGTGGACCGAAATAAGTTAAGGATGTGTGAATTTTTCAATTTTCGAATGCGGATATATGATGTTTTACACAAGTTGTGTACGTTTCTTTTTAATCATCATACATGGATTGATACATTGATCATCATACATGGATTGATTCCATTATTTAAAGCTATTGTTGTGACAGTAAAAATAGGAGTCATTTTGTCACAGACAACGAAATTGAAAATGCTCTATGAATCATTGCGTCTTTTAGGCCGGCCACTCACTATCAGGTACGCCTGAACAGTTACGCCTGTCAGGTGTACCTGATAGTGTGTGGTAGGAATAACTAGCCACTCAGGTCACCTGATGGTGACCTAACAACTGATGAAAATTCGATCAGTTCTGCCTGACAGGCGAGTAGACTTGATATGTGTATGGCGGTTTCATCAGGTGTGCCTGAACAGGTCTCAATTATCAAAAATCTTTTGACGTTGACAGTTTAAATTTTCAGGTTAAAACTTTGTAAGTAATTCTGATGTATTTCACTGTTGTGTATCTTTTTTTGTAACTAAAACAATCAGGTAAAGTACACTTTAAAATGTCGCATAGAAATAATGAAGTTCTTGGTGGAGACAAAAAAGATGCTGCATACAGGAAATTAGTGGAAAAATTAAAGGAAATAGATTCTAATGCAAACGAGACTTTCGTTAAAGAAAATCAACAGTTTGCTAGTTTTCTTCTGCTCCATTCAAAAATTGACTCCTCAATGAAATTACAAGAAAAAAGGAGAGAAAGAGCAGATCATCTCCTGGAGAATCCATGGTGAACTGAAAAACTTGACAGGTATACATGAAGAGTGTGTGTGTTCCGTAGGTATCAGGTACATCTGACAAGCGTATATATATATATATATATATATATATATATATATATATATATTAATATATATATATATATATATATATATATATATATATATATATAATATGTATTAGAAAAAAATATATATTAATATATATATATATATATATATATATATATATATATATATATATATATATATATATATATATATATATATATATATATATATATATATATATCTTTGAAAAAAAACTCTAATATTAAAACTACATATTATCATCATGGAAAATAGTTACATCTAAAAAAATATCTGTCAATTCATTTCTTTTTCGTTTCAAAGTTGTAACTGGGTGAATGCTATCAATATCGTTTTAAAACTGATCTAGTTATCACGCGGTGCCCTTGAATCAGACAATTAGCACACGTAGCATTGTGTATTTTTAACTTTTTCGTGATAATAAACATAGTAAAATGAAGTTCTTTTTGTGCTAATCATGATAAATTATAACGCTGTAACCACGAATTCCATCAACTATCAAAAAACTAACATTCTATCCAAACATACGTTCGATAAAATACGTTTCTACTTTCCACGCTCAATGGAACAATGAAATCGTGACAAATTTTCGATTAGTGAAGTTAAAGTTTAATATTACTTTTTTACGAATGACTGCTTTTAATTCTTCCTTAAAACAATAACTTCTGAGTGAATATCCCGATTATCTGGCGCCTTATTGAACATGTTCAACAATGCAGGCCCTGGTTGCAGTTCGGTTTGAATTTTCTAAGTATTTTACTTAAGTTCAAACCCGAAAGATTATATGTTAATAAGTGTATATCTAGAATTATACTTACGTTCAGTCAAATCTCACTTCGAAATGCGCAATATCATTTTTAAGAAATATATCTGAAAATTATATTCCAGTTAATTTTAGCCAATTAGATGCCTGCATTTTGATATGTTCCTATGAGAATAACCTAATTTCTTCGGAAATTTCTATGCGTAAGTGGAAATTTTCCTCTGGCTTGACAGCTGTCATAAACACAGTGGCGTAAAATATTTTTTATAGATATTTATTTATAACTTAATTATAGGTAAGGTAAGGTGGGGCAAGTGCGTTTTCGGGGTAAGTGCATAGTAGCCCTCTTTTGTCCTGTTAAGCTTGAGTCAGAGAGCTATCATCTGTAGGTTCTGTTGCGAACTTTATAATCATAAAAACATTGTCGCTAGAGGCGCTCCAGGGCAGTGCGCTTCAGTATTGGCGCGGTTTCAAAGTGACCATGTGGTTTAGTCTCGTGTGTCAAGTTGGAGTCAAGGTCATCTCAGTTGATCCACCACATTTTACAATTTTTTGCATATTTCTCATACTAAGTACATACTTTTAATATTGTAGTTCTAGAATAAAACTTGAATTTAATTAGATTTCTTCATTTTACCTGAGTTAGGCGGTAGTCTGCACTTACCTCAAAAAATTGAGGTGTCGGGGCAAGTGCGCTAGTCAACAGTGGGACAAGTGCAGGATGCTGCGCACTTGCCCTCTCACGATTCTTACTTAAGAAAAATGGAAGAAGAAGAAAGAGCAGAGAGAAGATGCTACAGACTTTAAAAAAGTTAATGACATGGCTGTTGGTGACTGGGTCATCGTTCAATTTTTGGGCAAGAAAACGATCAAGCTTTACGTGGGAGAGATCATTGAATTTGATAAAGATGAGCCAATTATATCACCAAAAGTTGGTAGGCGAGGGTAGCTATTTTTAATATTGATTTACCTAGTTACAACATTTAGTGATGCATTTTTTTTTATTGTGGTATTGTAGAATTTTGAATTTTTTACATAATTCTGATACCCTTTTGTGATGAAAAGTCTTGCGATTTTGTTGAATTTTCATAGTGTAATGTTTGAGTTGTTCAATGGAAATAAATATATAACGTTTATCACATTTTTAAATTGATTTTTTTCTAACCACCCAGTAAATTTCTGATCGACAAGCTGTCGATTTTCAAAAATTCAAAAACCATTCAAACATCAGGAATCGAACTATCTGGCACTTGCCCCGTCGTGCACTAATTAGTCTTTGTAGCGTTTCGAATGGGTTATGCACTTACCCCATTTTATGGGGTAAGTGCATACTAGGGACCTTTTTTTTCTTTTCGTTTATGAAACATGTAAATTTCGATTTTTCGCAGAATTCTATGACACAGAACAATACAGAAGTGGTAGAAGTTTCTTTCGCATAACCAATAATCTCTCTAACATAAAAAGCAGATTTTATGTAGCTGTTTAAAGGCAAACTCGGTAAAATGTATAGCGCACTTGCACCTTACCTTACATGTTATTATCTGTTACAAATTTTGAAATTTCAAATATATTAGAAATTCCTTTTCCACGTCTTTTCTTCTCAATGGCTAGTACCTAAGTTAAGAATTCGTTGTTTTTTTCCATTAAGTGTCTATGATTCATGAAATAATAGTAATACTTCGACACCATTTTGTTCTTTTCCACACAGGATTATGGGTGAAATATGGAATGACAGATAAACAAAAATCGAAAATAACAACCGCAGAAATGAGATACCTAAGGCGAGTAGTGGGTAAGACAAGAAGAGACAGAGTACGCAACAGAAGCATACGAGATGATTTAGAACTTGCACCATTGGTAGAAGACATAAAAATAAAACAACTACAATGGTATGGACACCTGGTCCGAATGAGGAATGAGCGATATCCGAAAAAGATTTTCGAAATGAGATGTGATGGAAGGAGGGATAGAGGAAGACCCAGACGAAAATGGGAAGATAACATCTATGAATCAGCTCGAGAAAAAGGACAGACCGTAACACAAATCCGAACCCTTGCAAGGGATAGACAATCTTTTAAACAATAGCTCAAATCCCCAACACCGTGAGGTAAAATGGGAGAAGAGGAAGTAAGTAAGTAAATATGGAATAGTTTCACAAAGAATATTGCTCATGTTCTTAAATAGATCATCTTGTTCAGGTTTTAGGCCAGAATTTTGCACCAAATCACCAAAGATTGTATGTGTCGCCATTCATTTTATTAATAAATATTTAATTAATTATCTGCATTTTACGACACCCAAGTGTTAACAATGCAATTAATTATAAGAAACCATAGACATAAGGAACTTGTCACTGTCACTACATATAGCTAACTTTGATTAATTTTATAACTCGTAAAATTATCATTTATTTTTTATGCGTTATTATTTTTAATTCTTTTAATACTTTCCCTTGTTTCTAGTAGTATAAAATTAGGAAAAGTATAAAGACTAATATTTATTTTAGATTATTATTCAAACCTTGTTTTACTAGAGCATAGGGAAATTACAATATCTGACATCAAATCCGAGGTTAATAAATGAAGGTGTCGCCGATGTAGTTCGTAAGCGTCCGATAGAAGTAGGCATTAATTTTTTGTCCCTTTCCTCTAGTACTATAAAATTATGTGATTTTGGTAGAATACAAGCTTCTCTATTTAATTATTTAAACCACAATTCATTAGAGCATAATGAAATTGAAATATTTGATATCAAATCCGCAAATTCTATTTTAAAAAAGTTTGGTATAAAATTTTCTTACCGAATCTCCCGCGAGCATGAATTAATATTTCGGAAATTTTCCTCAGTTGCGAATTTTCGCACTTCCAGAAAATTTCCGGAAATAATTCATGCTCTAGGGAGATTATAAGTGAAAATTGTTGTCTATATTGTACCATTTATATATCCAGGGTGATCCAGAATAACGTCAGAAAATTTCGAGGGGTTATTCTTTAAGATATTTCAAGAAAAAAAGTTCCAATGAATGCAGGTCCGGCAATGCTTCCTCACCGAAATACAAGGTGTTGAAGTTTGAAAAAAAATGTAATTTTTTTAAATATCTTCTAAACTACGAATGCTATCAAGATGAACTTTAGCACATTGTTATAACTTCTTAAGCTCTATAAACTGCTGTTGGAATTTCTTTCAAAACTGTTAAGGAGCGGAGAATAGAGGGGTACCGTGGGTTTCATTCAATCATATTTTTGAGGGGGGGCCTTATTGGTAAATAATGACAGTTTTGGGAGAAATATCAACAGTAGTTTATAGAACTCAAGAAGTTATAACAATGTTCTGAAGTTCATCTTGATATCGTTCGTAGTTTAGAAGATATCAAAAAAAATGAATTTTTTTTTCAAACTTCAACACCCTGTATTTCGACGAGGAAGCATTTTCGATCCTACATTCATCGAAACTTTTTTGTTGAAATGTCTTAAAGAATATACCCTCGAAATTTTCCGACGTTATTCTGGAACACCCTATATATATATATATATATATATATATATATATATATATATATATATATATATATATATATATATATATTTATATATATATTATATATATATATATATATATATATAAATATACAGGGTGCTTTCAAATAATTGCGAAAGTTTTTAGGGGGTGATTCCGAAAATTGAAGAGGGTCATTCATGTAAATAAAAGGTCGTAAGTTTGCCCATGAACAGTTACACGCTTCCAATTGAAAATTTAAAATGTACAACTTTCAACTAAGCATAAAATGAAAAGCAAACCGAATTGAACTTTCAACTATAACCGATAAACCTCAAAACGACTTGAAAGCCACCTACTAAATTTTTTCGATTCCTGTTGCAGAAGATCTGTTCATGCATGATGATGTATTTTATTTTTTAGTAAGAAACTATTGCTCACGGAAAAAACAGAAGTTAAAAAATTTACTGAATCCTTCTACCAAACAGATATTTATAATTCAAGAAATTTCATTTTGTTAAAAAGTTCTGGTGAAAAATGGAATAGGAGTTTCAAGTTTAACCCTTTTAAAGGATCACAAGAAAACAGAAAAAATATCCATAGGTAGTCTTTTACTGGTTTCAATACGACACAAAATGCAATTTCTTCAACTCTTCAGCAATTTTAATGAAAAAAATTTTATAATTTATGGAAGCGTAGGTATATCTTTTCAAGTGCTAAGAGCTTTTGTTTACATGAAAGACCCCTTCAATTTTCGACAAGGAATTCCTCCTAAAAACTGTCGCACTTATTTTGAAACACCCTATATATAGATATATGTAATATAAGAGATGCTCTGTTCCATAAATATTCTTTCGAATGGAAAATTTACATTGTATTATTTCGAACGATAAAAAACCAGATAATATGAATATTTAGATATGCAAATTTATCGTTCAGGTAGCTTGTTAACTAAATGTAAAAAATATTTCATTCATCTTTTCGCATTGCCGGTTGATAAAATTTCCGGCCATCAAATATAAATCATTCAATTTCGAATAGCTAAACAAATAGAATACAATAGGAACATTGATAGACTCATATAATCAATTAATCTCTATCGGTTTGTCAAATCTCACCGTTTTTGATTCAGATTTTCTTAAATAAATCAATGAGAGCTATCTCTTCACGATCAAAATTTCAATGAAAATGATCATAATAATGCATTAACCTATTCGAATTCGTGAAATACGACAAACTTAAAAAAAAAACAAAATTACCACCCTGAAAATTTATTTTCAAAATAGTGTAGCTAATGAAACTTGCAGATTTGAAAAGAGTCTATCACACTGGATCTTTTTTTTCATCGTCCATTTTTGAATAATTCAAAATGAACCGTCATTATATTCACTACAAATTAATTAAAATAGTACAAAAGTTCCAACAAAGAAATTGCAGTAAATTTTGTTCTTATTCTTACACACAAACAATGACTCTCGATGTTTCCCTGTGGTTGCACATCGTTGACTTGTTGGTATTATGATTTGAATATGCAGTTTCTTAATGTCAGTTTTATTGTTTTTTAAACATTATTATACCCCGAGGCGAAGCTAAGGGGTTATAGTATCACGACAAAAAGTTAGTAGCTGGTACGATTTGAAAAATATATGATTTCATAAGAAAAGTTTTTCCAAAAATTTTTCCTCACGAAGAATAAAAAAAATCATAGCGTTTTTTAGATTTTTTTGTCCATAGACATGTGGTGCTATCTATAAATCTTAAATCTGAATCGATTTTTACAATAATGAAATAAAATGATATTATTTAATGTGTAGTTTTTTAATTTATATACTCAATACATTCAAAAAATTTTGACGTGGCGCCACCTAGAAATAAAAAAATTAGTAAAAATTATGAATTTCACTCAAAATCAAATGATCTGCGATAGACTTATCAGGCATAACGACATGCACATGTGCCGAGGGGTTTTTAGGCCAAGCTACAGAGATTTAGAGTGAGCATTTTGTGCAAAAAGTGTTAGAAGAAAACCAGCTCCGCCATTGTTTGTCAAATAGTTCCACATGATATAGTGATATGTTTTTCACTCGACTTTATTATTTATATCTTTGTTATTAACAATTTTATGCAAAAAATCGCTTTTTTTAGTTTTTTGCTTATAAAATTGAAACTATCAGAGCAATCGTGATGGTGTCAATAGACTTATTGTAGAAAATGAAAAGACAAAAAAATTGGAAAAAATTGGCCAAAATGCAGTTTTTTCAAAAGTTCATAACTCGGTTGTTTTTTGAGTTGTAGCGTAGATCCTCCGGTTGGTATTATTTATCAATATAAACTTTAATTGTGCGAAGAGCAGGAACTGTCCGATGCATAGTTTTTGATCTGTGGCCATTTGAATATTTTACTATGCAATTTTCCAGCAGACCTGAATGCGACAGGTATAGTCCGACTTTAATTTACGAAAAAGATTTTAAAAGAAGAATTCTCATAGTCCAAAAAGTTCATCTTGGTTTTACATGAAAACGCTGAGAAATATGTTAAAAATAAAGATGAACATGACGAAAAAGGGCCGAGCGCGTGAGAAAAGTTGAAGAGTGAGGGTAGAGCAGCAGGCAAGGTTAAGCACGACATTAGAAAGCGTCGGCATTTTGAACATGACGGTTATTTCTCGGCCGTTTTTCGTCATGTTCAGCTTTATTTTTAACATATTTCTCAGCGTTTTCATGAAAAACCAAGATGAACGTTTTGAACTATGAGAATTCTACTTTCAAAATCTTTTTTGTAAATTGAAATCGGACCATACCTGTCGCATTCAGATCTGCTGGAAAATTGCATAGTAAAAGATTCAAATGGCCACAGATCAAAAACTATGCATCGGACAGTTCCTGCTCTTCACTCAAATAAAGTTTACATGGATAAATAATACTAACCGGAGGATCTACGCTACAACTCAAAAAATAACCGAGTTATGAACTTTTGAAAAAACTGCATTTTGGCCGGTTTTTTCCAATTTTCCCTTAGACACCATCACGATTACTCTGATAGTTTCAATTTTATCAGCAAAAAACTAAAAAATACGCGATTTTTTGCATAAAATTGTTAATAACAAAGACATAAATAATAAAGTCGAGTGAAAAATATATCACTATATCATGTGGAACTATTTTACACAATGGAGGAGCTGGTTTTCTTCTAACACTTTTTACATGAAAAAATCTCTGTAGCTTGGCCTATTTATCATTCCTAGTGCTACGCAGTAGGGTGTCTGGATTTATACTACTTATTAAAAATATTGAACTGAAGTAAGCTTCTTTCGAAACTGAAGGCGCATTTGAACTGAGGTGATGATTTTACTAGTTGATTTCACTTGAATACAATTTCAATTCTTTTTGTTTACCTCAGATTGAACATCGTTTATTTTTTGATAATATTTTGTTTTGTTTAAAAAACGTTTTTTCATTTGAAAAACTTCTTCTTCATCTAAAAAATTACGTGAGCAGCAGAGCTCCACCACTAAGGTAGTATTTTTCGCTCGAAATGCATCGCGTCGAGATGCAATTCTGACGGATTGAATTATATTTCGAAAAATCACGCCTACAGCAAACCGAATTAAAAAGTAGAAAATAATTTCTAAAAATAAATTGCATCGCGTTCGAGGAAAAATGTTGAAACCAACGAAGAAACGCACCTTAATATCAACTCAATCCACATACCAAATTTCAACCCTCTTAGGGGATGCGAAAAATGCATCGCGTAATGATTCAACATGCATGAAAAAAACAAGAAAAACCCACGCAAAAATTTCAGCTCATTTGGTGTGATACGAATCGCTGGAGATGTCAATATCTATTGGAAAGGATATTTATTTGAAAATTAGAAATATCTACGTAAAAATGGAGGCGGCTGCAGAAATTTACCCAAATTTTGAAACTTTCGTTCTGAAACGGAAACAAACCCAGGTACCAAATTTCAGCTCATTCGACTCCATGGGAGTAGATGCAGATGTAAATATGTACCAGGAAATAAATATATATATATATATATATATATATATATATATATATATATGTTCAGAAAGATTTCCGCGGTCGGAAGTATTTGAAAAACTTGGTTCACGGAATGAACCGCGTAAAAGATTTGAAAAATCTCGACGTTTCGGCTCCTTTTGCGAAGCCATCTTCAGGAGAATTAGAAGGGAAATAATTCAGACTCGTGGCCTCAATCTGCCTACTCCACGAATCGAATTAGAAGGAATCGGAAACAATACGATTGCGTGGTCTCAACCTGCCTACTACACTAACCCTACTGCTTCCTGTCAACTCTGAAGTCTAAACCTGCCTACTCTTCAGAGTCAACAATATATATATATATATATATATATATATATATATATATATATATATATATATATATATATATATATATATATATATATATATATATATATATATATATATATATATATATATATATATATATATATATATATATATATATATATATATATATATATATATATATATATAATCAGACATAAGAAATTTTTTGAAAATATATATAAAATGGTCTATTACCTGGGTGGCCAACCTTTTCAGAGGCCGGGCCAAACTTTTGAAATAAGATTTTCCGCCGGGCCGCACAATCAATTTTTTGTTGTTCATTTAAAAGCAAACGAGAAAAATATATTTTATTGGAAAAAAGGAAAACAGAACAGAAAGAAATATAGGTACGCATTTTTTAATTACGCACAAGAAAATTAAACTTTATAAGTGTGACGTCTGACTTTGTTTGGCAGAACTTTTAGTTCACTAATGTCGATCACAACTGAAGTCGTAGCTAGGGGTCTCTCTTTGGATTTGATGTGTTTCATACGACTGATAAGCTATTCACACACGTGTTTCCGAATAGAGAAATCATAGCCAGAACATGTTGGTAAATACCCGGATATTTTTCCTTGTCCAGATATATTATGTAGAACTCTTCTAAGCCAACCTCATGAAAATTTTCCTTTAACTGTGCATCACAACATATTTCACAACTTTCTATTTGTAACGTACCTGGTAATGAATTCACATGTACGGTGAACGGCGTTGCAAATGCAGAAAAAAGTACAATATGTTTTTCAAAATCTCGAAATCGGGTTTGAAATTCGAGCTTCAAGTTGTAAATCAAAGAAGCATATTTATCCGCCGACGTCTGTGTAACATCTAGTTGCTTTGACAGTGTAGGGAAGTGAGCAAAGTTTTTTTGTGAAAGCTGTTGTTCCCAAAGCCCAAGTTTCATTTGAAATGCGGAGATAAGATCATGCATGTCATTAATTAAATGATTTTTCCCTTGTAGGCGAGTATTAACGTCATTTAAGTGGCCTGTTATATCGACCAAAAATGCAAAGTCGCAAACCCACTCCTTATCTTCAAACTCTGGGATTGTTTTCAACTTGCGCTCGCACGAGCTGTATCTTGTATCACTCCGCGCATTCGCAATGCACAACCTGGACGCAAGACGCAAGAGTCCGAATATAGAAAATGCTTTTCGGTAGTTTTATGTAAAAAAATTTGACATTTTTGTTCATATGACTCACGGTCAGCGGCCGCGGGTTGGCCACCCTTGGTCTAGGAGGTCTAAACCGGATGAAAAAAATACTCCCGCACCTGAATGCTTTCCTTCGATACACTGCAATAGTATGTATTTAATGGGATAAAATAAGACTAAAAATATGAAATAATAATATATAATTCACTCACAAAATTGCATATTACATGCCTAATCATCTTAGTTTTATGCATTAGAGTGGCAACAATTATTTAATTCAAAAGTAAAAGTTTCTGCATCAAACAGATTTTCTCAGGAAGGATATCCTTTATTTTTTTTACATAATGAAGCAAAATTATTCGAGAAATAATTAAGCAATGACTACGACTTTCATTTTTTATGGCTATAATTTAGTTATATTCATTACGTTCAATATGTGATAATGCAGTAAATAAATCATATGAAAATGAAACTATAAACATTTACGAAAATTTTAAGTTACATAAATGACTACCACTGAATTTCTTCATATTAAAAATGGAATATTATAAAACCGTATGGTAATATTATACTTTACACCTTTCACGATTACATATATTCAGATCAATATTCAGCAGCAGCGGTTTGTTTCAACATTTTAAATAGTCAAACAAATTTCAAAGAATTTAAGTGTGATCTTAACACTACTAAAATAAGATTCTTCAGTTTCCAGCGTTGGGCTGGAAAATAATGAAACATCTCTTATTAGATCAGTGGATCATTTACCGTTACATCGTGAAATGTGAGAGCGTGTTAATGTTGTGCGACTTCCGCAGAAGACTGCGGCAAGGTAATTAAAACCGGAGTTAAAATACCGCTCCCAAGTTCTAAAAGAAAGAAGAATTGCTTTCTGTATCAAGATGAAGAACAAAGTAAAATCTATTCTTATTTAAAGATGTGTGCTGGATATTTAGAAATCAAAGAAATAAAACATAGTTATATCCGTTAAGACTTAATGTTCCATAATTAATATAAAACCGTCATGATTTTCATGAATAAAATTATACTGATGTAATAAATGAGTAACAACGCTTAATTTTTTTTTGACTTCGTATAATATTGTCAACTCATCAAAAAAAAAACAGTAGGTATTATTCGTACCTGCTATACGTAATATACTATTCCAGTTAGAGTTGCCGAACAATTCCTTGTTTTTTCATTATATCAACAGTTTCATGCCGGTTCTAAACACAAACAGTCAATAAGTTTCGGGCTATTTTATTGAATACACATAGCGGAGAACACTAATAGGAAACTCAAGAAAGTTTGCTCAGTCAGATGTAGGTGTTTGTATCCAAAGCCTTGTTCGCATTAGGCTAGTAATTTAGTCGAGTGGCCAGTAATTTAGTAACTAAAATACTCGCTACTGCACAAAAATCGTTCGCACTTCACTCCAGTACAATTCACAAGGGAGTGGTTTTTCAAGATAAACAGCCTGCAACGCAATAAAGTAAACAAACTGATTAACCAAATCGTTATAGCTATTTTAGAAGAGGTGGACGAGGAAATCTGTGTGATTAGTAAAAAGAAACTATGGGTACGAAAATGGATCAATAGAAGAGATAAACTAGGAGCTACGAATTGTCTTCTGAAGGAATTAGCATTGAAAGATCCCAAATAATACTGCGGTACTTTGAGAATGTCCGAATATTGTGTAGAGTTCTGTCAATGAAAATACACTCTGAAATTCGGATTAAAGATAACTCTTTAAGAAGTGCGATTCAGGCAGTTACAAAATTACACGCATTATGTTTTCAATTTTCGATTCAATTTCCTTTTCAACAAATTCGGATATATTCGTTGTATTTTCTAAATATAAATATGCGGATTGTTTAATCTATTTGTTTTTATAATGTGGGGACTTAACATTCCTCAAGCACTCATGTTCTACATATTCGGAAAAAAATTTTGAAGTTCTTTCTTCGCTCCAGCGAAACGACATTTTGGCGGTAACTAATGCACTCGACTAATTTCCGCCGGTTCAGACTTGTTTAGCCGTTGAAACAGTGAGTGGTGGAGGGTGCTACTCGCCCGAGAAAATAGAAACAAATAGATTGACTCGACAAAACGATTTACTAAACGACTCTACTAAATTCTCGTAGTTCGCACACGTTTAGTTATAAAATTACTCGACTAAATTACTAACCTAATGCGAACATGCCTTCAAGCGCATCACTCCTTAACGGCTGCACCTATTTGGTTAATTCGTTTTTTGTTGTGTTTGTTATTGTCAGGACAAGGTTTGTATGAAAGAAAATGTTTGGAAAATTGTACAGAAAAGTTAAAAATTTAGGTCAAAAAACCTCCATTTAAATAAGTGAGTGAGATAGTGAGACAGAAGACAGTAGGGAGATCTCCGAAAATATTGACAGAATTGATAAACGTGACAATTATCTATGAAAGATTGGCACTTAATTAGTATTTCAAGACTTTGAGGTTTCGACTCGAATGGTCAGGATTATGTTGTGAGAGCGGAAAGGTCAAACAACCACATCACCACCATATCCACAGTTTTCATTACTTTCTGGAAATGAACCTATATCAAAGTTCAGTATTGATAAGTCCTTTATTGCCAACATGTATAATACCCAATTACAGAAAATAGTTAAAGTAAAGCTAAATAGAAAAGAAATCAAACCAAGGCGCCAGAAAAAAAGAGAAAACGAATATAAAACAAAAACAAAAGTAATATCAACCAGTATCCTCAAATTTGAACCTAATAAGCTTAATACAAGACATTCACTTATTTTTGATGCAATTCAATATAAGGAATAAGAACAAGAAAAAACCCTGTTGTATAACAGAATCATAAAACATAATCATTAGATATTCAACTTAACTAACTTTTGACTTATCTTAATTAAATTCAATTCGATTTCAATTCAATTCAATAACTCCTACCAATAGCTGCAAGTGACTCAAAGTGAACGTCACATGCAGACGTAACTGAATTAAATGTATACCCCGTGAATCAAATGGGAGATTGCATTTAAGAGTTTGTTCTTGGAGTTTCTAGATGGAATAACTCCATAGTACAGGAAGCTTGCCTTGGAATACGAAATATTCTAGCAGACAAGAGAGGAGGGCAGTCAATACTGTTTTGCAGTAATTTGTATAAGAGTTTGAGAGATAAGACCTCATTGTTACCCTGCAATGAAATTACATTGAATCGACTAGATAATGCGTCATGATTGACTCCTCTCGATGGATAAACTTTATCTTCCCTCCAAACCAAGAACTTCAAGAACCTTTTCTGAACAACCTCAAGATGATATATGACAAAAATTAATACGATAACAAATCATGATGCCATATTACAACTTCCTAAGGATTAGAGAATGAATAAATTTATAACTGAAAAAAAGCTTTAATAGAAAAGCAAACTGAAAAGTAGAAAATAATTCTCAATAAATTTAAATTAAGAAGAGTGTAATTAACAAAAAAAATTCATTCATTGTAGAAAAGCGTGGGGTCCTTGGAGTTAATCGTTGTAATATTTTAATGACAGATATTGATAAAAGTAGAGTCATCATGGTAATATCTTAGAAAGCACCCCATGCCTTTCTACAAAGAAATTTTTTCTGTTAATTACACTATTCTACATTTAAATTCATTGAAAATTATTTTCTACTTTTTTAGTTTCCGTTTCTATCAAAGCATGTTTTTAGTTTTTTAAACTATTATTTATTTTCTACTTTTTAGTTCGATTATCTACAAAAACGTGTTTTTCAATTTTTTAAAGTAATTATTATTTATTTTCTATTCTTCAAAATCATGTCTCTTTATTAACTATTATTTATATTCGCCTTTATAGTTTTAAGACGATGATAATTTCATAGCAACGAATAATCGGCATTTTATGCATACTTGGCACAATGAGATTTGGAAGATCGCTAATCCTGGAGATCCAGAATAATGGGACAAACTATAAGAATTATTGCATTGTCATCGGTATTTGATAAGTGTGCTGAGTTTCACATCAATTCGACGTTTCGAAGGGGGTGAAACCCACGTTCAAAGATTCCGTTACATAGGTACATACCAAGCTAATAAAAGCTTGTTAAGAGTCTTATAAACGTTGAAGAATTATTGAATTCCTTGCCATTGCGAATAATGAATCCATACATTCTCGAGGCAGATGAAATATGCTGAAAGATGCGTGGAATGAAAGAGAATATCTGATTAAAGACCACACCAAGATCCTTCGCTCAATCAAGACGAGAAAGGACTCGACCACCGACGGAATAATCACACCTCAATTATATTATAATAATAATTTATTTCAACAGCATCATATATTCACCTGCCAGGTCTTACAGAATGAGTCCTATAGTCGGTAGTAACTAAAAAAATAAAATAAAAAAGTATTCATCTGAGCTGTAAATGTTCTACTAAATAAAAGGTCTCTCATTTTGCTCTTAAATTTGGATCCTGCTTCTGTTGTTGCTTTTATTTCCTTTGGTATATGATTATATATATGGGCTGGGCACATTGCTAGAATCGAAGATGGGCGATGGACCAAGAAACTGTTGGAATGGAGACCAAAAGCTGACAAGCGTAACCGAGGCAGACCTCCCACTCGATGGACGGATGACCTAAATAGAATGGCGACAAATTGGATTGCGACTGCCAGGGACAGAGAGAACTGGAGACGTTTGGAGGAGTCCTATGTCCAACAATGGACGTGTGAGGGGCTGCATGATGATGATGATGATTATGATTATATAGCTTCAGTCCCCAATAATCTATCCCTTGCTGAGAGTTCTTTTTCATATGAAGAAGAATTATAAGTTGATTTCTATTTCTCATATAAAAGCTATGAAATGTTCCATTCAGTTGAAAAAATTTTTGATATTGTAGACATATGTGACTAATTCCAGAATATACACTGAAGGGACCGTAAGTATTTTCAATTTTTTGAAAGCTCCTACACAGCTTTCTTTTTGTTTCAAGGAAGCAGGATTCCATATGAAATTATTGAATGGAAACAGGCAAAAATTATTGTTACATTTCCTGAGATACTTTTTTCATAATTCGTAATGTGCAGTTAATTTACTTTTTGTTTCTTCCATGTGCTTTAAGTTATATGCTTTGTTATTATATTCATTTTCCTAGTGAAAGTCACAACATAACACTTCAATACTTGGCTTTTTTTAACTTTGGTAATAAAATAGTTCGTATATTATTTTAAATATTCATCACAGGTACAACCAAAGCTACATATGCACAATCAAATTCAAATTTATATTCATGTACGTAAATGACATCCATGATACTTGTCAAAGAGCTATTTGAGCAAATGTGCCTACGGTCAGTTAGCTGATTGGGGTTGAGACAAGAGAACTGACAAGAAACTTCGGCTACTCTTTTTCATATGCCAGGGGGCTACAAGTGTTGGTGTTACAATAATAGGGTGGAATGTAAACTGATGCAACTAAAATACAATGCTAGCCTAACATCTAAAGAGCTTTTTACAGTTTTTCACGTTTGCCAAATATAAATGTACATCAAATTAAAATAGTTTGATAGTCTATTTTATTTGTTCGGGGGTTATGACAAGTCAATCGGTGACAATATCAGATAATTTCCGTGTTAGTTTTTCAGTGCTACAAACTAGCGTGTAGTGCAGTGCAAGTAGTACAAACACATAACTGGTGCGGCCAGCGCTAAATTTTAAGAAATGTAGTACAACTTTAAATTATTTTTGTAGATTTTGACACCAACGTTTCTCGTGGTAGGTATTATACAACCTATACCTACGATTTAACGTGACGAAATCGAGTTTTAGATTTTTAGTTGTGAGTGAAGCATAGCCTCAGCACTTCGAGTTTAGGGCATGCAAGATTTTACGCTTATCTAAACTTTTTTCCTGTCAGAAAGGCGTTGGACCGCGGGGCCCCCCAATTCGCTGGGCCCGTAGCATTTGCTACTCTTGCTACGTGGCTAATCCGGCACTACTGATAATTTAGGATCACGAATTCCTCTCTCCCGTCACTTGTGAGTCTTAGAAGAACGCTTAAAACTCACCAATTCGCTTCTGATTCAAAAAATGTTATACCCCCCAGTGAGACTATCCCGTATTAATGTGTCCCGGTTTTACTCACCAAAAATATGCCAAGCCTAGTTATAATCATCCTTATTCCAAGGAAATAACCTATCGGTTTCAGTTTGAGGGCGTCGATTTATATTCAATTAACATTTTCACAAACATGCTGAAAGCTCGTAATAACGACTCCTTTCTATACTAATCATCTCAGTTGCTCACCCGCGTCATCTTCGTTCTTAGATGCAGGTCAAACAAATCACATTAACAGTAAAGGCTACCACGGACCGTGATTGATGCAGATTACTTTTCTATCGTTAAAGATTTGGGAACAAATCGATCTTCAGTAGCGGATTCACCAGAAGGTTGAGTAGGCTGGAGCCTAGGGCGGCAGATTTTAAGGGGCGGCAAATTTGGTGCCAAAATATATATAATTATATAATAAGCTATTATGACTTTTTTTACGATAATATCTGTATGTATGTGTGTGTATGTAAAGCTCTTATAAATTTTGAACTGGTCAACCGATCTCAATGCAGCGTCATTTGAAATAGTTTAGCCAAGCTTAGATTTTCTGAGAATTGCAACCGATTTGGCCCAGTCGATTAAGAGAAATCGCAAAAATAAAATTTTCAAAAAAATATTTTTTTGGAATACCTCTTAGACTAGCAAACCGATCAATTTCAAAATATACTCAGATCTTTTCCTTATCGAACTGCGTCGATTGACCCAAAAGAGCATAAAATTCGGTTGATCCATTCGGAAGATATCGTTGTCGAAATTTTTTTTTTATTCTGATAAATGGCCGACCCTGCAGGCCACCCCAGTAACTTCCCGCTATTTTTGAGCGGTTGCAAATCTACCTTGTAATTAATTTCGAGAGCTCAAAAATGTGAATTTTCATAATTTTTCTGAGAGAAGTTTTTCTTGTTTAAATCGGGTGAAAAAGTACCTATCTAAGATCTGCCTCAAGTCAAGAAAAACTAAACGCCTCAGACCTTTTGTGCATAGAGTCAGAACTAATAGATGATGTTGCGAATAAAAAAACGCGCAAAAAGTTACTTTCATAACTTAATTAATTGAATTTCATCGTCAACATCAACCGGACTTTTACCAGATAATTGAATAAATTGTTTTTAAACTGTAAGTAAACGCAATAAAAATTATTTTATTAAGTTTATCGAATGTACATTATTGTGTAAGTAGTATCAACGTAGACCTTACCTGGCCTTATTAGTAGTACTAGTGCATGATTGAGCTTTTATTATTTCAGAAATATGCCCAAAAAATATCTCTTGTACAATCTTACCTGAATTGTTGGGTTGTAAAAATAATCTAGGAACTGACAATATAGTTCAAGATCATACTAATTACAGAAATAAGGTAGTATAATTAGGACGATAGTGCACCAATCATAATGTTACATGATGATTTTCAAAGAAGAAAAATAAAATAAAACGGATTCAACGTTTTCAAATCATTGCCGTGAAAACCACCACCCATTTCCACAAATAGATAATTTTCAAATCATACACAAATTACCGAAAGGAACCAAACTTACTTACTTAGAATCATTAGAAATTTTTAAACTCAATCATAATGCCAAAGATATCTTGCTGAACGACCAGATTGACTTGATATCTTCTCCTATATTTAGTGTATTCAAACAATAACGATTTTTCTAAGAACATTGTATTGTACCAATTTGGGAAATCCACTCGATTAGTCCTTCTTGGAATATGTTCCTCTTGTCTATTTAGGTACCTGCAATAATTCATTTCTACCCGTAAGCGCAAATCTATAATAATGTATTCAGTTCTTAACTCAATCTGCCCGATGATGGTCTAGTGACCGAAATTGCATTCGTAGTGTTTTATTTTTCAAAGATTATTGAAAGAAAATTTTTGTGAAAATAAACGTAGTAAATTCAAATTTAGTTTTTGTTCATCATGTTAAATTATCACGTAGTAACGACGGATTCCATCAACTATTCATAAAGTAACAATTTCATTGACAAAAAAATTGTTATTAATATGATTGTGAACAAGGGTATCGAATTGTAGAGGTCGGTAGTGGCGGCAAAATTTGAATAGCCACCTAGGGAAAAATATCTAAATCCGCCACTGTCGATCTCAGTAATGAAATGGTAGATTAATCTGAAATATTTCATGGAAATAAGGACGCGATATTGCCACCAATTTGCATCTATTCGCAATCCTGAATTGGTTTTAGTGTATTTTCGTGAATATTCATCTAGAATTACTCAGCCTCTATGGGAATTCAATCCTCGAGGATGACGAATTCAAGAAACTATACTTAATAACGGAAACCGCTGTTCTATAAAGTGTGAAATGAAGCCCCAGTGTATTCAATCAGAAGAGTTTGTTTGGTAATGCTCATTCAAGTTCATGTCGGATAAGCTAGCGCGAAGCATAAAATCGTTGAGTTTCAATTGCGAAACAATAATTTGAATATTTTGGGGATTCCGGTTAATTCAAGGACGCTGAGGCACTCCAGTTATTTCCTGAAATTGGAACAACCGCGCTGCATGGTGCATTGCGTCGATGGCTTTCGAACATGAAATACGTAGGGTTAAATACTTGTCGAATAATAAAGAAAATTTTAAAGTTTAAAATTGAAGTGAAACAACACTGGACTTTAGTTTCACTATATAAAATAATTATGTACTCAACTCATAACTCAAAACATGTCGACTATTCTTTCCTGTTAAATACAGTACATAATTATTTGATATAGTGAAACTAAAGCTACGTGTTGTTTTACTTAAATTTTAAACTTTATTCTTTATGATTTTTCACCAAGTGATGCGCGAGAATTCAATCTCAGTTATCAAAAGAAAATTTTAATTCATAGTTCTTGCTAACTGAAAGATGAAATTTTGTTTTCGGAGACAAAGTAATAATCCTTATTTAGAGAAATCTTTTCAGCCTAAAATCAAAAATTATATAAAATTCAAAGATGATCATTTTATAACATTTAATCTTTTCAGCCTAATCAATTCAAAGATGATCATTTTATAACATTTTTCGATATTTGTAATCACCAGTCTTAAATTCACGTCAAATTCAATCAATAAATATAATATTGGAACAAATATATTTCGTCCGAAACTACAATTTATTCTGTTTAAAAGGAGACAAATCATGTGACATTTTTCGAAAGAAGCAGCCAATTTCTTGAATGCTTAAATCAATTTCTCATGGTGGTTATCCACCAAAGAAAAGTTAGAACTTTTGTGTTGTCAACACGTGTTGGTGACAGAAGTTTCTCTAATTATCTCGTGCTAGCAACAAAAGTTGTAAACAAATGTTGGAAGCCGTGTTTCCGTTTTTGGCAGTGAACCATTATGTATGTATATAGAACAATCACAACACGTGTAAGTTGTGTATAGATAAAATGAACAACGTGGTGATATTAGACTAAAATACTGAAAGTTGAAGTTCAGCATACTTAGAATGACAAGAACATTGAAAATATGCAAGGCAAATCAGCTATAGCACACCTAAAATCATACCAGAGGGGTACCCATCATATTTATAGGCTTTCAACAGCCATGGTCGAATATTTCAACAACTCCCTTACGAGATTTTGAGGATTGTATGCTTTCTAGTAGGGAATTAAATACAGCCCAGAAAATTATAGGATCTCTGTCATATATATATATATATATATATATATATATATATATATATATATATATATATATATATATATATATATATAGATCAGAAAGATATCAGATGTATCGAAAATCTATATTGGTAACAGACTGCGCAGATCAGGCTCAATAATGAGCTGTCTGATGATATAGAGATCCGGAGGGGCATGCGACAGGCTTGCGTCTTGTCCCCGCTTTTGTTCAACCTGTACTCGGAAGGGGTCTTCCGGGAAGCATGGGAAGATGTGGAGATCGGTATTAAAGTCAACGGAGTGTGGATTGTGGATTAATATTATACGTTATGCTGATGACACAGTGCTCATCGCTGATAACATACAAGACTCACAAAGACTGATCAACACAGTCGGTGAACATAGCAGATTGATGGGTCTAAACATAAACACTAAAAAGACGAAGTTTGTGATAAAAACAAGAAACCTGAATGCGTTTGAAGACTCACAGTTAAAATTCAACGCAATGCGCATAGACTGCGTGAGCAAATTTGAATACTTGGGCATGTGGTTATCTGAAGACTGGACCTCCGATATCGAAATCAAGAGTCGCATTGAACAGGCCCGACAAGCATTCCTAGGACTGAGAAGAGTAGGTATTTAGTTGCTCGAACTTCGATCTTGGACTGAGGTTGAGATTTTTGAAGTGCCATGTATGGTCGGTACTTCTCTACGGGATGGAAGGTTGGGCCCTTCAAGTCAACAACATTAACAAATTGAAAGCGTTCGAGATGTGGCTATACCGCAGAAAGCTCAAGATACCGTGGACTGCAAGAATAACAAACTTAGAAGTTCTGTCCAGCATCAACAAAGAAAATGAACTGTGAACTACCATCAAAAAGAGAAAGACTGCATATCCGGGGCACAGTTGTTGATCGAAGGTAAGATAGAAGGCCGTAGAGGGGTAGGAAGGAAGAAATTGTCCTGGTTGCGGAATATAACGCAGTGGACAGGAGTGAATGACATGCAGACCCTAATTCATACCGCAAGGGATAGAGAGGAGATGGAAAATGTGATCGCAAACATCCATTAGTGGATAGCATCCGAAGAAGAAATATATATATATATATATATATATATATATATATATATATATATATATATATATATATTATTTATTCAAATTGTTGTTGCCTGTAATCTATTTCTAATCTCTTGATAATTATTAGCAATAACAGGCTGGTTGAATCTTAAAAAACTCGATTTTATTAAAAAGTTGACGTTTCGCCACGACATTCGTGGAAGATTCAACCAGCCTGTTATTGCTAATAATTATCTAGAGTAATTATATATATATTTATATATATATATATATATATATATATATATATATATATATATATATATACATAATGACAGTATAGTAATATGAATAAAATGCATAGACATAAATGAGAAACAATATACTTTGTTATTTATAATTTTTATTATAAAAATAGTAATAAAAAACTAAGTATATTGTTTCTCAATTATATTTAAAAATGTATTATCCCAAAGTAACGGGCAAATCCATCCAATATTTAAAATGCATAGAAACTACTCCAGAATTAGAGTAAGAATAATGCAAACATTCTCTTCTGGGCACGACGGTCCTGTACACGTAACGACACCTTCCGAAGGTATCTATTTGCAAGTTCACATGGTTCTCAAGATCATCGAATCCACTCCCCCACATTAGAAAGTGCTATTAAGCGGTGCACTTCAATCACGTCCTCTTCGACTTATTTTCTCTCATTATCCACAGCTAAACAAATCGATCAACCAACCGCCCAACTATTTTGGTTGCTATATTTCAATCTAATTCCGTCGGATGAATTATTAATCTATGTATATTTAGTTGATCTCCTGGAGCAATGAGATCAAATTACTGGTGCCTACTCGCTGAGAAAAAAAACGTTCAAAATATTCCTCATGATTATAGTTAGCAGGTATAGTATTATGCAAAATCTCGGTATAATTTCAACTCGAAGTATAATAAACATTCACTTGATGATTGACTTAATTTTGCTGTGGTTGATTCTGCTTATTGAACTACACTTTGAAGACTTTCTTTTGCCACGCCCTTAAGGAAACTTTGTTAGATGAAAATTTTTTTTTCGAACTAACAGCTCCAATCATGTATGTATATATTCATTCATATTTTTATATATATATATATATATATATATATATATATATATATATATATATATATATATATATATATATATTGATATGAATTCTTAATTATTTTAGCCCCAAGTTGTGAGCTAATTAATATGAATTTACTAATTTTATATACCTATCTCTTGTGAAATCAATTATGATGAATTTTCCTATATTTGCTATTATTTATTTAATATTAATTTGTATTTAGACTCTAATAAAATTATCTCAGGGAAGGTTCTCCTTTTTAATCTTTTAATTTACTTTATCTTTTAACTTTATTTTGAAACTTCAATAAATCAAAAATTTTTAATTCAACAATTTTATTAACACATACTCTTCAATATATAACATTAATTCTAAAAGGATAACTATAACTAGTAACTAACTTTATGGTACCTTTTTACGTTTAATAATTCCCCCAAAATGTTTAATATTTGCAAATATTTATAAATGTCAAAATTGGCCAATTATCTATTTACTCACTATTTCAAATTGTCACTTTCACACTCTATGATGATCAGCTGTTCTATGTTGTTGTTGATCCAATAATTTTCTTCTTTATCGGCTTTAAGAAGGGTAAGTTTATCCTAAGATGGCCTCTTCTTCTATTGTTGTTTATATTACATCAATAATTGGAACTCACTTCAGGTAATTTAAATATTTTACTTGTACTTTTATTTATTACTTTATAATTATAATTTCAGTTCACTTTATATTTCACGAAGATAATATGGAGATACAATAACAAATGAATATTCGATGTACACGAAGACAATGCTTATTGCTTGGTTGCTAAAAATCAAGTTACTCCGGAAATGGAATTCACTTTCCTTTATAATGTCTTTTTATTTTTGAAAATCAAATTACCTGATGTATATATTCTAGAATGTTCTCAATATCCTTTTTATGATTATTAATCATTTTTAGATATTAAACTAAAAGGTACTGTACATTTTTTAAATATCATTCAATTTAATTAAATATACAATAATTTTGGAAATTGATTATTTCAATAATAACAGCTTCTTTTTGATAATTTAAAATTTTTCAAACTCAGTACTTCAATTTGATTATTTTGAATAATTAAATGACATTTGATTAAATTTTTAACGAATTTGTAATAAAAACATATATTTCAGACTGAAAATATCTAGTTAAACTCATCTAAAGAATATTCTGATCATTTTGTATTGAAATTTTCAATATTCTGTCCTTTAATTCAATTATTATTTCTACTTGAAAAATTTGACATTTCGTTATATATAATTTCTGATTCTACCTTGAAATTCTATATATAAATATTATATATATATATATATATATATATATATATATATATATATATATATATATATATATATATATATATATATATATATATATATATATATATATATATATATATATATATATATATATATATATATATTTTTTTTTTTCTTCTAAATTGTACATATACGAAGTTTACTTCTTCGTAAGTTACAGGTTTAGTTTGATTGATAATTTCACTCAAATTTTTCTTTAATTTATATTTTCTAGGCGTTTTAGGGGGAACCTCCTTCACCAGTAGAATAATATGGAGTTAAAAAACTGTAAAACATTAATGAGATATTAACCACTAAACATTATTTGAATATCATTGGTAATGATATCTACCTAAGTCATCCATAATATCAGAAATACTTGTACCATCCTGCTTTGTAAATGAAATCATCGTGTTATTTGGTCGTGAGTAAATATGGGACACCTAGCTCTTTATATGGATAGATCTTGCACTGACAAACATCGATGTCATGTCTAAAAATAATTACTTTTGACCTCAAGATTTTCGACAACCGCGGCCTCACTTATATCTAGTTAGTTTTTTTGCGCCATTCGAAATTGTAGGTATAATAATTTGAAGAAGTTGGATGAAATTATTTGTTCGCTTAAAAAGGCGAATCTTAATTTGTATTTTTTTCAAATCTAATAAAATTGTTAATATTTTAATTGGAGCATACTTCACTGTTTTTACCTGAAATATTTGTGATAAAATTTGAGAATTTTATGGTAACGCTTCATACCAAATTCTCATCAGATTGGCGCCAAATAATAATAAGTTGAATAATTTTTTACCGCGAGTTAAAATTTTTCGCAATTAAAAAGATTGCTTCTCATTTGTGAAGGTATATTTTGAGTAATTGAACCCCGAATTTCAATTACTTTCTAATTAATCTGAGATCTTATTGCATCAGAAAATTATGACAGAAAATATATGAACAAATATGTTACCATTCAAACACCTGCACCACCTCGATACAGGCAGTGGGCCCAGTAAGAATTTTGTATTATGGAACGTTTCCAAAAAAAAATGAGGAGAGTATAAAAAACGAGAACATATTATGGAACACTAAACGAAATGTAGATAAATAAAGTTCATTAAATAAAATATAATAAAAGAATCTAACAAGTAGTGAGTATACTGAAGTTTCATACAGCATACATATAAAATACATTTAAAAATTATAAATGACAATGACAAAAATACTTTGAGGCAATGAGTATTAGTATACTCACGAAATTAAAACAGGAAACAAAAAAGACGTCAACATAATTAATGCCAATTAATATTTACGGTGAGATAGAAGAGCTGAGATATCAAGAATTTTATCTTCCAGAATACGAATATCTGAATGTATAATTATACATCAAAGCTAGGCCGTTTACTCTGTCATTACCAGTAGAATTCCGAAAATAATTTTTAAGAAATTTTAGGGAAGAAAACGATCTTTTACCAGAACATGTGATGACTGGTTAAGTTGCGATTAAAAATAAAAGTTCATGAATTGTAGGAAATAAATTTTTATCGCATCTATCCAACGCCTCAATCGCACCTTGTGGCTTTTCAGTTTTTATGTTCCATAAATTGGATCTAAAGTGTAACTTCTCCCATAGCAGCAGAGTCATTCAGTTCATAAAATTCCGAAAGCTGTTGGGAGATATTCAAAATTTCTTTAATGTCTAAACTATTATTATTACATTATAGTTTTTGAAAAGGTTCAAGAGTATTTTTACATTTATTGCCTGTATTGCTTGGTCTAGAAATGGAATATAAATAGCTCTTCGATAATATTCTTCATTTCTTATTTCTGTTAGTTTGTTCATTCTGTAAGTTGTAATATTAAACTCATAACATATTGTTTCGGTATATTCATAAATATCTGAAAATGACTATTAGTCGTTTTGTCTCATTCGTCAGTCTGGGGGGGGGGTTAACCCCTAAAACCCCCTCTCGCTGCGCCACTATACAACCAGGCCCCTCTTGTACGAGGAGATGAAAATTCCATGGAGCGACTCCGCGAAATATCTGGGAGTCTACTTCGACAGAAAAATGAATTGGACAACCCACACGGAAAATCTGAAAGGAAAGGGCCACGCAGGTCTGCACATCTTATACCCGCTATTGAAGTCTAGTAAGCTCAGCTTGGATACGAAACTAATGATATACAGAACCATCTTGAGACCATCCCTCACATACGGAATTGTCGCATGGGGAGACACTTGCACAACAAATTTGAATAAGATACAAATTATTCAAAATAAGGCCCTCAGAATGTTGACCGACGCACCTTATTTCATACGTAACGTTCAGCTGCACAGAGACCTAAATATTGATAGCATACTCAAGGTAGCCAAGCAGACAGCAGCAATGGCACATGCAACAGCTGCAAGCCATGAAAATCCTCTAATACGTAGGCAGACTGCCAACTAGGTGAAACTAGGGGTAGACAATTCACTCATAGCATCGCGAAAATTTACAAATCACCAATTGAAGCAATCCAACAAAAGGAAGAACAATTTTCATTCAATTGATGCCAAAAGGGGCCTATGTTGCAATAGCAACGACCCAAATACAGAAATCTAGGCAAAGAGAGAGAGACTATACATAGGTGCAGTTACTAGACTACCTTAGCTAAGGAAACGTATATTAGTCATTGCAGGATGAATACCTGAATACAGAATCGCGATTTCCAATCTTGTAGCTTATTGTAAAAAAAAAGTAACTCTCAAAAAACTAATTCATGAATTGGTTACTGATACAGTTATATAATTCATATATAAATTTTCTTCGGAGCAATGAATCAATATAGCATTAATTGTAAACTCGAAATCATTATGAAAGCCGGAAAGCTTATAAAATTTGAATCAATGCTACCGAATTTTAGAAATTCAAGTGAATTTATTTTCAAGGATTTTATATCAACTCCTCCAAGAAATTTTCAGCGGAGGAACATAAATACGCGAAGCCCATTCCAGAATGTTGTATCATATGGTCAACAATGTCTGCACGTCTGAGCAACATGAGCGTGTCCAATTTGGTGATGGCAATAAAGAACTTTCATCTCGTCATTCATCGAAAGAAATAACTGAAAAAACCAATGAAAATAAATGATGAGGCCGTTTTTGGGTGCACATCTCTGTTGCGCAAATGAAACAAGTTTTTTGTTATTTTTGTCTTGGTGTAGTAATATCTCGATATGGGCAGCGTTGTTGTTGTTTGCCAAGGAAATTGACGATTATATTTTCTCCTACGTTTGAAATACAAGCTGTTCATACTTTTTAATAACTACCAGATTGCCCTAGTTATTTGGGTTGATAATCCTCGACAAGCCTTATGTAGAAACTACGACATTTTTTCTAGAATTTTCAGCATCAATTAAAATAATATTTATTCGCACAAGTATGGTATAAATACAAGTAAAAACACAAAGATCAGTTGTGGATAAATAAAAACTCGATAAGTGTAAACACTTGTTTCGAGAAGTGATAGAAACAAACAATGAAAAAACAAAGAGATCAACAAATATATAAATATGAAAATTCCAATGAATGATTCAACCCATTCAAGTATAAAATGTAAAACATATAATCATACATATAAACCCATACAAAAACATTCACATATTCATAAATACATGCATCTAAACATACACGCATACACACACACATAATATACACATAAATTATATGTAAATTAGAAATTTATACTATATAAAAGGATAAAAAGTTTCAGTCATCAAAGTGTACAAAATATAAAAATAACAGAAATAAGAAAACAAGAAAAAAAAAATACCAAGCGCACATTAAGAATACTTTTCTTTGTTTAATGTTGAGTTACTATATATCTACTCAATTATTCACTGAAGTTCAATTCTCTTACTTCGAAGTATATGCTCTTTCAGTTCTAGCATAAAGCATAATGTATTCTATCGATTTTAATGTTTAAAGTATACTATTTTAAAGTTTTTGAGCTAAGTACTAGTATGATCTTTGGGAAGCGATCTAAACCATCAGGGGTGTAACATAATTTTATTGTTTTTTTGGCGAATGTTGTATTGATGGGAGGGAAGCAATGATGTATGCTTATTCGCATGATATCTAATACCAGAGCAGAGAAAATACAACTTTCTTATGTCCAGAATTTGAGTCTTTAACTTATATTGAAACCTAGTGAAAAACCGACATCTATTTTTTCACCTTATAAAATCAATATTGCTTTCAACATCAAAAGGCGGCCTTCGGCAGCCTGTAAAAATGCACAAATACTTTGTTGAGAAATCTCAGTGTTTGAGCCACGATAGAGGAGAAACTAACGTCACGATGTAATAAATTTAGAATAGATTTATTACAAATGAGAGATTTTTAGTTGAACACATGTTTGGCTTTTTTTATGTAGGATTAAAACGTGCAAAAACCAAATGAAATTTTTCATTTTGGCAGATTTAAAAATATTCCAAACAAACGATAATGTGAATACAAATTAAACAGTATCACCTAATGATATTATGACTAGTTATCTGACAGATAGTTAGAGGATGACAACCAAAATAAGAGTGGGGATAACAGCTCAAATAGATTCCAATATAACAGCAATCAAATCACATGAAGATATCAAAACCGGCAATAAACTTTCAACATAAAGTCTGATTATAACAATTTAATTATGATCTAGGTAGTTTCCTGGTGAATCAAAAACTTTCCATCTTATCAGAAATCAGATAAAAATAACGAGTACCTATGCATGTTCCACCACGTACAGACAATGAAAATGAAATAACAAGTACGCACTCCTATTATGCTGCTTTCTTTCTCGAAAATGGATACATTTAATCATTATTTCACATAGTTACCTCAGCGATTCAATTGGCTAGGTACTTTTACTTTCATAACATACAGCTGAATATCTGGTTTATCTCAAATAGCTATACAGTTTGTTGATTCCCACATGAAATCATGCAACTTTTAGAGTGATACGGAATGCCAACATTGTGTAGGTACTGGTATACTTCTGAAGAAATCCTTTGCTCTTATTGGAAAGGATTTTCATTCACTTCAACCAGATCCATAAAATGTAAATGTGTAAAGAATATGAAAAGGTCAGTTGAAATTTTGGACAAGAAGTAAAAAAATAACATCACAAATGATTTTTCCCGCAGCAACCCCTAAACGACGCTATAATGTTCACACCATGAAAGTAATTCATGACTCTTTCCCTTGAAGGTTTTAAAATGGGATATAATAGGTAAATAATTGGTGAGTCTAATAGCCATATGTTATTCTATACCCCTTTCCCTAAATGTGATTTTATTCCTGAGAAAGAAACAAGTTCGTATTTGTCTGGTGCTATTTATTTTCCTATAATAGCTGAAAAGGAGACTCCGCTTATGATTTAACAGCAACACCCTGTATACGTACGAAGTAGACACCATACGATGTAAGGATGCTTGTCTTTCTTGTAAGCCACGATAGTATTGACGATTAATATGTTTGAGAAGAGTTCTCAAAGCCCATTTCTGTGAGATGAAAATACTATCCATCCAAAGAGAACCACCCCAAAAATTATACCTATGACATGATAGATTGGAAATTTGAAAATAAAGAGACAACAATTAATCTCATAATTAGAACCACTAAATTCAGGACATACAAAACACCCAAGAGCAAGGTGGTACTCGAACCCACATCCATGGCTTACAAGCGGTGCACCTTACCGCTGGTCTACCGAGGCCTCTTATCACATTCTTGTTTAATTTAATCAAAATTTTGGCACCTCTATGCGGAAGAGACTGGCAGGTTAGATGTATGAGCGGAAACTTTTCAAACCGATAGAAAAAGATTTGGAAATCAGTTATGGACAACATATTTGAAATTCAGCCTTCTAGAGCTTCTTGGAGGGTGGAATTTTGCACCCCCAAACCCCTTTCAACACGAGTTTAAGTTGACGGTGGGGAATGTGTTGATGGCGGTATGAACTCTCTTCTCTATCTGCAGCTATATTTATTTCTTGATTCTTGAGGTTTTTTTGCACCTCCACAGCTTCTGTAGATTGAGCTTAAGAGTTTGAAATATTGTACGTGGTTCGAGTTGTTGTTAAGGAAGCAGTGATGTGTTTTTTTTTGTTCTACTATATTTAAAAAATCGTAGCAATAGCGTTTGGCAGCTACCGCCAAGTTAATCTGCCTCAATTACATAGTTAAAATTATAGGAATAGATATATTGTAATTAGATTATTGAAAATGCTCTTGAAAGGAAACATGTGAGATTCCTAGTTCTTGCAGTGAATTGATGATATTAATAGACATTAAAATTATAGAAACATGGCAGTATTTATTTAAAATGTGTTTGGCTATTTTCCTGAACAAATGTAGATATTGGTCAATAATATTATGATAATTATTGATATTCAAAATCTGCATACGTTTCTATGAACTAACTAAATAAACTAGTCTTACAAATTTTCGTCATTTAGAATTTTTGATGGACAGTAATTTCAATCTGAGAATAATAAAGTTGTATTTCATATTTTTTGCACCGGTTTCACCATTGGATAAACCCCCTTGGAAATTGCTGTCATCCGCTCTACTGATATTGCACGCTCATCAAAAATAATAAGTGCTCTTGTCAAAAGATAAAACTCTAAACACCTCATTGCAAATTTATACGACGTTTGAAGGCAAGCACGCTCTTAAACTTTCTAAAACCGAAGTAGGTAAATATTTATTTACAATATGTACAATTATGTAGGAGATGAGATGATATTGCCAGCCAAGGTCGTGCAGAGGGGTCAGCAAGGAAATCAAAAATGACGTTAATCATTTAATAACTTGAATTATTTGACATATCGAACTCTAAATAAAAAATAGTAAATTCTAATGTGTTGATTTGTGAGTTTAGTCTAATTACTGGAAAGTCGCGTGAATCCAAACCCGCTTGATGGGAATTAGACTTTTATTCGCCTGAAATCGCCTAATTTTTTCACGAATCGTCGAACTTCGAACGTTGGATTCTCGTGATACGCTATGCCAAAAGGCGGTGTACGGCCGCCCGTAAGAAAACTCGTAAATACACGGCAAACCAACTACACGTTTAGTATTATATACTTAATAATATTCGACTGAAAACAATATCAATTTGCTCAATAAATACCAAAAATTTCAAGTCTTGCTAGTGCTTTTACCCATTAATGTAGTGTGATATATTCAATTTTGAAATTTGATGAAAAAACCGAATGAAATAGTAGCTGTTAATGTATTTTTTCAAGCAATATCCAATTCTTGGACATTAGAACATAAAGCACAATATACGTTTCCGTTTTTTCACTAATTTTTGCATATGTTTATTTCTACTATCTTTATTTTCCTTTACTGTATAGTTAATGCAAATATTGAAAATGTTTATTATTTTCATTAACCTTTTATATTTATAGGTACTGTTTTGTTACAAAAAACAATATAATAAATAATACAAGAGGGGGCCCGTGATGAAGTTATCCTGGGGTCCGGAAAAGCACAGCACGGTTTTGTTGCCAACAACAATGAATAATTATGAGAAACCAGTATCCTTGATGTAATCAAAATGAATATTCATTATAAATGTTGATGAAAAAAAAAGAAGCAGCATTTAGAATAGAGAAAATAACATAATTAATTCAAAAACATTTTAAAGTAAACTATAAACTATATTAAGAGTTTCAAGGAGAAAAAAATTTACTTCGTGGAAAAAGGTAGTATTTTATATTAGTGTAGTTTACCGAGGAATATGAATGAAATGAATAATCTCACCCTAACATATCTACCTGAGTTACTACTTCTTTTCTTCATGGTTTGTGCACAGTGCCGAAGTGTGGGTTCCGTCTGAACATTCTTGAACCATATAATGAGGGAAATACACGAGATAACAATGAATATATTTTAATATTTAACCAGTTGCGCCCCGGGTACTTTGTTGGAAATTCCTCGACTGTAAAATTTCTCAACGCAACGTCATTACACTCTCTGATTATAATAATCACAGATATCCTCAATGCTTCTTTTTCAACATCGTATGCTATCTTCCCACAGTTTAATCAAAATCCAAGATTGTATGCCATTACTTTCGGCATTTCCCTTTGATATCTACTGGGAATTTTGACTTGCCTGGCTTCGCTTTTAATTTTGTTCATCGTTTAAATATCGTGCTTCTTTTACTTTTCGATGAACTATGTTGGTAGGTTTTTATATATAATTTCAATAAACAAATAAGGATTTCTATCCCCCGAAACATATCCTCTCACATAAATATGATTGGACGACATGCGATTTTCTCTTCATTTATTGGCCTGTCTGATCATTTCTCAGAATGAAATGTAACACGGACCCACGGACGTTCTCGGATTACAAATTGCAACATTATACCAGTTCAGTGTCATGTCGGCTTCGTTTCAGTTGGGTTGGGATGATCTCGAATACGGATATACAGATTTGCACAATTTGCGTTTTCATATCATGTATGGTGATATTACTAAGAATTCCAACATATATATATATATATATATATATATATATATATATATATATATATATATATATATATAAAAGTTTTGATAAAGCCACGAATGTCGTGGCGAAACGTCAACTTTTTAATAAAATCGAGTTTTTTGAGATTCAACAAGCCTGTTATTGCTAATAATTATCAAAAGATTATATATATATATATATATATATATATATATATATAAAGAAAAATTTTTGTTGGATGTTTCCAGGTTATAATTCTACTAATAAAACTGGTAGTTTCGATGGAATATTTAATGTTTTAAAGAGGACGTAAACATTGTGTTTTTAGAATTATTGTATTGTAAAAATTTTATATTAATTAAATACTGAGAAAGGAGGCCATAGCCTCCGAAGCGTATATTTTGAAATGCTAGTTTCTATATAGCCCAATAACAAGTAGGCAAATTACAAATCAGCCTACTTGGCAAATTTTAGGAAAAACTTATTTTACTGAAATATACAGAATAAAAATTAGTAATTTTAATATATTTTCTGGTGTCTAAAAATATTATATATTTCATAAGAATGATAATACGAATGAATATAGAACACAAGGCATTTAAATGAAATCACATCATTTTGTTTTTGAAATTATTTTCATTGTAATATTTCTTTCTCACCAAGTCACTAAAACTCACTTGGCTTGATTCCACTTAAACTGCTAAATTTAACCGTCATCAAGAGTTTTTCAAGTAATTTAAAAATGCAACAATGTATATATTTATATAACTGTTTCAAAGAGAGGGAATAACCTTAAGTCTATTCGGTTATTAGTAATGGCTAATTTCCTGGAGCTGGTCGACACAATGTCTAGGCTCTAGGGTTTCTCAAAAGTCCTTCCTCTGTCCCTTCTTCAATAAATGTAATATCTCCGGATTATCTGATATCGATAAAATGGTTATTCTCTATGCAATGTTTCGAAATTCCAATGAGGTACTCACTATGGATGATTGGTATTTTATAATCATCCATTCTTATACCTACCGATGTTTCTATCAGTTTGACCGAAATAAAATGCATCACAATCACTATATTTTAATTTATACACATCCGATTTTTCAAACACTGTTTATCTGTCCTTATTATTGACCAATAAGGAACCCAAATTTCTTTTATTCGTACTGATAGTTCTTATATATTCAACCTACAATAACAAAGCTTGTGACTTAATTTGGGGACAAAGTCAACTGTTGAAAAAAGGAAATCGATATAGAAGTACAATTCAAACTATGATGATCATAAAAATCACAGTAGGTATCATCATTCAAGAATACATAGTTGTTTTTCCATAGTCTACTCATTGGTACATACGCTAAATTTAAATATTGATAATATAATATGCATATCTGGAGATTCCCGCACATCTAAATTGTTAGAAGTTATTTAATTAAATAAAGGTTTATAGAGCAGATAAAGAATGCCTTAGGGCAATGATACAGTTTCTCAGCAACATTTTGCGGTGGCCATTACACGCATACCGGATGCTCCTTTTGCAGATTTCAACAGAAATGGACAACGAGCGGTAAGCGCCAGGTATGAATTCGGTCTAGACTATCATCAATTTGAAATTGCAACAGCCTCATTGAATATTGAGCGAAATTAAATATGGACAACATAAATATCATACCTAAGTATCACAAGACAATCATTTGAAATAGAAAACCTATGTGTTAACTTTCTGGTGATCTATATTTGTATGTAAGATTATATAATTCTATTTATTCTTTATTCATTCGTTCTTTTTTTAGTGGAAGCTCAATTTTTAACATTTGCCATATTTTAATTGAGAGTATGTTTTTTCGAAATAGCAATATCTGTTATTTGGAAATGGGTTCTGGGAAAATTATGACAGCTATGAAGTAACAAAGAAAACAATTGTTATTATAGCAAACAGAATCAATCAAAAATGTAAGCATATTTATATAAATTCTCTGACGCTTCAGTGAGATATTAATATATTTCAAAAATGAATATATATTAAGAATTATAAAGTAGGTAAGCGAAGGTTATTAACTAATAAGGTAAACATTTTTCTGTAGCTGAGTTCGTTTCAAACAGTTAAAAAAATAAGACTGTGAACCAGAAAACTAATTCATAATTGAAAATCATCAAGTAACCCTGCCAAGGAAGATGGCTATATGAAAACCATAAAGCTAAATAAGATTAACATGGCAAATCATTCGAACTTAAGAACAATAGACAGGTGTATGTAGATCTTTTTTTTTGGATTGATTGGGCCGATACTTGGTGTTAATTAATAAACATATTGAAACAATGGTTAAAAATAACAATTTACACATTTATTATAAAAAATAACGCATGACGCACGTTTCGGTGGAACTTCACCTTCTTCAGATGCTAATGGCAAACTAACTATGATTCTCTGTTATATCGAAATCAAGAAATGACAAATTATGTAGAAGGGGTAAATACAAAGATGGTTACAAATAATTATTAGAAAAGGAAAAACCAATTCTGAACTGCTAGTCAGGTAGTTCGGTAATTTTGAAAAGATTAAGAAGGGGGCTTGAAGTATGATCGATTTGGCTATTCAATAGGAGACCGGAATGCTTGTATTTATTTATCTGTAATGATTCTAAAAAATTAAGTTTAATTCCCTTACTTTCAGTATTTAATATTTTAAAATCGAAATTGAATGTGTGATTTTCTTGGATTAAATGGTTTGCATAATGTGAATCCGACTTCTGATTAACAAAGCTACGTTTGTGTACTGAAATTCTAGTTTGGAAGATTCTGAAAGTTCTACCAATGTAAAACTTATCACAATCGCCACAATTAATTTTATAAACTCCCGATTTATTATCTTTATGAACTTTGGATTTATTATTTTTTATATGATTTCCTAAATTATTACCGGTGCGATAAGCAATGTTAATTTTGTGCTTAGATAAGAGAGATTTAGGTTTTTCACTTGAATTTCCGATGAAAGTGAGGCTGTTATATTTGATATTATTTTAAGTAAGGCTTAACCTGGTTAATCGCATTTTTGAAAAACTTTTTATCTATCATATTGTCTATAATATTGGGATCATAATTATTTTTTACGGCAATTTGTTTAATTATATTTTTCTCGATGTTAAAATTGGCGTTTGAAAGTGGAATATTTACTGAACGATGTACCATACTATTGAAAGCTGCCCTTTTGTGTTGGAATGGATGTCAGTGTGCGATGGTTTGCGAAAAATTGAAAAATTATGTTTGTTATCCACTTTTGTTATTTTCAAATCCAAATAGTTAATTGAGTTATCTTTTTCCATCTCTAAAGTGAATTTTATATTAGGGTGTAAAGTGTTAATGAATGTTTGAAAGCAGTCTAGTTGTCTAAGAGTACCAGTGAAACAACAAATAATATCATCCACATATCTAAACCAATAAACGAATTGCCGACTAACAGGATGATTATGAATTGACTGTTCCAAATTATTCATATTCATATAAATTATTCATTCATAATCATCCTAGTTAGTCGGCAATTCGTTTATTGGTCTAGATATGTGGATGATATTATTTGTTGTTTCACTGGTACTCTTAGACAACTAGACTGCTTTCAAACATTCATTCATGCCATTAGCATCTGAAGTTCCACCGAAACGTGCGTCATGCGTTATTTTTTATAATAAATGTGTAAATTGTTATTTTTAACCATTGTTTCAATATGTATGTAGATCCCATCAGTACTGTACTTTCGAGAAATAATAATTTGTTAAATATCTTCTAATGATGAGAGCTATACTGAAGCCCTCAAACATTGCAGCAAACATTTATTACCTACTTCGGAGATCTGAAGGAGAAGAAACCACGGTATAAGCCAAAAAATGTACACCAACTTTTCAATTATCAATTTCAAAATGGTGTTGTGAATGTTCTGTAAGTACCACACTGCCTCATAGGATCAATAATTTCAATCAGAGCAAAATATCAATCTTCGAACGATGAGAGCTATACTGAAGCCCTCAAACATTGCAGCAAACATTACCTACTTCGGAGATCTGAAGGAGAAGAAACCACAGTATAAGCCAAAAAATATACACCAACTTTTCAATTGTCAATTTCAAAATGGTGTTGTGAATGTTCTGTAAGTACCACACTGCCTCATAGGATCAATAATTTCAATCAGAGCAAAATATCAATCTTCGAACGATGAGAGCTATACTGAAGCCCTCAAACATTGCAGCAAACATTACCTACTTCGGAGATCTGAAGGAGAAGAAACCACGGTATAAGCCAAAAAAATATACACCAACTTTTCAATTATCAATTTCAAAATGGTGTTGTGAATGTTCTGTAAGTACCACACTGCCTCATAGGATCAATAATTTCAATCAGAGCAAAATATCAATCTTCGAAGGATATTATACAGCAAGATGCTTCTTTATATCCGAGTAATTATTTAAAATTATCCCTGAAATAGATTAGATTATCTCGATTTGATTTCATTCACATTGACAATACAATAAACTATAATAGCGTGATGAATGGTCGATGTGCTTTTTCTATCCAACATTAGCAGTTCCAACTGTTAGTAGTAGTAATAGGCTGCACGTGAAAGTATAGCATTTATTAGATTGATTATTTTGTGGGACAATAAACATTGTCATTATGAATTAAGCAGCAGAGTGCTTTCTAATAGTGATATAAACAGAATCGCATACATTCTACTGAAATTTATTGACTGAATTTTTAAATTATTTGTTATTTGCTTTGCTAGGCAGAAAAGCACAAGATTTAGTGCCTCGGCTGGTGTTTTCAGCCAGGAAATCAACCAAGGCAGTAAATCAACTTTTCTGCCGTGTTAAACATATAATTTTTTCGCCGCATTGGTTCCAATTTCATGAAAAATCGTGTTTTTTATGTTTATTAATTTTGTTTCATCAACAATATCCCAGGAATTAAAGTCTTCAAAGGATACTTTTTTTTTATTATCAACTAACTAACCCAGGGAACTTCGTACCGCCTAACGGTCAATGAATGTAGTGATACCTTTGAGCTTAACTTAATTTATGATTTTAATTAAGTTAATAAAATGAACTCAAAAATTCATTAATTTCAATAGTTCCTTAGGATAATATAAAATATATACTTAAAGAAAACAAAAATTCTATAAAAACTGAGATTGAATTCTCGCACATCACCTGGTGAAACATCATAAAGAATAAAGTATAAACTTTAAAATAAAAACACGTGGCTTATGTTTCATAATATAAAAAATATTTAGATACTGTATTTAGCAGTAACGAAAAGTCGACATGTTTCGAGTTATAAACTCATTATCAAGACTGATTACAGGAGAGTATTGCATCCTAATTTATAAAACAGACAAAAGCAAAGGTGATACCTGAAAATCAATTTGTTCGTTTACAAGGGGTAATTGACTATTAGAGGTGGAACTTATTTCGAGAATTTCAAGAAGGTCAAGGCGTTTTCCTTTGTTACCTGAATGTAACAATTTGGTTTTGTTGAAATCCAGGAAGTGATTGAATTTTATACAATGTTCAGAGAAGCCAGTGGTATTTTTGTTTTGTAAAATTGACTTTTTATGTTCTTCAACACGAATATTTATATTCCTTCCTGTCTGTCCAATATAAAAAGCAGGACATTCGTCGCAAAATATTTTGTAAATACCACTGTTTTCTCCGATGTTAGATTTTCCTTTATTATTGACCAAGAATGACTTCAAGTTTCTTTTATTTGTACAAATTGTTTTAACGTTATTTTTTGATAGTCTGTTACAAATTTTGCTACTCAAATTAGGCACATAATTCATTGGGAAGTATTTTTGTTCTTCATTAATAGTTTGCGTGAGGTATATTGAATGCAACAGATACTTTATTCGTTTTTTCCCAATGAGCTTGTCGATAAGACTTTCATTGTAACCGTTATTGATGGCTAATAATTCAATTGTATTAACTTCAGTTTGAAAATCTGTTTCCGATAATGGAATCGTGAACAACCTATGTATGAACGAATGAAAAGCACTGAGTTTTATTTTAATGTGTTGGTTACTGTCGATGTGAATTAAAGTATCTGTGAAGGTTGATTTTCTATAAATGTTGAAAGTAAGAGAATTCAAATTCCTAGCAATCTGAACGTCTAAGAAATTCAAGGTACCGTTTTCGTTTTCTACTTCTTTCGTAAATTGAATCGAGTTGTAGAAAGTATTTATATATTTGAGGAAATTATCTAACTGCCTATCAGTACCGGTCCAAATACAAAAAATATCATCTACATAACGCCTCCATAATGAAACGTTAGTAATTAAATTATTATCAGCATTGAAAATTTTTTCTTCTAAGTTATTCATGAAAATTTCACTCAACGAAGGCGATAACGGTGATCCCATGGGCAATCCGTCTTCTTGTTTGTATATTATATTATTAAATTTGAAATAACTCTGTTTCAAACATAAGTTTAAGGCAGACATTGTTTCGTTGTTCAATTCAATCCGGAGTATAGCAAAAAAATTCTATTCAGTTAGTTAATCATCTTAAGAATATCAAAATTCCTTTAAATGCTAAATTAATTTCAATTGACGTTATCAACTTATTTCTTTTCACGCCAACTCAAGAAGTTAAAAATATTGTTAAGCGATATCTAGAGATGAACCCAAATTTAACAATTCAAGCAGTCAACGAAACAATGTCTTGCTTTTGTCTGTTTTATAAATTAGGATGCTATACTCTCCTGTAGTCAGTCTTGATAATTTCATAACTCGAAACATGTCGACTTTTCGTTAATGCTAAATACAGTATCTAAATATTTTTTATATTGTGAAACATAAGCCAAGTGTTTTTATTTTAAAGTTTATACTTTAATTCTATAAGAGTACAAAAAAAAGACATTTGCTTTGATGAAGTTATGTATTCTGGTGCATGAGTTACACTTGGGTTGCTTCTCTTCAGTGAAGCATCTTGTGATATATGACATCTTTCGTTTTGTTATCAGTTGTAAGAAAAAATAAAGAGGATGGTTTGCCGACATGTGAACATGCTACGTTCAGTTGACCATGAGAAAAATATGCAATTTCTAAATTCAGACCACAAACACTCAAGAATTCGACTTGTGATTTGTTAATCGCTATGGTTATACAAGACGAATCGGAAATTGAATTCGTTTAAACTCAAAGAGCATAGGGGACACCCATTAATTACGTGAGGTGTTTAGGGGGGGAGGTGGTCGAGCGAAATTTCACTCAATCTCACGTGGAGGAGGATGTGGTTTCGGCAAATATCACGTAATTTTTTTTCTCAAGAAAATGTGGAAAATTGCGCGAAAACTGGGTTAATTAAGTAAAAAATGTTTCTCTACTGAAATATGGCTAAATCATATATAAAAATAATTTATTACCTATAAATGAATTCATTTGTTTCGAAACAATTTATTCATTTATTGAATATGATTAAGTATTTTTCAAACATTATTCGTTAACTATTAATTTAAAAAAATACGCTAGGATGTGACGATTATTCATAAAAAAATAACGCCATATCGGAACATTACTAATGATTTTCACTGAATAAAAAATTCTATTATTACTAATTTAGGTACTTGAACTAATAGAATTTTTTATTGAAGTTATGGCGGAATAAAAAGAGCTAAAGTAGTAGTCACTCTTGAGATCATTCATGAGTCTCCGTGGATTGAATTAGAGTGAATATTCTTCAAATTTCACAAATTTCAGTAGTTCCCATTTAAGTATTTTATTATTAAATCTCATTGTGATTCTATGCTACGTCATTAAAAATCTGAAATACTAGTCTTAAATAGAAAATCGGAATCCTCAGAATGAGAACTTCCTCGCCTTTCCTTTGAGTATCGTCGCGTGAATCACATCGATCATCAGTTTTCTTATCACCAAATGCGTTCCAATGCATGGTTTTGGTTGGTTGCAATTTCAAAGCATGATGACTACCGAGCCAACATCCAAGGAGTAACCTTTATATGATTTTTTTAAACGAATAGCAGACATCATAAAAAAAATTTACTCTTGTTAACAGTTCTTTCTTTTCAATGTATGATCTGGAATGATTGAAACCAACCGATTTGATAGATGTTGTCATTTTTTCACAAAATTTTTGTTAAATTTTGATCAGATTTTTTTTACGTGATTTTAGTTAGTTTCCGATATTTTATTTATTCTGCTATTCGGGTTGGAGAGGAATCCAAAAAAATCAGGTATCATCAGAATCGGTCCAGCAGTTCTCGAGTTATAAATGATGTAACTTACATGACTTTGTTTAATCCAGATAATTGAATTATTTCAACAAAGGTAACTAGCTCATAGTTACTATGTTCACCGCTGATGACCAACAGATATATACATTTTTGAGCGACAAGATTTAATGGAACATAAACAACACCCAAAAGCAAGGTGGGACTCGAACCCACGATCCAAGTTATACAAACGATAAACCTTACCGCTGGGCTACCGAGGGCTCTATCTGTTGAATTGTTTGTGTTTATCTTAATGTAACTGTCAATTTTAAAATATTGTCACGTAACTGTCCGAAATGAATGTAATTGCCATTAACAGCACTTGAGTTAAGAGACCTGGCGCGAGTTGCAGAATTGGATCTATATCTACCTACTAGATAAGTCAAAAACTGTATATGAACACATACAGCAGATTTATGAAATATAGATAGAAGAATAATGTAGGATCTTTGTTTGACAATGATCATAGCGATAAATTTTTAAAACGTCCACTTTTTCTGATTAGACAGTGAAAATACATATTTCAAACATGACAAGTGTCATTAATAAGCCGCTTTGAGTGTCACACAAAGTGCAAAAGCACAAAAAGTGCTTTTCTCTGAATAAAACATGCGATTGTTTCCTCAAACGGTGTTCAAACGATAGAATTAAGATAATATCATTAAAAAGGATTAGATGTAAGAAAACGTAGAACTAGATTGTTTTGCTTACTGGTTTTGTAGGTGCCAAGGCAACACAAATTTGACAATTCAACAGAATAATTGTCAGAAACATTTAATGTCACTTATCTACGCATTATAGAACTGTGCGTTTTGGGTGAGTATCCGAGTATTGAGAAATAACTAGCTATAGTAAAATATATAAGATTTTTCTTACACATTACATTATGTTGAATTCGGAACCCAACTGTACGCCGCCCGACGTTCTTGAAATTGCCGTACAAAATAGTACACTTTTTTATACGCTCACGGCCGGACAAAAAAGTAAAAACAAAATGACGTCTTTGAAATCAAACTTCAACATCTTGGAGGCTTCGGTAGACCAGCGGTAAGGCGTTCCGCTTGTAAACCGAGGTTGTGGGTTCGAGTCCCACCTTGCTCTTGGGTGTTGTGTATGTTCCGGAATTTAGTGGTTCTATATATAAGGTAAATTGTTGAGTAAGTTTACAAGCCCATTGGCCGTTCGGAACCGGCGTTAAACTGTAGGTCCCTTGAGATAAAAAAAACCTGAACATCAAGAATTGAAGTTAAAAAAGTTGTAATTTCTTTTCGTTTGCGGAAAAAATACCTTTCTTCTTTACTTAAGAGTAAAGTGCAATTTTGTACGTCACAAAGTCGTAAAACAAAGTGATATTCTTCCAGTTAGCAACACTTTTCCATGCTAGCAACACATACTACGTTTATAACATCTGGGACCACTGTTTTTCATTATATTTTTAAACGATATAGAAAATTGTTTCAAATATTGCAATTTCCTATTTTATGCCGATGACCTCAAATTATATAGAGCAGTGAAAGGAGTGGAGGATTGTGTTTTGATTCAGCGGGACATCGATAGATTGTTAAATTATTGTGCAGAAAATGGTCTCTTCCTGAACTATGACAAATGTCACAAAATTGTTTTCAGTAGAAATGTGCATCTTATAGACCATCAATACACCATGGCGGATTATTCTCTTTTGCAAGTAGACCATATTTTGGATTTGGGAGTGATTTTTGATAGAAAACTTTTTTTCGATCAGCACATCGAACGCCTTCTGGGAGATGTAAATAGGTTGCTGGGGTATGTCCTTCGACACTGTAGGACTTTCAGAAATAATAAAACTTTCTTGATATTATATTTTTCATTCATCTATAGTCGATTAAATTTTGCGTCAGCAGTTTGGAATCCTCAATACAAATATTATAAAGAGAGAATTGAGAGAGTACAGAATAAATTTCTCAGATTTCTGGCCTTCAAAAATAATATTACCTACAATAATCATGAGTACTCACATATTCGAAAGAAATTTGGCATAATGGAACTGGAGAAGCGCCGAGAAATGACGGATATTATTTTATTATACAAAATTGTCAGTGGTTTACTCAGTGTGCCTAATATTCTGCAATCAATTCCATTCAGGGTCCCTGATATTAGGTTACGTAATAGTGACACATTTTATGCTCCTTTACGGAGAACAAACAGTGCACAGAATGCTCCCATTTTCAGGATGATGGCTTCATTTAACAACTTCTGCATAGACCTGGATCTTTTCAATATATCGCTCAATAATCTGAAGCGAAGTCTCAGGAATATTCTCTTATGAATAAAAATTTTTGTCACCTATGTATCCAACTGTATTGTCATTATTTCTTTTCTATTTTTAAATTTTAACATCGATGTATATGTAGCTTCGAAGAGGCGAATACTGTTTTTTGGGTTTTTACCTGTTTGTATTCTACGTGATCATTAAATAAATAAATAAAATTTTAAAAAAATAACATACCAAGGAAATGTCAAATTTCATATTATTTTATTCAGACATTTCTGTCAAAATTACAAGATCACAGAACAAATCTTAAGTTTTTGTATTTATTTCAATAAATAAGATAATTTAAGTACAAGAATAACTAGCATGTTTTACACGTAATAAAAGCTATTTCCAGTTCGTAGGTATAAAATGATCTATGAGCGGAGAATGGATAAACATTATAAGTACCTACTCACTTCTTTTCATTGCACCCCTAATTCTTCATTGGCTAAGTGACGTTTCTAAATGATTGAATGTAATAAACTTAGGCACTATAAAATATGAAAGGATTGATTGAATAAATTTCCAATCAATTATCTCATTATAACTTGTCTGGATTCATAAACTTAATTCGCACAAACATCATATCAGTTCACGAATTATTATTAATGATCGTGTCTTCCTTCCTACATGCGTTGAATTAGAATTTACACGCACGAATTCGTTTTAGTCAAGACTCTATTTGGCGACACCCCCAGGCGAAATTTCACTTCTATTCGTATTAATTAGATATAAACTCAATGTGAAACAATGTTATCAGAATTCATTATTATTATAATCGTTTCTTCACGTTTATCCTCAACGCTTTTATTGACCAAATTTCAGTCATCAAGATTGAAAGCGAAAGATGTTAAAATTTCTTAATTATTACGGTCGATATTGGATAAACAGGACGAAGAAACGTCATCTGAATGACTTTCTGTTTGTTTTCACCTTGTGACAGTAATAATATAGTAGTTATTTTTATTTAACGACTAAACATATAATATAGAAATTATCTGTTCTAAATAAACTTTTTTACTGTAATTCAAAACAATCGACTATGAGCTTGTTTGAGGGTTATATCGAAATTTGCAACGTAACCTAACATTCATCTATATGCTTAGAGAAAATTCAGAGGAGTACCTAGTTTTTAAATTAGTTCATTACCTCCTGGATCACGATTTTGTTTTTTTATGTCTGATACATATGTATGTGCATATATATATATATATATATATATATATATGTATATATATATATATATATATATATATATATATATACAGTGCTTTCATGATGAAAGGAACAAATTCATTAAAAAATTAGGTTTCTATTTCATGTTAAAATCCTCGGACAGGTCGATTAGTATTTTTATTTGGGCATTTTTCGCAATAAAAATTTTGTATACAGGGTGTCTCATTCAAGAGCTATGGCTTTGTCATTAGTTTTTTTAAAGGTAATACCCTGTATATTATTTCACTTTACAATTCTACGATAAATTCTTATCACTTTTTGTGAACATACCATATGCCTCAACTCGATGGATTGCCAGAAACGGAGATAGTGGGTAATGAGAGGTACGATATGAAAACACACAAATGTAATTACTAATTTAATTTTTACGTATGTTCAATCTGTTGTCCGTTTACTTCGAGACATTTTTGAAGTCGATTCAATGTTTCCCGTTGCACATTTTCAATTACTTCTGGACTGATAAGTCTTATTTCCTGCCTGATTCTCTCTTTTAGATCATCAATATTATTTGGTCTATTCAAATAAACTTTAGACTTCAAATAACCCCATAAGAAAAAATCCAATGGGGTTATGTCCGGTGATCTTGGCGGCCACTCAATCGGACCTCTCCGTCCTATCCATCTGTTGGGAAAAGTTGCATCAAGAAATTGTCGAACAGCGATTGAATAGTGAGGAGGTGCCCCATCTTGTTGAAACCATATCTCGTTATTAGGTATGTCAGGATCTTGTGGGTTAGGAAACAAAACAGCTAAAGCCGGAATGAGTTCGAACTGGAGAAAGTTCAAGTAGTCCTCTCCGTTTAGTGTTCCTTCAAAAAAACAGGGACCAACTATACGATTTCGAACAATCGCTGCCCATGTATTAATTTTTTGAGGCCGCTGTGTGTGGCATTCTTGCATCCAATGAGGATTCTCGGTCGCCCAATACCTACAGTTTTGTCTGTTGACGTGGCCATTTAAAGTAAAGGTGGCTTCATCAGAAAAAATTATGTTTGTAATGAAATTTAGATGTTGATTATGAATTTCAAGAATCTGCTCACAAAACTGTACTCTGCGGTCAAAATCGTCTTCTAATAATTCATGTACCAGCTTAATTTTATAGGGATGATACTTATTTACCTTAAGTATTTTATGCACGGACCCTACTGATAAATTGAAATTATTGAAATTGTAGTAATGGATGTATGAGGGTTATCTTGGGTTTCTAGTAGAACGTTCAGCACTGTTTCTTCAGATACTCTCGGTGGTCTTCCTTTAGGTAAATCTCTAACGTGGCCGTATCTCCTGAATTTTGATTCAATTTTGCTGACTGTCGATCTAGTAATTGGCGGACGATCAGGATGATTTTCATTGAATAGATTGCAGACTTCTTCTTGTGAACGCACCCTATCTCCAAAACCAATCATCATAAGTACTTCAATACGTTCTCTCTCAAGTAATTGCATTTTCTTAAACAATGAAGTAGTGTAGTGCCTGGAGCGTTAAAAACGTGAAAACTGCGGACTATACAGCACCAGTGAATGAATTCAGATGGTACATATGAAATTTCATTCTTCAAATTTAATGACAATGTTTACCTAAATTTTTTTTTGTACTTTTAATCCACATTTTAAATCTCCAGGTGCTCCACTATCTCCGTTATAATCTGGGAATCCATCAAGTTGAGGCATATGGTATGTTCACAAAAAGTGATAAGAATTTATCGTAGAATTGTAAAGTGAAATAATATACAGGGTATTACCTTTAAAAAAACTAATGACAAAGCCATAGCTCTTGAATGAGACACCCTGTATACAAAATTTTTATTGCGAAAATTGCCCAAATAAAAATACTAATCGACCTGTCCGAGGATTTTAACATGAAATAGAAACCTAATTTTTTAATGAATTTGTTCCTTTCATCATGAAAGCACTGTATATATATATATATATATATATATATATATATATATATATATATATATATATATATATATATATATATATATACAGGGCCCCCGCTACCATATGTGCAAGTGTGCAATGCACACGGGCGCCATCCTTTAGGGGCGCCAAAACCCAGGGTCAAAAATTTGCAAACAAAGAACAAAAAAATCAAAATAATTTTAAAATAAAAGTTGAGAACGACTGACTAAAAGTTGAGAACGACTGACAGATCAGGATAATAAGGATATAGACTTCATTACCTGATGATACAGACCCCTTAAGTATTTTACAATATATATTTGAAAACAATTTAATCTCCACCCTTCCAAACGTAAGCATTTCACTAAGAATTCTTCTGACATTACCTGTATCTATAGCTTCTGGCGAGCGATATTTTCAAATTTAAAAATTATTAAAAATTATTCAAGATCGACAATGCTTCAAGAAAGATTGTCTGGTCTAGCGATATTAGCAATTGAACAAGAAATTTTTGATGGTATAAATTTTAGCGATGTGATTAATGAATTTGCAAACGCAAAGTCTCGGAAAATATCGCTACTACAATAGCTATTTTTATTTTTCTATTATACCTAGCTATCAGCTATCAATTTTGATTTTATAACGAAGTTACCTAGGTTATTTTTTATCTGTAGTATCTGCATATTGCATATTTTTTTAATAATAAGGCAATATTTTTGTTATTTGTTCCTAAAAAAGATGTGATTTTTAGTTTTGGGTTATTTTCTAGTATTTATTAACAACATGTCTGTACCCCATTAGTTAAGTAAATGCTTTAAAATGGGTGGGAGCAGGAATTTATTTTGTTTGTTTCATTTTGTTATTTTAGTCTACAAATAAATATGACCTCTAAAGTTCGGTGCTTTATTTCAAGCACCTACCTACCAACCTACCTACCTTCAAAAAAATAAATAAAAAAACATGATCCAAAATGTCTTGAGGGGCGCCAAAATCATTTTTTGCACACAGGCGCCAGTAGCTCTTACGGGGGCCCTGTATATAAATCTATATATTTATATATATATATATATATATATATATATATATATATATATATATATATATATATATATATATTTATATATATATATATATTTATATATATATATATATATATATATATATTATATATATATATATATAATATATATATATACATATATATATATATATATATATATATATATATATATATATATATATATATATATATATATATATATATAAATACCGGGAAAGAACGCGATCTGTATATGGAAAACTACACATAGGAAACTTTTGAAAATTTGACAGTATACTAATGTTGATAGGGGCAACCCGACTAAAATATTTTCAAGATGGTGGCACTTCCGGTTATACCGGAAGTAGATACCAACTTGCTTATTTTAAATTGGATACCCTATATATTAATACATTTTTAGATTCTACGCAAGATTCTAGGCAGATTTTATGAATTATGTCTATATACCTAAGTCTAAGCGTTTTTGACATATTTAGGTTTTTATGTTAAAAATGACGATTGCAAGCCCTAATATAATTATCAATTGTTCCTATAAGGATTCCCGTATTACTTACTTTGGGGTGGATTCCTTATCGAAAAAGACTTGCATCCATAGATTTTGTATAGTATTTGGATAACTAATCATACAGGGTGTTCGAAAAAAAAGATCTAAAATGAGATTGAGAAAACTGACAAAAATCAATTTTTTCAAATGGAAACCCCCCATTTTTTTTATTTTGTAGTATTAAGCATTTAAAAAGAAGGTAACTTTGTAAAAAGTTATCTATACCTAAAATTTGAAGTTTTCGAAATATTGCCAATTTAATATTTTTATATGGCGATTTTGCATTTAATCGTTAAACAATTAGTTCTAGGATAGCCACGATCGTATTTGACATTAAAAATCATCGTAATGGCACTCCGGTTAAATTATACAAACGAAGATTATTTAAACTTATTTATTATTTATGGACAATGTGATAAATTATTTCAAGAACATGTGATACATGTGCGACCCGATATCCTCATAAACAAAAACCATCACCAAATACTGTTAAACGAGTTATAGAAAACTTCAAGAATTTTGGATCCGTAAAGCCATAAGTGTACAAAAAGAAACCAGTTGTTAACAATGAAAATATTGAAATAGCAATTTTGGGATATTCTGAAGCATATCCAACAAAATCTTCAAGGCAGATAGCATTAGAATCAGGCTTATCTAAATCGTCAGTTCTGAGAATTTCACGGAAACACAAATATCATCCCTATGCTATCCATATTTTCATTAGTGCAGCATTTAAATGAAAATGATTTAGATGAGCCTTAAAAGTTTGAATAATTTTCGTTTGTATAATTTAACCGGGGTGCCATTACGATGATTTGAAATGTCAAATACGATCGTGGCTATACTAGATCTAATTGTTTAACGATTAAATGCAAAATCGCCATATAAAAATATTAAATTGGCAATATTTCGAAAACTTCAAATTTTAGGTATAGATAACTTTATACAAAGTTACCTTCTTTTTAAATGCTTAATACTACAAAATAAGAAAAATGGGGGGTTTCCATTTGAAAAAATTGATTTTTGTCAGTTTTCTCAATCTCATTTTAGATCTTTTTTTTCGAACACCCTGTATGATTAGTTATCCAAATACTATACAAAATCTATTGATGCAAGTCTTTTTCAATAAGGAATCCACCCCAAAGTAAGTAATACGGGAATCCTTATAGGAACAATTGATAATTATATTAGGGCTTGCAATCGTCATTTTTGACATAAAAACCTAAATATGTCAAAAACGCTTAGACTTAGGTATAGGACATAATACATAAAATCTGCCTAGAATCTAAAAATGTATTAATATATAGGGTATCCAATTTAAAATAAGCAAGTTGGTATCTACTTCCGGTATAACCGGAAGTGCCACCATCTTGAAAATATTTTAGTCGAGTTGCCCCTATCAACATTAGTATACTGTCAAATTTTCAAAAGTTTCCTATGTGTAGTTTTCCATATACAGATCGCGTTCTTTCCCGGTGGGACACCCTGTATATATATATATATATATATATATATATATATATAATATATATATATATATATATATATATATATATATATATATATATATATTATATATATATTTATATATATATATATATATATATATATATATATATATATATATATATATATATATATATATATATATATATATATATATATAAATTCATCTTTAGAATACTAAAATCAGTAAAATTCTCAGTTACTATGAATAATAGTACAACAGTGGTTCAAGTCCATTTTACAAAGTTTTGTACAATTAAGATATTTACGTTTGTGTTCATAGGTAATTTTATGTTATTTATTTTGAATAATACCGATCTAGCAGTATTTTAAAGTTAACTATTGAGCAGTGGAGTTGGGTCTTTGTCGCTCTGAAAAGGAACGGTATGGGAGTACTGAATCGAGAATAAAAATTATGGACTTGCACCAATGTTCTTCTGATGCACCCATATATGTTTCCATGCCAATATTGTTATAAGAAAACATGTAACATCGAACATGACCCTAATAAGAATATGTTTTTGTTCTACTGAATTCTGAATAATTTTTGATCACCTGAGAAGATCATTGTCTTGAGTAGTACTTTTGCTCTCGAAGTCATAAATCCTGATATGAATAATTCTAATTTTTTTCCATTTAATTACACTCAAACGTTGTTAATTAATTTCATTGTGCCTGCCATTCACAACATAATATATAGCGAAAGGAACTTAGTTACAATTGCGAGGTCCATGACACCTCTGATCTTCCCGGGTTCTTCTGGCATCTCTATCAGACTAAATAAGTTGTTTTTTTATTCAGGGATCGTTCATGAGGAAGAACAAAACTATAAAAATTTGTGTAAATTAATTCAAAACTCAAAAAAGGAATTGGTGGGAAGGTGCATGAGCGGAAAATTGTCAAACCGTTAGTAAATGTCGTGGAAAATAATGATGAACAACATATTAAATATTCTACCCTTCACAGCCTTTTATAGGGTTTATGTAACAAAAAACGGGTTTGAGGATTGAAAATTTCTACGTGGATTAGGGAAGCTTCTTGTGGCGGTACAAACTTCTTCCTCCAATCATCTCCAAAGCTTGTTGCAATTTAGTACGTAGATTAAATATATATGTTAGGGCAGGACTTCCCAACCAGGGGGGCACGCCCCTCTAGGGAGGCGTAGAGAAATATTAGGAGGGGCGTCGTAAGTACGTAATATGTAGGATTACATTTCCAAAAAAATAGTCATTACAGTTTTTAATATTTAGTTTAAAATAAATGTTGACTTTTCTGTGTACAATATATTTTTTACCGTATTATATTAACATAAGTAATCGATAGAAACAATTTTAAAAAATGCATATTTCCTATTGTTCCTAATTGCCATTTAATCGCTGCTGTACAAGTTTTCATATCAAAACTTCAACTTTGGAAAAAGAAGATATCTGATGAAAATGTATTTCCTTTTTCACGGCTGTCCGAAGTAATTCATAATCAAAAATTGAGTGAAAATTTGAAATCTGAAATAGAAACTCATTCGGAAGCATTGGAAAATGAATTTAATCGATACTATCGAGATATCAATTCCGAGTCACCAATATGGCACATGACCAGAAACCCATTTGTTGTCGATGTCTTACAACTACCTGAAGAAGTTCATGAAGAATTTCTAGAAATGAAGGCTGATTCGACCATGAAAGACGACTTTCATCTCTTGACATTAGAAAAATTTTGGATCGAACGATTCGTTGTTAATCCGAAAGTTGCTTCTCTTGCTTTAAAAATACTTATTTGATTTTCGTCCACTTATTTATGCGAGGCAGGGTTTTCAGCTCTAGTTTCAATAAAAACTAAGCCGTAGATAGCGATTTAACCATAGCTTTAGCAACGACTGAACCCAGAATCGACCAACTGGTATAGAGCATGCAAGCTCAACTATCTCATTAGCTAGTACTTTAAAAGAATTTATTTATTTGTTTTAAAATTACTTTAAATTAAAAGTTGTTCAAACATCATCTAATTATAAAAATATAATTTAAAATATAAAAGAAAGTGAAAGATAAAAAAAACTATTCTAGCAAGTAATGATGCATGGTAGGCCAGTACAGATAATTAAAAAAGTTACAGGATGAAACCCATCTAAAAAAGAAGAACATATAATAAAAATAACAGAAAAAATAAATTACGGGTAATTTGAGGTCGGGAAGTGGGAGGATATGGGATTTGTAGGTTTAAAACGGGTTTATCACGATTCTGCAAAATACCAATGTGCCAATTACAGTGCAATTGTGACATGAAAACGAACATTTTCACCAAGATTCATGAAAATCCGATTTGTTTTGTGTGAGAGAAAAATAAAAAACCCAAAATGTCGGTTATTTAGATTTTTGTAAAAGTACTTAATGATTCAAATGTATTCTTTCGTCCATTATCCTTAATTAATATACTGTATCTGTATTCAACCTATTTAAAATACCTAAAAATAAATAATTTAATTAATAAATAAAATGTGCGTTCCATATTTTTGTTGAAACTTACCTAAGGGGGGCATGACAATATTATTTTTAGCTCGGGGAGGCTTGGCGAAATGATGGTTGGGAAAGCCTGTGTTAGGGAATATAATTTAACCCATTAAGGACTGAATTTATGAATTTGTGGTATTATGAATACAATACCTTTATCATTAATTCAAATAACACTATAAACATCAGTAGATCAATAAATTTGTTTGAGAGTCTTCCATTTTGAAAATAGCGGCCGTTCCATATATGGAACACTAGTGCTATAAGGGGTGGAAAGTATAAACAAAACAGAATGTTATTTATTTCGATATAAATGTTTCTATTATCCCAAACTTTGACAACGAATAAATTTATTTAGTATGAAAATGAATAAAACAGTCAATACATAAACCTATGTCGCATTTTGGGCACTGTGTACGAACAGAGCTACCTTTATGATTTTCTCGTGCACATCGTCGGCGTTTATTATCGGGTACATATTGAATTAGATGGTTTTTTCCATCTAGGCGAATATCTGGAGATATCTTTTCAGATGAGTCTGTACAATATCTCTTCTAAAATTTAGCTGAGAAGTTTCTGGGTGATGAATTTTGTAAATTATCCAAGCGTTTTGAACAGCCGCATCTATAAGTCAGGTTAAAATTGGCCACCACCATATTTTTTCCCTTATAGCAATCCTGTAGACATTTATATTTGCGTCCATCTGATCTGTGACTCCCATGAACTCGTTGGACTGCTGTGTGCAGTGAGGCTTGAGTACTCTTCGATAATTTTGATGTTGAAGCAATAACTGATAACGGAACATCATCTGGAATATCCTCATCGTCAGCTACCATACAAAAATCCCCTAATCTTGTACCATTTTCCATATCTAGTTCGGCATTCGCCGCAAGTTGTTTTCCTGATAAATTATCTTCTTCTGCAGAGTCTTCGTCTGATAACTCTCTATTTTCTGGTGGTTCAATATAAACTGCTTGCACCCTATCATTGGGTTACAAATCTTCCCAAAATAATCAATTTTTAACAAATCTGAAGTCTGCTGAACAGTTAATCTGAAAACATATGCAGAATTGCAATAGTATCCTAAAAGACTAGTGTTCCATTTATGGAACACGATGAAAAAAACATCAAATTTAACCAGAAAAAATATTGTTACAATTTCTAAATACAAACTATACATTGAATAGAGTACAAATCTAACAAAACTTTAGTTATTTAAAGTAGTACATTTGCAAAAAATCAGAGAAGATGTACACTTACATTCTACTGTTCGACATTTTACACAGTCACAGGCTCAACGAAAACGATAATTATCTATTATAACGCACTGTAGTTTCCGCCAAGTATCTAAGTATAACTCAGCGGTATCAACACGTATTACATAAGCTAAAAACGTTGCCGTAGACTAAGTTCCGCCATTTCAAATATTTTTTGGCGCACTTTAAGCATGTAGTGTTTAGTGTTCCTCATATGGAACGCTAGTACCTGATGGGTTAATATAGAGGTTTCATGTTTCTTTGTGGTTTTTGAAGTTCACTTCCCCTAAATCGAGTTAGATGTCTGAAATTTCGTACGTGGATTGAGTTGATTTGGGGATGTGTGTCCCTCTAAATTGACTGAGAGAGTTGATATCTTGTAAGTACAAAAATAAACATATGGGAAAAATACGACCTTAGTGACAACAGTGCTGATGAAGCGTTTTTTATTAATACATTTTCTTTATACAAGTACTAAACCTAATTTGTCATCAATATTTTAAAAAAAATCTACAAGAACAAATTCAACTTTGACCTCGAATTCCAACCATAAAAGTGGCTTAAAAATTTCGAAACCATCGTAAGTACTATCAAATTTGAAATTGAAGATTTCTTGGAAAAACTTTCAATATAATTTGTGAAAATTCTTTTAATCATCATACTTCGATCGATAAGCTAAATTGAGTATACATAATTTAAATATATTGAAGATACCGTTTCTATTTTGAAATAGACTCAACTCAAAGTCAACCTGATGTTATATTTGGGTGAATGATGAGAGTTATTTACTTCGTTCATTTTCGTCCTCTGGTCTTTCAGAAGCAGATCAGAGTTGACAAAATTATAAACTGTTGACAATTTTCCGACAAAATTCGATACATCCAGTTTTTCCAACTAATCAGAAATGGTGCGTAAAGGTGTGTTTCCACCAAAATTGTTGGCAACTTTAGTGTTTGCAACTCTCCAGAAAATCACCAACTTTTGTTTCCATTGTGTCCACATCGAGTTGGCAACAATTTGAGAAACATTTTAGTTGACAACACCATCAGCAGTGTCTCCAACCGACGATGACATTATGCAAGCAGCTGCAGTATTTATTATTTCTGGAGCGTCGGAAGCAGCAGCACCAGATTCATTGTTATTTTTCATTGTCTTTTTTCGCTGAAAAACTGTGCTGTGTAACTCCATTACATCACTGATAGCTTTCCATGCATCTTTTTTTATATTTTTATTTTATTCACCAATTGAGTCCCATAGTGCACTTTGTAAGTGATATAAATCAATTTACTTATCGGTTGATCCGTTCGTCCACGTGAAGACATCTTTCTGTTTCCAACAAATGTTCCCAACTGAAAAGGTATCCACAGAGCGAAAAAATTTCTGCAGCAACAGTATTCTTTTGATGTTCACCGCCGGTGAACAAAAACGGAAACACGGCTTCCAACATTTGTTTACAACTTGTGTTTTTTTTTGAAATCATTTATGAATATTGATACTCTATTAGAAATATGTTGGCTAATGACTCCCCGTCGAGGCCATATTTTAAATTAAAAAAAAATCTTGTGTTGCTAACCTAGGGTAATTACAGAAACTTTTGCCACCAACACGTGTTGACAACATACAAGTTGGCAACTTTTCTTAGGTGGATACCCACCATGATATAGAATAGATTTCAGGAAAAATAAATCTGTAAGCTGTAAGGAAATTACCATGTATGAAATCGCCTACTATTAAAACTCTGTCATCGATCCTGAGACCGTCGGAGGTAGACAGAATGAACACTTTCTTCAAACATCCCAACTGGCCGATTATTAGAAATAACGAGCTCGCGCTAATTCCCGATCCACCATTACTATTCGCTAACAATATTATATGTACTTGCAAATCTGAAAGCACCTACTTTCCACATATCGTTTTCATCGTGTACAACTCGACAATAATTCTTGTTCCCATTTTATGAGAGAAGAGTTATTGTAGTGAGAGATAAGGCCATTGTTTGAGGCAAACGACCTTGCGTTCATCTGGAACTATCTCATTACAGCATAGTCTAATCGCTGGATTTGAATTATTATTGTATTTATATTATTGCGATTCTGGCGTAGAGCTTCCTGGTAATTATCTCTCGAGATTTAGAAATTGCCGACTTTCGAATTGTGGCTCGGAGAGGTTGAAGGGATTTACACAGCTTCACACGAAGCGAACATATTGTTAAAAAAGAACATAATTCGACAATAATTCAGATAGGTAATTACAATTACACTTTAGCGGCTTATAGGAACTCAATGAAAGTTATCATTAACTGTTACGACATGTTCCGACTTCTGAAAAACTTCTGTAGGAAATTTATTTTGTGTAATGTAAGTAGGTAATCTGCTACGAAATTTGTACATAGAATCCGTTGAAACGGATCAATGAGGAACAATGAATTCTGAGGAAATATTCTAATCCACTGTTTGATCGCATCCGTTGAATGTGGTTACATGAGGAAATAATTACGTAGCTGTGAAAAGGGAACAATGAACTAAATCTATCGATCCAAATCAGAGGGGAATATATGCTTTAAAAACATATTCAGTTATAAAATCACAAGAGCATCGAAAATAATCGATTATACATACTTCCGAGTCGCGAGACGTATTTTGCGAAACATCACGACAGCGCAGCTCGAGTGATGTTTCAAGAAAATACGTCAAGTGACCATGTCAGTATAACGATTATTTTCTTTTGCTCGAATTGGTATTCATTACGATTATATAACGATTAAACAACACCGCTTCAAGTACAACCAAAGCGTGGCATACTGAAAAATTAAACGAAACTTCGCCAAACTTGCTTATTGATTTTTTTGACAGACGTCAAAAAATTATACAAGGCGACATATGAATCATATCTGGCTTATGCTATATCAAGAACAAATTGGGAATTTCGTGTTTAGTTTTTTGAATATCCCAAGTCTTTGAAACAAAATTGACGGGTTAAGGTATTTTGTCGACATATCGAGGCCATTTTGAAATTCCATGTTGATTTTCCGAAAAGTCATAGAATAAAAATTATCTATTGTTAGCTGGTTAATATGGAGGGTAGAAGTAAGGAGGACCATCTCTGTGTATGAAAAAGTGTCCGTCAAAAATCGTCAAATTGGTGGCGCCACAATAGCAAGTGGGTACATTTCAAATGACGCGCTGTTGTCATATTGAAGTCGTTTTTACTTTTATTTACCTCATTAACAAATTCTTACCAACAGATTCATCGTACTCTGTAGATTTAGGTTCAATGTTATGCGCATCTTTTATGGCGATTTGAATATCACGATGAGTCGATTACAGTTTTACACATTTTAAACAGAAGAGCGGCATTTTTGGACTAGTAGGTATCTTGAAAAAATTTTGGAAGACGAACTGAGTTCCATGGAAAGAAAATACAGTGACTCAAAAATAAACTAATTCAATAAACTAATAAATAAGATAATAAAAGCACCCATTCAAAAATAAACTACATAACCTAGCTTTCAAACTTCAAAATCCCAATTACAAAAGTTGGCAACAGCGCGGCATGGAATCCCTTCCTATTTCATGCTCTCTTGCTATTCTGGCGCCACTCTGGAGGGTTTTGGAACTGCAATTTGCAGTTTACAACTGGACACTTTTGCGACTGTTTTCCAATATGAGATGGTCCTCCTTACTTCTACCCTCCATACTGGTTAATAGACTCTTGCACCGTATATTTTAAACGAAGTTTAATGATAAACCGAGTTCAATTTCACATTTTCGCTTGTCAAATGTCAAATTAAACTCAGTTCATCATTGAACTTAGTTCAATAATATACGGTGCAAGAGCCTATATATTTATTTATACAGGTCGAGGCATATTTCACTACGTAGACTTTCACAATAGTATCGTGACCATTTCGAAAAGTCTTGTTTAATTTCGGAAAAAGCCGCGAATAAAAACTTCCTATTTTTTGCTGGTTGAATACAGGTTGAGACATATTTTTCCACCCAGACTTTCATAAGCGTATCGAGACTATGTCGAATAATCTTGGTAATTTTCGGAAAACTCATCGAAAGAGAACAGCCTTTTGTTGGTTGAAGCATATTTTTCTACCATTTCTAAAATTCATTTGAGAAAAATTACACAATGAAAGCTGCCTATTGTTGGCTGGACGAACGTATTTATACAGGTTGACATATATATTTTTTTAGCTAGACTTTAAGAAACGAATCGAGGCCTTCCAGACAATTCATGTTGAATTTCAGAGAAATTACAGAAAATAAACTGCCTATTATTGACTGGTCAAATGTATTCATACAAATCAAGGCATTTTTATACGTAGACTTTCAGAATGTTTTTAACAGGTCAAGGTATTTTTCAATACCTACGTAGACTTTCGGAGCGTATCCAGAACATTTCGAAATTGAAGTGTAATTTCGGAAAGAGGTCTTATTGTTGGCTGGTTGAATGTAAATTTTATTATATATATATATTGGAATTTCAATATATTCAATATAGATTCGCATTAAATGAACGAATTTTACTGAGAGGAGTTCAAAATATAGCATCATCAGAATGAGAAGAATTTTTTGAAAATATGATAACCTAAATATCAAACAAGTTTTTATTGCCTTCAACTATTCATTGATATTATATCCTTTATGTTTTAATGATAAAGTTCATTCAAGTATTCATTTCTTGAACCTGAGAAAAAAATGATAATGTTTCACTTTATAAATGTAACAATCAAATCTCAACATTTCTGAACTACAATGTAAATATAAATATAAGAATGATTATCTCACCTATTACATCCAAGTATGCGGATATGATTCCATTGGAATATCAATTGGGGTACCTGGAAAAAAATATCAATATTCAAATCACATGATATCATCTTAAATCGAGTGGGTAAATAAATGAATGCGTATAACATTAATATATCATTTAATTTATTCGGCTAATGAAATTCAAGAATGTTGTCATAACTACTTCATTATATACATATATATATATATATATATATATATATATATATATATATATATATATATATATATATATTATATATATATATATATATATATATATATATATATATATATATATATATTTATTAATATATATATATTTTTATTTATATATATTTATATATATTTTTTTATATATATATATATATATATATATAAACTATGATGAAAAAAAATTTTTTCTTCTCGAAAATTTATTTTTTTTTGCATGTGCTAATGTGGTGAGAAAATGGTATTTCATGGGCGTGTTCTACCAATAAAAAGGCTGCCTATGAATATTTTTCAACTTTGTTGGGATCTTTCAGAAGGGTTAAACATGCAACCCGTATTGGCCAAAACTTTTTAACAAAATAAAAATTCTTAATTCAAAAATATCATTGAAAAGAATGATTTAGCGCTAAATTTTTCCTATTTCTGTATTATTTTCGTAGAAGCAATATTTTTTCCGTGAAAAAATAAAATACAACGTGCTTGAACAGATCTTGTGTAAATAGAATAGATAAAATTAAGTAGGATTGATTTTTATGTGGTACTTATTTGAAACTTCGTTTAATCCTTTTAAATCTTCAAATCGTGGTTGGAACTGTGTTGCTCTTCAAGCATAGGTTTTTGTCTACCTGAAAGACCCCCTTTAATTTTTGACAAGGAATCACCCCCTAAAAACTTTCGCACATATTTGGAAACACTATATATAAATATATATATATATATATATATATATATATATATATATATATATATATATATATATATATATGTATATATATATATATATATGTATATATATATATATATATACATATATATATATATATATATATATATATATATATATATATATATCTATATTTGATTAGCAATGATTTATGTAAAAGTAATTTTGATCTCTCAAAAATTTTGAGAGAGTGACCCAGTATATATACACTCACTTATTGCTTGTTTATTTGAACCTCTTCAACCAATATCATCCACTCAAGTTATAGTAGTTATCAAAATTGTTTTTTATCAACATACTCACTGATTTTTGTTAAACTTAGGTTTTTTTCTAGGATTCAATAAATTATATTATATGAATCTATAAGAATAAAAAAAAAATCTATAAAACAAACATAATTGTCATTCCACCAAAAATTTGATTTTAGAAGAATCTAATTGATTGATATCAATTCGAAAATCTCAATTTTCTCTACTCAACTTCTTGAATAGCGAATTACTTTTCCATAATTTCACATTGTGTCGTACAATTCAAGTTCTGATATTTATCCGTGTTTGGTAGAGGTTTAATATACGTGAAAATGTACACATTCTGTGTAAAATCCTTGATAACAAAGGTTTATCTTTCATTCTTCATTTAAATTGGTTCACATCAAGTTTCGGCTTCCAAAAATCAATTCAATAAGTTAAATTAAACAATAATCTTTATGGGACTTATCAGTGAATTAATCAAAAACCTTTCAGATCACTTAATGAAAAATTCTTGTGAATATACATATTTAGAAAATCATTCACTTATTCTAAAACCTACGCAGTCCCAAAATTCACACCCAACCATCTGAAAAACTGGGTCAGATTCGAGTAAACATTTTCAAATGACAGAACGATTAATATATCGAGATATTTAAGGTATCCAGACTAAAAATATATCATATGAGTAATCAAATATTTGCATATAACGTGAATTTGTCTTTGGAATTAATTTATTATGACAATGGAATTTCTGCGTAGCAAAACCCATTGGAAATTAGTTTGATATATATTAGATATATTCCATAAAGGAATTATGTATTAAAATCAGATGTTCATTCGACTCATTCAGCCGCTCCTACAAGTAATTATTGATAGTTGACCATAAATTGAAGAATGAGTCAAACAAATGACTCGATAAATTATTTGTGCTTAATATCAAACATGTGGTCAACGTCCAATCTTTGTTAAATATCAATGTTAGACGAAAATTCTAGATATATTCGAAACTGCAATCACATAATTGAACTTCCAGTATCACCGAGAAGATACTTGTTTTCGAAAAAAACACAAAAATTACTAATTTGCCCTTTGTAGTTCCAATGAGCTCTCCAAAGGGTCCTTTCTATGTCCCACGATTTTGTACCCTGTCTTGGATGAAATGTACCAGCATAATGATACTTTATCATGGAGTTTTGATATCGTTAGATTTGCAATGGCCTCTAGATGGGTCGAAATTAGTAAGCATGACAGGTAGGTCACTTGGATCGACTCTAATGTTCAAAAACCTACTTTTATGGTTACTTTCAGTTAAATGTTTTGCATTCTGAGACGACTCTCTTTTCAATGATAAATCCAATTGAAATTATATTTGATAGTTATCATGACTAAATTCAATGTAAAATAGTATATTTTAAAGTGAAAATGGATACAAAATATTTAATTCCTCCACCGAAGTGACATCAGAATAAGTTAAATTATCACTTCTAGAGAAGTAATTACAATTGCACTAGAAAAACAGTTGAAAAAATGGTTTGAAGGGACAGAAATGGAGAAAATTATATGAAAATATCTGATTACACAATTGAAAACGCCTGGGCAGCAGTGTTCCGTTACTAAGGTCGTATCTTATTTATTACCATTATTTTTCTTCTTTTTTTTTACATGAATATTCTTATGCCCCTAAGTCACGTAAGAGGGTCTGTGGAAGTAAGCGGTTAAGGAAAATAATTAAAACCAAAACAGTGCACTTCTCTAATATCAGCTCAATCCCCGGACGATATTTCAACCCTCTGACCCAATATATATATATATATATATATATATATATATATATATATATATATATATATATATATATATATAATATATATATATCTATATATATATATATATATATATATATATATATATATATATATATATATATATATATATATATATCTATATATATATTTATTTTTCACTTGTATATAATATGTTTATTTCACCTTGGATACGGTTGCTATAAACACACTCATTATGCCCTAGGCCATTATGCCCGCATTTGCGGGCATAATGGATTCAAAACGCCCGCTTATTGTACTAGGAGAAATGAAGCAAATTTTATTGATTAAATACTTCATAATCCTTGTCGTATACGACTCTGGATTTCTCCGGCAATGAATTATTCGCAGCTTTGGCTGCATTTTCTATGATATTCTTGGGTAAATTCATTTTCATTTCCATTATTTCTATAAGACTACACAAAGAAAGCAGCAATGACATTCACTGAATATCAAAATATCAACCAATGACATGCCTACTATGAGAAGGAAAATGGATAGGAGCAATGAAACGATTTTAAAATCGCTTTTTCATCATAATATAATAATTTTTTCGTGAAAAATAAAATCTTGTATGCACCGCGTGCGTTACTAGATCCTTTTGCCCATCGGGCAACATTCATCCCTCGGGCCAGAGGCCCTCGGGCCGAATGTTTCCCTCAGGGCATAATGATCTATATAACGCACTTGGTACATAAATAACTAATATATATATATATATATATATATATATATATATATATATATATATATATATATACCTATACAGGGTGTCCCACCAGGAACTGCATCGATGGATATATGGAAAACTAAACATAGGAAATATCTGAAAATTTGGCTGTGTACTATTTTCAAGGTGATGGCACTTCCGGTTATACCGGAAGTAGGTATCAGCTTGCTTATTTCAAATGGGACACCCTGTATATTATTACATTTTTCGATTTTTCACAAAATTCTAGATAGATTTTATATAATGTCCTATACGTATCTTCAACTGTTTCGGAAATATTTGAATTTATTTGTCAAAAATTACGTATGCAGATCAAGTAATAATCATATTTTTCTCCAAAAAAACGGTATTACTGCCCAAAAAAGATAAATTTCCTGCTAGAGGTGGTTCTGTTTTAGCGTAAGATGAATAGTATTTTGACATTTAGTATACAGGGTGCTCAGGAAAGTATTACAAAAATGGATGTTGAAAAACTACAAAAAGTCCATTTTTTCAAATGAATACCTAAAACTTTTATTATTTTATTCGATTCAGTATCAAAAATAAGGGCTACTTTGTATAAGGTCGCCTATTCCTAAATGTTATAGTTTTCGAAATATTTGCAAATTAATGGTTTCTGGTTAAAAAAAATGATTTCCTGAAATTTTGTAATAGTAGGCGTGTGATGCCATATTTGTTCTCGGCCAGGTTACCATGGAAACAAATTCCAAAGAGATGTCATTATTCGAAAAATTATTATATATAGTAACACAATCATGCCAAGTCGTTTGAATTAATAATAATAATAATAATAATAATTTATTTATTGGCATCAAAACTCACATGGCTCGTCAATATAAAACACAAATCACAAATATTACAAATATAAGCTACCACAAGTAACATATTTACACGATAGGTACGTTAATACATAAGTACAGATTATACGCACAGATTATACACACAGATAACAAATATACAACATGAAGTCTGACCTATATTGAATCAGCAAGGAACTCTTCTATGGTGTAGTATACAAATTATACAAACGAGGATTACCTGAATTTGTTTATTATTTATGGAGAGTGTAATAAAGTGATAACAAGAACATGTGATATTTTTGCTGCTCGGTATCTGCAAAAAACCAAGCCATCACCAAATAGGTACCGTTAAAAATATAATACAAAATTTTATAAATGTTGGATCTGTCAAAAGCAATACGCAGAAAAATAAAACAATCCCTATTTGGTGATGTCTTGTTTTTTTGCGGATACCGAGCAGCAAAAATATCACATATTCTTGTTATCACTTTATTACACTCTCCATAAATAATAAACAAATTCAGGTAATCCTCGTTTGTATAATTCAAACGACTTGGCATGATTGTGTTACTATATATAATAATTTTTCGAATAATGACATCTCTTTGGAATTTGTTTCCATGGTAACCTGGCCGAGAACAAATATGGCATCACACGCCTACTATTACAAAATGTCAGGAAATCATTTTTTAGCCGGATGTCCCCCATCGACATTAGTACACAGCCAAATTTTCAGATATTTCCTATGTTTAGTTTTCCATATATCCATCGATGCAGTTCCTGGTGGGACACCCTGTATATATATTTGAGAAATTAAACTCCGAGCTTATCGATTTTCTCAGAGTTTCGTTTCTCAAATATGTCAACAATTGAAATTCATCGAGTAACGGCCTCATCAATTCAAAAATATATGTAGGTATATATATTTTTTTTTTCGTATATATATATATATATATATATATATATATATATATATATATATATATATATATATATATATATATATCAGACATCAAACGAATTTAAAATTGTGATCCAGCAGGTGTAAAACGAAGTGAAGAGCACTCTACCACCTCACCGTTGACTTTCGGTGAAAATACGACTAAAAATTAAAAATTTAGGGTAACGAGTCAACGCTGGGGCAACTCCTATGGCCAAGGACAATTTAAACATTTCGAGATACAAGAATCATGTCACCATTAATGAAATTAATGAATCCAAATAAATTTAAAACTTTATCTTAGGAAAATGGTGTTTTCAATCTATGCTGATGGTCATATGGTAATAGATACAATTATTAATCTATGAAACATTATTCTGTTATTTACTTCATGAGTGGAAAGAAGTTATCTATCATTGTTGTCTTTGACAAGTTTTAGAGTTAAATTCACACATTATTCTGGTTTTCAATTCATAGATTCTATCAATCCGTATCAAAAACACATTAATCTAGCTTTAATTGCAATCGGTAATCGGATACGTCTCGCGGTGTTTACAAAGTATCAACATTTCATCCGTAAATTCTGTGAAAGCCGCCTATCCAAGAATTTTTCTCCGGTCGAGCTGCTGCCTTGAGCATTCAAACGTCAACAGCATAGGAAATAGATTTACTGGGGACAGTAATTGAGAATATTGTGACGTTACTTTATCCTCGTTTATGAAGTTTATGATACTCTTCGCACTCAGTCATACTAGGAGAAATCATAATTCTGAATATTCAAAGCATTTCTAGCTGTGTATTTGCTAGCAAGCAATTGTGGTTATAATTTTTATTCTAATGATAATAAAAAGTGTCAATAATTCAAAAGAAACGGTCATGTGATAATATATGAGGAAATCAACCATCCTTCATCCTAACTGGATACCTACTTATGAATGTGAAGGTGACAGTTCTCAAAACTGAGAAGGCATTGGCGCTATAATAACTGATATTTATTTATGAACGAAAACAAAGCTTGAATTTACCACGTTTATTATCACAAAAATACTTTGAAAAATATTACACTGCGATTGCAATTTCGGTCACTAGACCATCATCGGGCAGATTGAGTTAAGAACTGAATACATAATTATAGATTTGCGCTTACGAGTGGAAAAGAATTATTGCAGGTACCTTAACCCTTACTGGAACAGTGGTACAAAAATTGTACCACCTTTTCCCGAACAAGCGCAGCACAGTGGTCTATATAACATACCACTCATTTTATCGCAAATTTGATGCGGCACGGAAGCTTTAAAAGTGTACCACCTAATGCATCGCGTGGATATATACATAATACGCATATCTTGTGCGCAAATGTAAACAACCCATTTTTCAGACATTAGTTTCTGCGACGCATTTGCAGGATAGTAGGTACACGTTTATATTCAAACCAATTTTTTGGTGAATAAGTACCATCTTTTTTTTATTTAAATTTATTTGTTGAGTGTGTTTATCTTACAAGCTTCAAGAATAGTTTTCATCAAGTAAGTATATTTAAATTTTCTCAATATTTTGTCTAGAATGTAGTGGTACCTAATATGTACCACTGCGCCGTACGTATATAAAGGTTGGTCATGAACTACTATTCCAGATACAATGGAATATTTGCCATTCACATTGAAAGGACTAACATATGCTGAGCTTATGGAGGAAATAGAAAATATTCCATCCGGTGCAGAATCTATTGTTGACGAGGACGAAGCTGACGAGTCAGAACATCCCTTGCAGAATACAATTTGTATCGAAAATTTGGTTCGAAATGTCGAAGATGACATCAGTGATGACTTGTGGGACATTGTTGATGATATCCCTCTGATCAATTTAGTTCAAAAACAAGAATATAGAATAGGTAACGATTCGAATATCCGTCCTCCAAAGTGGGGAATTACACAGGCCGTGAATCCAGCCCCACCTTTTGAACATAATTGCGGAATTACTGACATAGTCCGCAATGTTCATAGTAAAACTCCATATGCTTTTTTCAATCTAATTTTTACTGACGATTTACTGCAATACTTGGTACTCCATACAAATTTGTATGCTACACAAGAAGGTAGGAATTTCATACCTACCACTGTATCTGAAATGAAAATATTTCTTGAAATCAACATTTTGATGGGTCTCAAACCCTTACCTAGCTATAGAGACTATTGGAGTTCTAGTCCAGATATGCATGATGCATATATAAGCCAGTTTATGTCGGTAAATAGATTTGGATGGTTGCTCACTCACTTGCACCTCAATGATCTTTCAGGAATAGTGGTACGCTATATGTACCACCTCCTATAGAGCCCCACGATTTTTTTGGAAAAAAATTTACATTGTTTTTTCATTATATATTCATATTTCTTCCTGAATAAATACAAAAACATAAGTAATTACGAACTTTTATTTGTCGTGCCACCCATGCAAAATATCTTCGCTGATCTCTGTGCCAATAAGGGTTAATAGACAAGAGGAACGCATTTCAAGAAGGGCTAATAGAAGTGGATTTCCCAAATTGGTACAATAAAATGTTCTTAGAAAATCATTATTGTTGAATACACTAAATATAAGAGAATATATCAAGTCAATCTGGTCGTTCAGCAAGATATCTTCTGCATTATGATTGAGTTTGAAAATTTCTAATGATTCTAAGTAAGTAAGTTTGGTTCCTTTCAGTAATTTGTGCATAATTTGAAAATTATCTATTTGTGGAAACGGGTGGTGGTTTTCACGGCAATGATTTGCAAACGTTGAATCCGTTTTATTTTTCAAGAGTTTTGTCTTAGGTTTGAAAGCAATTTTAATATTACATTTAGGTATGACATTAGCAACTTTTTCTGTTAGAGGACCAAAATATGTTGGCAAACTCAAAAACCACGAAAAAACAAAAAATATCTACGTAGAAATGGTGATGGTTGAAAAAATGTTACCAAATTTTGATAGTTCCGCTCTGCCTGTAAACTGGAGATGTCAAAATGTTATGTACCGGGCAGGATATTTATATGAAAATTAGCAATATATACGTGAAAATTGTGGCGGTTGTAGAATTGTGGTTTAACAAATTTTTGATACTTTTCTTCTAATGCAACGGAAAGAATCAAATTTCATATCATTTGATTCGATGGGCACCGCTGGAGATGCCAATATGCACCGGAAAAAATATTTATATAAATATATCAGCCATGAAAAATTTTTCGAAAATCGTGGTATAGGAGGTCTAGAACGTATAGAAAACTACTCCCGCACCTGACTGCTTTTCTTCGACACACTGCAATAGTATGTATTTTATGTGAATATATGACTAAAAACTACGTATATGTTTTTAAACTTCCAATTTGAATTTTTCTGAAAATTTCATTTTTCGTTAGTGATTATTGTTATTGTTGTATTCGTATACAAAATCAATAAAAAATAAGTAATTTTCCAATTAGAATTTCGAAATATAAACGTAGTTTTGATAATAAAAAAGTACATTCTTATTTTGTAAATCATTCCATTGATGAGAATCGCTCTTTGAGCTCATGCTGTAAATTATGAAATATGTCGCTATAAAGACTTCAAATTAAATTTCCTAGAATCTTTACAAATCAATAAGGTAGAACTCACAAGTAGCCTCTTGATGAACTTTTTCAACAATGCCTTTCGGTTTGAAGTCTGTAAGTTTCTACATAAATAAGATCGTAGGTATATAAATATCTGTTTTGTGTAGAATTTTACCATTATTAGGTAAGCACCTGACGAAGAAGTAGTACCTTGAGATTTTTGGAAAATATCATTTAATAAAAAAAAATAAGGGTTCATTTATATTCATAGAAAATTTTTACTATAAACGTCTGGATACTTATTCTTGTTAAAAGCATATGGATGATATTACTTCAAACCTCGATCCATAATATCTCTTTCTCTGACAATAAGGTCAAGGATCATTGAATTTCATTCGAGGCCAAGTTTCACCTGTATGATAAGGTATAAAATACCTCAATAGAATAAATTTTCCCAGAGATATAAGAATTTCAAACAATTCCTTGTATCTGAACATAATCGGGCATTTCTAGAGATGTTTCTAAAATGAACGATTTATATCCGATCACGGAACTTAGAGCAAACATAATTCTTTGTCCCTGAATATGAAACAAAATAGTTAGGTACCTACTTTTTTTTTATCACCATTCTCATTTAAATGTTTGCAGTTTTGTAGTTCTACCATATTTTCAAACAAATTCGCATTGTACAGTTTTTATAAATTAGACATGTATACAAAGGAAGGGGTTAAAATATTATCATTAATGGGAATTTCAAATTTTGAGCTAAATAAATGAAAGACTTACGACTGACATAAACTTAGAAAACATCAAATCAAGGGGAATATATATTATAATATGAAAGAAGCCTTCTAACCTTAACAAAACTTCAACATTACTTCATATTAAATAAATAAAACGCAAATTTTGCACACTTTCTAGATTCAGGTCACACATTTTCAGACATAAATAATATGAAAGATTTACATATATAGAAATTTATCAATATAATAAAAATACATCAGTCACTTCGTTAAATGACAACACATATATACAGAATACCCTATCTTTTTGAAGTTTTCTTGAAAACATTATGTTATGAACCTATTATTTATTTAACTTGAAATACGAATTTCCAATTAATGATAATCTTCCAACCCTTACCTTTGCTTATCTGTTTAATATTATAAAGACAGTACAATAAAAAATTGTTCATTACGCAAATATTTAAATATAATATATATATATATATATATATATATATATATATATATATATATATATATATATATATATATATATATCTATATAAATATATATATATATATATATATATATATATATATATATATATATATATATATCAAAATTCGGAAAACACTAGCCTTAACGTTTTTTTTGATAACTTCCACATATCCACTAGAGCACTTCAAATTATGAAATTCACAATTCCAAGGAATGAAAAATTTGTGATTAAAACCTGATGGATTATAATCATTGAATAATTTTCCATGTGCAGTTCATAATATGCTATTGGACTTCGTTCAAACAACATCCTACTTTAACTTAACCAGTTTAAGTTTTTACCTAAGCTAGACTTCTCAATCATAAATGAAAGCTAGGTATTCTGTTGTTTGACGTCTTCATCTCGCATCTTTGTAATACATATTCGAAGAAAATATATTAAAATCATTCCCTAAACAAAATATGATTTACCACTTGAGTTTCTTCAAGTTAACAAAGGTTGAATGCTACAAGTAGTTTTTAATGTATGTTTCATAATATAGATTTTAAACTTCGAAGGCTTGATATGGTATTAATATACCGTGACTGTTTGAAAAGATTCTCAATGAAAATATTGAAAAAAAATTTTTTATACTCATCTCTAAAACTAATTGTAGTTATAATAATTATATATTTTTATATTAGTCAAAATCCACAATGTTTTCATAATGATCAACCAAAGAATTCGTTCAAACACCATCCTACTTTAATTTAACCAGTTTGAGTTTTTACCTGCTTTTCTCAATCATGAATGAAATCTAAGTATTCATATGTTTAATGTCTTCATCTACCATCTCTATAATACATATGCGAAGAAAATAAATTGATTTTTTTTTCAAATTTTGTATTAATGTTGATTAAAACTCATAAAAATATTATTAGAAAAACACGTTTGATTTTAACGGTTATTATATTTGACTCTATGACGCGGCGTTTCACCACACGGTGGCTTCTTCGGATAAAATGAAATACTAAAATCTTGGTAACTCAGTTTTACATAAAATTACCTTAGTATCTAGGAAAAAAACGATTACAAGAAGAAATTAATTTTTCGGTTATTATATTTGACTCTATGACGCGGCGTTTCACCACACGGTGGCTTCTTCGGATAAAATGAAATACTAAAATCTTGGTAACTCAGTTTTACATAAAATTACCTTAGTATCTAGGAAAAAAACGATTACAAAAAGAAATTAAAATAGGGTGGAGGGTAGGTAATCCTTCCAGAACACTTGCTCAAACTACATCAGGTATTATAGCTATTAATATAACGAGATTATTATGCGATTTATAATAGTCGAGGGCATTGCTAGGACATAGACGTAGACGGTTTTAAATCGCTAATAATCGAGTTACATTCAAAGCTTTATCGTATCATTGACAACGGCGATGTGAAAATAAAAGCAACAAGATTTTATGTCATTTCATTTCGGCATTTCAAAAAGTTATTAAAACCATGTAAGAGTTTTATATTCCTGACGATATATTAGCTGCAGCCAACACTATAAGTTTGGACTTGCTTCCGGATAATTCTAAAATCCATTATAAAAAATAATATCGGCAGTTTAGTGAGTGGCGAAACAAAGAACATATTCAAGGTGCAGAAGAAACGGTGTTGCTGGTGTATTTCGCAAAACTCTCTGAGAAATATTCTGCTTCATCCTTATGGCCGAAATATTCCATGTTAGAACTTAAGAAATATGTGGAAATCGATAAATAATACGGCGCTTTAATACGTTTCATCAAGAAGAAAAATGTTGGATATACAGCAAAAAAGTCAAAAGTATTTACAAGAGAACAAGTCAACGAATTTTTGTTTTTTGTCCGAGATGAGGAGTTTTTAATGATGAAAGTTGCTTTTTTAATTGGAATTGGAGGAGCCTAACGAACCAATGAATTAGCGAAGATGACCACTACACGGAAGATGACGTTTTAGAGGACAAGCAGACGCTAACGGCAAAGGTGTATCCATCAAGATTGAAAACTGTCAAAATATTGTTTTATATGTTCATCAAAACTAGTTCTAATATTATTTGGTATCTAACGTATTATGCTTTCGTAACTAACGTATTATATTATGGTAACTAATCTATTATGAGTAACTAAGGTTTTATGTAGGTTTTCATGCGTTTAAGCGCCCTGTAAACGATCAAATTTGTTTGACAAACTTCACGTGTTCTTCAAGCAATGGCATAAACGATCAAACCAAAGATCAAACAAATTTGTCAAATTCTTCCTTAGTTACGGTTTTCTCGTTGACGTGACGTGACGCGTTCCATGAAAATTGAGCAGTACGGTTTTTTGTATTTAGTTGTCAAAAATGCCGTCAATCCAATTTTTCATCAACCACTTCAAACACGTGAATTGTTTGACAAATGCATCAAACAAAGCCATAGACTATCAAATAATTTGACAATCACCTAAAATTTGACAAACAAGTTTGATCGTTTACAGGGCGCTTAACGTATTATGCTTTCGTAACTAACGTATTATATTATGGTAACTAATCTATTATGAGTAACTAAGGTTTTATGTAGGTTTTGATGCGTTTATGATGTTAATAATTATTAATAAAGATTCAGTATAAAAATGTCTTAATCTTCAATGATACGATAAAATATATTGAGTTATATCACATGAGCATCGAAAATAATAGATTATACTTCCTAGTCACGAGACGTATCTTGCGAAACATCCACGAGAGCGTAGCTCGAGTGATGTTTTAAGAAAATACGTCGAGTGACGAGGTCAGTATAATCGATTATTTTCGATTGCTCGAGTGGTATTCGTAACGATTATATAACGAATAAAAAATATTAATTTTGTTAACATCGTAAATATGACATTTCGCTGATACTGTCATACTCACACTTAATGTGTGTCTGGCGGGATGTTTGGCCCATACGATTGGTCTGGCAGCTTGCATAAGGTATCGAAATGGTTCCCTGAGTATCATATATAAAAATCAAATGTGAGAAAATAAGAGAAGTAGGTCGAGTTTTTTTCCATCTTTAGCACCTGATACCCGGGAATTGGCCGTCGGCACAAGATAGCGAGTATTCATACATTGAAAGTACGTACGAGCACTACTTCATCCCACAAATTTTATTACTGAGAAAATAAGGGACGTCTGGCGGCTCTGGGATCTTGCTCTATTTTGACACGAGGCGAAACACCAAAACGATTATATCACGTCGTCAAGGGTATATTCACTCATCAATTCGTAGTAGTTAGTTATGCAAAATTCACGGATTCTATTGGCTTATTCATACACGAGTTATATAATCAGAAGTAGGGGATGATTTAAGCCAATTTGTTCGTTCAGTAACAGATCAGAATTCTGATAAGTGTTGATTTCCCTTCCCAAAAGTTTAATTTCAAAAATATGAAATGTGATTAAAGGTGTAATAGTTACAAAACCATCATACCTGATAATTCATAGGTTCAGTCCACGAAATACAGATACTGTTAGAAAATTGAAATTGTACTGAAAACGCGGTTGTTAGAAAGTATATTATAAATGGAATGAAAATATTGAGTTAATGATGATATTCCCAGATCGACATCACAATTTTCTTTCGTTGAAAAAAAATAGCAGATTCTAGTTTACCTTCGATCGAACGGGTCATTCGAATTTTAATCGAAGTCATTTCATGGTCCCAACAACTCCATTAATTGTTGCAATTGATGTTAGATTAGTCCGTATAATTGAATAGGAGTGCTTTTATCTTCGAAAGCAATAAATAAAATTGAGTTATTGCGTTTAAACTTTTTATAGCGTGTTCGTGCATTTTGCAGTTCAAACTCTGTAAATGTTCATTGTCGAATCGTATATTGAAAACATTAATTAGCACCAAGCAGAAGTGAGTGGATAATTAGTAGTCGAGATGTCGGCTAATTGAAGTAAGTTTACTGATATTTGCGAACACTAGTAGGTAGGTAATTCATAAAGAATACTTTCACGCCAACACAATTGTCTCAGATAAAATGTACTACATGATTGTAAGACATCTCTATTCGTTAACTTTTTCATAAATATGAATTATTCAAGTATGAGTAAACATTAGTACTCAAAGAATTTCTCTCTTCGTAGTTTATTTCCACGGTCCGGGATCTCGTGGATGGCATTAATCGCCTCCGTAGCAAAGTTTGACCAAATCTCCCAATTTGAAGAGTTTGAACAATAAGCCACAAATGTGTGATTGTCTTCAGTAGCAAGGGATTCAGCTTGTTGTCCCGTACTTCACTACGTCGTTCTAATGAGGACTTAAGAGTCCGAAAGACCTATCAACGGCTACTTCGACATAGGTATGCGGGCTACAGCGATAATTTTCCTCGTTTTATATATATATATATATATATATATATATATATATATATATATATATATATATATATATAACAAAAAATATATATGTGCATATGAATCTCAATCGTAACAGGTTAAAATACAAAACAAATCAATACAAATATGTTAACAGATGTATATCAGCAGGCTTTTTAAATTCTTCAAAATGTTAAATATTGTCAGATTATTATGTGTTTAAAATACGGAAACGGCAATCGCCGCAAACTCATTTCACTTCACATCATCATCTACGAAGTTCTGCAATGTGTTACATTATTCCATATTCCACCAAGCAGGAAACGCATTTCCGTATGACCTGAAGTGAAATACTATCAGTTTCTGATGTCGAATTTTTTAACATTCTCCCTTGAAGAATGAACGGGAATTCCATACTTAACGATTTCCGACGTAGAATTTTTCAACATTCTCCCTTGAAGAATGAATGGGAATTGCATACTTATCGATTTTCGATGTAGAATTTTTTAACATCCTCCATTGAAGTATGAAAGGGAACTCAATACCTATCGGTTTCTGATGTCATTCTTTTCAACATTCCCCTCAGAAGGATGAATGGTAATTCCATGTCCCATTGAGTCTCATGACCCTCAAATGAATTTCCCTACATATTATTATATTTATCATACACGCTGCGCCTGTTAAACGCATATAAATATCAATTTTCATTATATATATATATATATATATATATATATATATATATATATATATATATATATATATATATATATATATATATATATATATATATGATTTGATGAAATTCACATTATTCAGCTAAAAATTTAAAAAATAAGGATTTAAACACTGAATAATGCTTAATCTATTATTGAATAGTCGCACATAAAACATGACTTGTTTTATGAGGATATGAAATTTTATAACGTGCATGTCTCTGACTTGATTATATAAAATTGTGTCAAAAAATTCCAAATTAAATTTTTCAACATCAGTTTGCCAAAGGCTGATTTACTGCGTCTCTTTCCACTCGGATGAATTACAATGACGCAGTTTCTCAGAATTTCTCCTGTCGTTTTCAGAATGGAAACATCCATCTCATCGATTATCTTGATTATTCCTACAATGTCGTTACATGCCCAGTATGGAAGTCAATACATGGCAGTCCAAAGTCAGAGATTAGGTCTCCATTGTCATTATAAATGAAAATTACTCGCTTTTTATGGGCATGATGGATTTTTCATACGATTTAATTAGCTCTCGAGCGTTATTGCTCATTATTCGTTATTTACTACAAGAAAATTTCAGACGTTCGCACTCAATTTTGTTGTATTATCATAATAATACTCATAAAAGAGAAAGTTTAGCTTCAGAATCACATTAGAATGAGTATATCATATTTAATGTAGTATTATAAGATAACAGTAATAATACAGATATTTTTTGATAAATTCATTAAACTACTAGACTTGAGTAATGGGCATTTTTCTAATCTTCAATTATTGACAGTGATATCGAAATGAAATATTTCTTAATTTAACCTTAAGAATTCCTTCATTGATTAACAAAATGATAATATTCAATAGATATCAAAAGATATATATATATATATATATATATGTATATATATATATATATATATATATATATATATATATATATATATATATATATATATATATATATATATATATATATATATGTATATATATATATATATATATATATATATATTATATATATATATATATAGAGAAATATATATATATATATATGCCAGCCAGTAGGGCAAGGGGTGCCAAGGCACGGGGTCCGGGGGTGTCTTCCTGTTTAAGCACTGCTAGCGAAAATTTACTTTTTTATATTTATTTCTAATGCTAATTTTTCAATCCGTTTTTTGTATGAGTCTGTTAATACCTAAAAAAATACGTAAATTATAATAATTGATTTATGTTTTAAAAAATACTGAACGTGAAAATGTGCCTGCAGGTTAGCTTTTTAATATCTTTCAGCGAAATTTATTGTATGAAGAACATAATCAGACAGCATAGAGAAGCCTGCGAAACAGAATTCGAAAATTTTCTAAAAAACAAAAACAAAAGAGGACGCCAAAATCTTGGGGTTTGAGTTAGTGATGCCGCGCCTAGCATCATAACAGATTCATCAAGAAAATCATCCATCAATGTCATTGGGCGAGTACTACCAAAGAGGAATTTTCAATTTATATCTAGAAGCTCTATTTCAATATCGATTTTCAGAAAAAAAAATCGAAAGGATAAAACTTATATGAGCTTCATCCACAATCCATGCGGAGCATGACTTTCAAATTTTTTTTGGAGGTAGCAGGCGCTATTCAAAACTTCTGCGGTGATCGTTTGGATAACTTTCTGTCAGAAGCACAAACCTGGTATGAGATGTGGAAGTTGTCTGAACTAACTCCTACAGAAATAAAAAAATTAAGAATTATCGACCTGCTTAAATTTTCATTGGGCAATATGCCCTCTGTAACGGAAGCAATCAAAATTAGATTTACTCTTTCAGCCATAACCTGAACTGTTGAGAGGTCCTTCAGTACATTAAGAAGAGTCAAGACATGGCTAATATGAAGCATGATAGACTTTCCGGACTTTGTATGATGAGTATTCATCATAAACGAGTCCGGGAAAATTTATTTTCCGCATTTTATGCATTTTTATGCATTTTATCCAATTTTATGCATTTATTGATACAGTAATTAATAAAAATGGGCTCCGCACCAGAAGAATGCAGTTATTGTTCTAAGAATAAGTAACTTAAAAAAATAAGTTTATATTTTGAATTTGTTCTCTGGTTGTGTATTTGTATTGAGAACATATTTTAATATTTCATATTTTTTGAAAAATGAACGTATGATTTTGATTTTGTTGTAAATTAACTTGTTTTTCGTCAATCCAGGGGGGGAAATGCCCGATTTGCCCCCCCCCTTGCCGGCGCCCATGTATATTATATATCTATATATATATATATATATATATATATATATATATATATATATATATATATATATATATATATATATATATATATATATATATATCTGTGTGTGTGATTCGTAATAGTGGGTACCCACCAAGATTCTGTAATTACCTCGTTTTAACAACAAAAGTTGTAAACAAAGGAAACCGTGTTTCCGTTTTTGGCGGTAAACATCAAAAGAATACGATTTTTGCAGATATCTTTGCGTTCTGTGGATACGCTTTCAGTTGGAAACATTAGTTGAAAACAGAAACATATCTGTCACGTGGACGAACGAATTAACCGATACGCTAATTAATTTATATCACATACAAAGTGTAGTAGGGACTCAACTGATGAAAATATGAAAAAGGATGCATTGAAAGCTATCAATGGGGCTAACATTTATTCACAATCCTTCCATCTATTTTTCTTCCTTTGAGGCTTGGTCGTACCCCATATTTACGCTTGCGTTTTTTTGCACAAAATAATAAATACCGCGGCTGCTCGCATATAATTGACGGTCGGAGAAATTGCCGATGGTGGAGAGCTTGTTTTCAACTAAAATATTTCTCAAATTGTTAGCAACTCGGTTAGGACACAATGGAAACAAATTTGGCGATTGTCTGGAGAGTTGAAAACAGTTGTAAACACTAAAGTTGCCAACAATTTCGGTGGAAACGCGCCATTAAAAAGATTATAACTCTATGGAATCACTTGAGGATACAAGGATGAAATAAATGAATTATAAATAGACAAGGGTGTTGATAAGGGGAGGGGTAATGGGGGTAATTACACCCCCCCCCCCCCCGATAGACTTTTGACAAACAAAAAAATTATTGCCTACACTTGACGAAAGAAAACAAAAGTGTATTTCATTAATTAATTAAAAGTACATAATTATAATATTTTATTAATTTAATTACCGTTCAGAGGAAAGTGGTATAACTGAGAAAAATTGTATTACTAAGTTATTCTAGTATTTTCGTTCCTAGGTGAATGATATATTCACTAAATAAGTGGTATAAGTTGAATTTTAATAAAAATTTCACTTGCTATCAAAATTTAACTTATTTAATGAATAATATTATACACTATACTACTGATACAACTCAGTAGCGCAAAATTGATGTGCTATATCACTTTTCCTCATATATAAAAATATGCATTTTATCCTCATGTAAAAATATATATTATTTTCTAGTTCAAAGCTTCTTTAAAAAAGGTTTCTTCAGGCAGAATACAAGAATTATGTTTATTTTCATTAAATATTACCTAAGTTTTGTTAGCTTATAATTCTTTTCCTCAATATGCCAAGGGGCAAAGGCGTACAAACAATAAAAGTGTTGAAAATTCGTCGTGTTAATTTGTTAACCCCCCCCCCATAAAAAAAGAAAGAATTATCGACGCCCTTGTAAATATAACAGATGGCAATCACATTTCTATCTGATTGTTGAGTTAGTAAATCACGTTTTTACCGATAGTATTTGAAGTGTGTATACAACCCTGATAAAGAAGACAATAAATGGAAGTGGGTAAATATTTTCACGAATCTCTCCGCAATCAATTAGATTGCCCTCTAACCGTTGGATTTAAGACTACTGTTGGCACAATTCAATGGTCATCATTAGACTAAAATTGTTTATTATAGGTCAGATATATGACTTCAAATATTGAAGAAGGTAACTTCTTAGAGTTACACATTACATCAGGTTTGTGGGCAGCGTGAGTTATGGGGATGAACTCCTTCAGCCAGATCAGGCTATGTGCAAGTGCATTAAGGATGAGTGAGGCAGGATATTCATGGAAGAGAGTATGCGTTCATAGGATAATACTGGCCCAGCATTCGCCTTGTAAGTTTACAAGCAGTGACTTACCTCAATCTCAGAATAAGATTCACAAAATGTTACGTATGGTCCGTACTGTTGTATGGTATCGAAAGCTGGACATTGAAGGTTAGCACAATGAATAGGCTGGAAGCATTTGAAATGTGGATCTATCGAAGAATTTTGAAAAACCCATGGACACCAAGAAAATCCAATGAGGAAATTTTGAGGACGATAGGAAGCGAACGCGAATTGATTGGCACGATAAAACGCAGGAAAACAGCGTATCTGGGACATGTGTTACGCAATGGAAGGTACCATTTGCTCCAACTATTAATAGAAGGAAAAATAGAGGGAAGAAGAGTATAGGCAGAAAGAAGATGTCATGGCTCCGAAATATCAAACATTGGACAGGAATAAGAATCACAGGAGAATGAATTCACAACACCAGAGATAGAGAAAAATGGTCAGAAGTGGTCGCAAATATCCATTAATGGATAGCAGGGAAAGAAGAAGACTTACTTCAAACTATAAGGAAACCTCTGAAAAAAATCTGATGGCAGACCAGTCGACTCCAGGGTTTGAACCCGTAACCTCCCGAATACAAGCTAGCGTACCTAAGTACTTGACCAACCAGCTCAGTAAAAAAGACACAGAACATCGAACTTATATTGAAACTCTCATAGATGTAAGAGTATATCACACCAAAAATGATCGATATAACTGTTATTTCCGATTATTCTATAATCACGATTTACATGCATGCCACCTTCATAATCCTGATAAAATTACATGAATAGTCATTAAACGGGAGGTCAATCATATCTACCTGCAGCATGTGAAATCCACGAGGCCAGTGACATGAAAATGAAATAAACAGCTATGCTATTTGTATACCGTTTTTCGGTGCTGTAAATCGGTAGGTAATGTCGAATTACTCACTTACAGGTTGTTGAGCAAGATGTGATTCTCTTGGCGGAAATAATTTTTTATGGACCCGGAAGATTCGCATGTCATGGAATTTAAACAATGAGCGCCTACAACATTTAAACTCTTCAAATATTTCACACTGAGAATAAGCGTTTGAGACAATCTACATTGTTCGAAGTTCGGTCGAGAAACTTAAAAATGGACCAAGCAACAAACAAAATCTCTTGATGTAGGGGACTTTTCACTAGATGGTTAACTAACTTATTATGCCTAATATTTTACCGCAATTAATTCATATTATCACATAACTTATTAATTGGTCCGATACTTCATGAAATTCCATTATATTATTGTAAATAAAACTTCACACTTTTCGATTTTCACTATTTTTCGTTAACATGTAAATTTTTTCGCCAAACACAGTGGCTTCTTCAGATGTATATTATATACTCACTATGTAATATACATCTGAAGAAGCCACTGTGCTTGGCGAAACATTTGTCATGTCAACAAAATATAGTGTAAATCGAAACATTTGAAGTTTTATTTTTAATATTTTATCATATTTTATACTCTTAGTACAAGGTGTGACAAAAGCCTGAAACACGTGAGAATGGGTGCATTTGTATACGGGATAACATATTTCTCACACATAATATTTTTTCCGCATCTAAGTAATTTTCTTGTACTATATATATATATATATATATATACATATATATATATATATATATATATAATATATATATATATATATTTAACTATATAATATAATATATATATATATATATATATATATATACATATATATATATATATATATATATATATATATATATATATATATATATATATACATATATATATATATATATATATATATATTATATATATATATATATATATATATATATATATATATACTTAATATATATATATATACTATATATATATATATAATATATATATATATATATATATATATTATATATATATATATATATATATATATATATATATATATATATATATATATATATTAATGTATGGTGGAGTGGAATATACTTGTACAACGTTTGACGACAGACTCCTGATGTCAAAATAGGTCGATCTAAGCGAACTTCCTCATACCCAAAACTGTCTTGTTTAACATGAAGAGCGCGTCGAAAATTGGTCATTTTGCACATTTGCTTGTGTCTTTTCTTTTTGTTTAGTTTCATACAATAATTTTTCTGGCGAAACCAGCGGTAAAAGGAGGTAAAAAAGCTTGCAAATACAGTTACTCGACAAAAATATCTGCGTTGTCAAAACACCATTGTTATAAAAAATAAGAATAAATGTTGACGTATTATGTCAGTTTCATAACACTTCAACTTATTTACATCAGGTAACTATACTACCAGCGAACATAATTTCATATTATTAGACTATACACCGAAAATCATTAAACTGAATTAGCAATTTTTCACGTACTTAAGGAAAAACCAATATTTTTTAAAAATTTTGACGCCCTCTACCGTCTAAACGAGTATATATATATATATATATATATATATATATATATATATATATATATATATATAATATATATATATATATATATATATATATATATATATATATATATATATATATATATATATATATATATATGTATATATATATATATATATATATATATATATATATATATATATATATATATATATATATGCAGGTATCTATATAGGAAAATATTAGAATATATCTTTCTTCTGAAGAAACACAATGTAAAACCAAATTCACAAAATTATAATTATTTTTGTCACAAAGCTTGGATAATATAAATGATATTCAACGTCAAATAGTAACATCAGATCCCAGTTGTACTATTCATATCGAGACCCAAAGTATTTCACTTCAATCAATTAATTAATTCTTTCTTACGGTGCAAACTTTACAGGTTTCCCTGGTATATTCTTGCATTATCCGAAATCATTTTCAATAATAAGGCAAAAATTAAAGATCTCAATGTTCTTGATTAATTTTGAATCTTATCAAAAATATTGTGACATTTTATATTCAAATGTTCTAAATTTTGAATCTATTTTTTAAACAAATTGTAGAATATTCACCAAAGAATTCAAGGAATTAATTATCATACCTCTATTACTTCTAAATAACAGACGATATACTTAAGATATCTAAATCAGGTTTTCTATTGTATATTCAGAAAGATACGCTCTCATCATTTAACATAATTAAATTTTAATAAGCTCTCTTCATCGAATCATCAGAAAGAGGAAACGGATTGAACAACAAAAAATTACAGTGGAAACGCAAATTACCTACCTATAGATACACGTGTTCTTCATTTATTAAAGCATGAATTTCGGATGGTAGCTAATAACAGTGTTGAGCGTACGTGGATCAATGAGATTGTCTGGAAGTCAAAGAGTCCATCGATTGTAGTGCCGTGAAAAAAGTCTCGGAGAACTTGATGGGTAATATAATTGATACTTTGAAGATTTTGAAAGAAAGTTTGGTTAATATACTCAATCAGATGCAGAACCAGTGTAGGTATTCGAATAAAACACAACTATTAGTCCAGAAGCTAAAACCATTTGAGTAAGTAAAATGAAAGGGATTTTTTTTTAAAGTTGACCAGGAATTGCCTAGGAAAATGCATGTTGCCAGCCTTGAATGTGGTGCAATCGGGAGGAATGAGTTGGGAAGATTGAGCCGAGATGCTCTCCGAAAATCAACCATATTTCGGCAACAATCAGTCGGAAAAAAATCCCGAATTGATCATATTTCAATCTTCTATTTCTTTACTCATTTAACATTTTTCAAAAAACTCACGTTTTCCGGAAAATACAGTCAAATTTGTGAAATGCTATTTCAAATTGTTTATCCGGGAAAAGAGGTAAACGCGAGCGATTTTCAATTATGGGCCATGGCTAACAGCAGTTAGTCATGAATAATTCCTTTGAAGCCATCTCTCTTTTAATTGTTGTTTAGGGGTTAAAGAAGTGTGGAAAAATGCATGTTTCCAGCCAGGAATTTGGTGCAGTGATGCGGGAGAAGCCGAGAAGATTGCACCAAGACACCCTCCGAAAATAGCCCGTAACTTGTCAAATAGTGTCTAACTTTGATTTCAAAATAAAACCTTTTTCTTCAGCTCATAGGGGAAAACCAAAATATTCATCTTCAACATTTTTGTTTGTCTGTGTGTTCTTGTATCCAGGTTCATCTCAAAATTGGCAGCAACGATATTTACGTGACTTTTATTGGCAACTAAAGAACTTAACAGAGATTAAGCTAGGCTGGTTTTTATTCAGGAAATATTTATGGTCCTACATAAAAAATTATATGAATTAGGATCCAAATTTAAATTAAAGGAAAGTTACTTCTTCTTGAATGATACCTTCGAAATAAAATTTAACAGTCTTGGTTAGTGTATGATTCGTATTCCTATTCTCAAAGTTTTCTGTTTTTTAAATAAGTGGGATTGTATACTTACAGTTTTATTCGATTTTAGTTCATGCATTTTTCCATTCGATTTTTGTTGTTTTATAAACTTAAAGTTATTTTCCATAACCATTTTTTTCGGAAGATAACTGAACAAATATGCATGACAATAACATTTACAATCACGAAAGTCTCAAGTTAATCAAAAATTATAGCTTCAGTTTGCAAAATTGGCGATACGAATTTCAGTAGGATGATTAATGCTTCATCTTGGAGCACGCCCGTTTACACACAGAAAATCAAAAGCAATGAGCTCTGTGCTCAGTCATGGTTCATCTATTATTCACTGATTATGATTTCTCTGCTATTTTCTCGACCGTGCTCAGTAATTACAGAAACATAAACATCGTTGTTCGAATTTCATTTGACATGCTGAAGACACTTCATCTTGTAACGATCATTTCGCAATTTTCTAAGAAAGGTCACATTGTGAAATATACAGGTCAGCTGTAATTACTATTACTAAGTGGAATATCGGAAATTCACCAATAACTTTTTGTTGGACCGTTGCAATGTCGAGGGCGAGATAGATTTTGCAATGCAATCAAAGCTCAATTAATTAAGCTATTAACTTCGATAATGATATTGGTTAAGAGTTGAAATTGTTGGTTTACTCAACACTTAATTAGTATATTACACAAATGATATATCTTTATATATATATATATATATATATATATATATATATTTATATATATATATATATATATATATATATATATATATATATATATATATATATATACAGGGTTGCGATAAAGTATGGAACCAAGTAAATATCTTTCGAACGAAAAGGAGAATATTTATGAAATTTTGCAGGTAAGTCCAATGACGCAAAATGCATCTGATGTATGATTTTTTGTTGATAATATACTTCCGGTTGTACCGGAAATAGACCCTAAGTCGCTTATTTTAAATGGTACCCTATATATTATTACATTTTTGGATTCTACTTAACATTCTAGGCAGTTCTATGCATCATGTCATATACCTAAGTCTAAGCGTTTTTGACATATTTAGGTTTTTATGTCAAAAACGAAGATTGCAAGCCCTAATATAATTATCAGTTGTTCCTATAAGTGAGCCTTTTTTACTTACTTTGGGTTAGATTCCTTGTTGAAAAGGACCAACTTTAATAGATTTTGTATAATATTTGGATAACTAGTCATACAGGGTGTGCAAAAAATAAGATCTAAAATGAGATTGAGAAAACTGACAAAAATCAATTCAACTTCTTTTGAGTTTTTCACATTACCGTAAAAAAACGTTCAGATAAACAAATTGATGTTGTGTGTATCCATATGTAGTAAGTAATAAACAAGTATAACGATGATTTGAAATTCAAATACGATCGTCGCTATCCTAGATCTAATTGTTTAACGATTGAATGCAAAATTGCCATATAAAAATATCAAACTGGCAATATTTCGAAAACTTCAAATTTTAGAAAGATAACCTCATACAAAGTTACCTTCTTTTTAAATGCTTAATACTACAAAATGAAGAATATGGGGGGTTTCCATTTGAAAAAAATTGATTTTTGTCAGTTTTCTCAATCTTATTTTAGATCTTATTTTTTGCACACCCTGTATAACTAGTTATCCAAATATTATTCAAAATCTATTAGAGTGGGTCCTTTTCAACAAGGAATCTAACCCAAAGTAAGTAAAAAAGGCTTCCTTATAGGAACAATTGATAATTATATTAGGGCTTGCAATCGTCGTTTTTGACATAAAAACCTAAATATGTCAAAAACGCTTAGACTTAGGTATAGGACATGATGCATAGAATCTGTCTAGAATCTTAAGTAGAATCCAAAAATGTAATAATATATAGGGTATCCCATTTAAAATAAGCGACTTAGGGTCTATTTCCGGTACAACCGGAAGTATATTATCAACAAAAAAATCATACATCAGATGCATTTTGCGCCATTGGCCTTACCTGCAAAATTTCATAAATATTCTCTTTTTCGTTCGAAAGATATTCACTTGGTTCCATACTTTATCGCAACCCTTTATATATATATATATATATATATATATATATATATATATATATATATATATATATTGTATATATATATATATATATATATATATATATATATATATATATATATATATATATATATATATATATATGTATATATATATATATATATATATATATTATATATAAATATATAATATTTATTATATATATATATATATATATATATATATATATATATATATATTATATATATATTATATATATATATATATATATATAAACATATATATATTATATATATATAAATATATATATAAAAATAAAAAATATTATATTAAATATATATATATATATATATATATATATATATATATATATATATATATATATATATATTATATATATATATATATATATATATATATATATATATATATATATAACATATATATATATATATATATATATATATATATATATATATATATAATAAATAATATACTTCAAAATTCAGTCAAGATTTCTGGGGCTTGTTTTTTAAGTCGAAGTAAAACTTTTTGTCATGAACATTTGTCCGCAAATGCTTCGTTACCAGTTACAGAGCGTTAAAGTTTCAATTTTTTAAAATTTCTTTCCTCATAGCTCTGTCAGTTTTTGTGACATCGATATCAAATTTGAAACATAGATTACATTTTAGGGCTTACATGATCCAGCATGCCTAGTGATTGTAAAAATCTACAGGCAGATATTTTTCCAATGGTTTTACCCATTTTGTTTGTTTCTTGTAATTTTATGTAATTCGCTGCATTAAATTAAAATTTGTAACCAGAGGGGGAAACCAATTATTAAATTATTGAATAGCAGGTTATTTGAGTTTAGAAACCAACATTATTAAACAGTTAACATTTCGTCATGAAATTAGTGACTTTCTCAAAACTTTATCAAAACAAAACAATATTCAAGATGATGTGAAAAAATATTTTTAGTTAAAATTCAATTCCAGTTGTATGTGGATTTTTTAAAACAAATCATAACATAACATAATAAAATACTTTCGCCAATGACTTCGTATCGTAATAAGATGAGATAAAGGCACGTTCGAGATTTTCTAATAATCTCTATATAGAAAATGCGAAATGCATCGAGTAGAGATGCGATTCCAACGAATTGAATTATATTTTTAAAAATCACGCTTAAATAGAAAACCGAATAAAAATATTGAAAATAATTTATTTTATTAAAAAAAAAACTGCGAAGTGCATCGTCGTTAAGTACCTCAACATCAACTCAATCCACGTACCAAATTTCAACCCTCTACTGTAAAAAAGTGCATCGTGTACTGGTTGCGAAGCAGGTCGAGATGCGATTTGACCGGAATAGTCTCCGTGCGGGGCAGCGTGACTAAGGAAATTGTTTCAAACTACCCAAAGGCACTTCCTCAACCTAAACCCAATGTACGTTCTAAATTTGAAACCTCTAACTCAATCTGCAGAAGCTGTGGACTATGGCAAATTTTCAAAAACCACATAGGTACCATATTTCAGTTCATTTGACTCGATGGGAGCCGTTGGAGATGCCAATATGTACCAGAAAAAAAAAAAAAATATATATATATATATATATATATATACATATATGTATATATATGTATATATATATATATATATATATAATATATATATATATATATATATATATATATATATATATATATATATATATATATATATATATATATATAGGGGTATTGATATCAAACTCATTTGAACACCCTTATTTGTCCCCCTTTCAACAAAATTTGACCCGTCCGAGCGTTTTTTCCATCTCAAAGATCCAAATTCGGCGTGTGAAAAATAATGTTGCAATACTGAGTTACTCTGTATAATAATAAAGCGATGAAAAAAAAACATTCATGCAGGAAATTGAATTGCCTTTCCAACAAGGTGCTGCTCGACCCCTGTTCCCTATTCAAAAATGAGAGCTGTTAGGGGTTGCGGCTAGAGGGGTAGTTATATCAAACTCATTTGAACACCCTTATTTTTCTTCAACAAAATTTGACCCGTACGAGCGTTTTTTCCATTTCAAAGATCCAAATTCGGCGTGTGAAAGTTATTGATGCAATACTGAGTCACTCTGTATAATAATAAAGCGATGAAAAAAAATACACTCATGCAGGAAATTGAATTGCCTTTCCGACAAGGTGCTGCTCGACCCCTTTTCCTTGTTCAAAAATGAGAGCTGTTAGGGGTTGCGGCTAGAGGGGTGGTGATATCAAACTCATTTGAACACCCTTATTTGTCCCCCTTTCAACAAAATTTAACCTGTCCGAGCGTTTTTTCGTTATTCCATCCCAAAGCTCAAAATTCGGGGTGGAAAGTTCTGGATGGCCCAAACTGTATAACGTTTGAACAGACAATTTATAACATGTATGACTATATTTCTATTTTTAAATTGCCTAACCATCCAGTAGCATCTGGTGTACACTCCACGAAGTCATTAAGGTGTCCATGTAGGCATGATTGGGACATTCTGCTACAATATGGCCGATGGTTTGTCTCTCAGCACCGCAGTCGCAACGGGAGTTTTCAGCAGTACCCCACGCATGGAAGGAATTAGAACATCGGCCATGGCCAGTTCTCATCCGATTTAATCTTGCCCATAACCGACGAGGCAAATCAGAACCTTTGGAACCTTGAGAAGTGGGGTCGGTTATTTGGATATAATCTTGTTCTGAACTGTCCAACCAAGAAGCACTCCATTTATCGAACACATCATCGCATATTTCATGGGTGGGTGTCGAGATTTAAGTCGAAAGTGTTGACCGGATACATATGGGATATCCTGATAGGTAGCTGTTGGTTGGCTATAATCTTTTGAAATTCTTTGCTTAGGAAGAGATGGAAGCCGATGGAGCGCCGAAAATATTGAGTATATATATATATTACAGACATGAAAAATTTTTCGAAAATCGTTTCCAGGAGGTCTAAAAAGGATAGAAAAACTACTCCCATACCTGACTGCTTTCCTTCGATACACTGCAATAGTATGTATTTTATAGGATAAAAAACTACTTCTACTATTGAATGCCTAAAATTGACCTATGCAATATTCCAATGTCACGCTGAGGTGATTATATCTAGAAGTAAGATGGCAAACTTATTGCTCTTTCAGTGTACGACCAGATAGAATAATAAACCTCATTATCATCGTTTTCTTCGGTTCGAGCATGCTTCTCATGCTTATAGAAATAGAGATCGAATAGAAACGATATAATACGATTATTGATGGCTATCATGGGTGTATAATATTGAAATTGAAAAAAGACTACAATCGAATTATTTTTAAGAGTGAAGAGTATCTACCTAAGTTTTTATCGTCGTTGGAATTTAAAAATAATGTAACTATCAAAAAAAAACTGGAAGTTGAATTTCAAGCTAGCGGTTTTGTTTGTTAAATCGTGCCCGAGTAATCGAGAAATTTATCTTTCTTTACATTAATTTTTGCGGTCAATTATTTTTTATATATTTATAATTAATTTGGAGCCAATTCTGTTGCAAATTACAAAATATTGCAATTCTAAAAAATGTCTAGTTATATACAAGATGTATCGGGTGGCGCATTTAAAACAATCCACTTGGAATATTTTCAGTTGGTTGAGTTTGAAAACTGGAAAAAGATATATCGATATAAATATCTTTATTAAATTGTTTGCGACTGCAGTTTCGTAGTACTACTACATTTTCAAGCGAATGATCATTTTTGCATTGTACAGTGTTAGTAATATTAGGCAGGTAGGTATACAGAAGAAAGGGGGTGAAAGATTAAAATTGCTGGGAATTTCGAATTTAACCTATGTAAGTAAAGGTCTTGCTAACAACATAAACTCATTCTTGAAGACATCAAATAATGGAGAATTGACAACAAAGCTTATAAACTCCGAATTTTTGATTCGGTGCAGCTTTATTTTTAACATTAAATTACCTTCCTAATATTAGTAACACTGTACAATGCAAAAATGTTCATTCGTTCGAAAATTTAGTACTACGAAACTCAAGCCGCAAACAATTTAATAAAGATAGTGATGGATATAGAGTCATCCCTTGAGCAAGTGTCAGACTATTCCAAAGGTATTTCAATTATCTCCACAAACCTGCTAAATAATTTTTGTTCGGCATTGAAATGAATGTGAAAAACCTGTCAAGGGACAATGAAATACATTGAAAAAAAAAGTTTCAAATGAATTTCAAGTAATTAGATGTTCAAGTTCGAACTTATTTTTCGACAGTAATAATCTTATCTTTGTTCAACATTTTCCCGGCTATTTTGTGATATTTCATGTTTTATTTCACCACGTGCCAGCAATTTAATGGCGAATATTTTCAGAAGAGGTACGTTCCGTTTTATAAATAATAATTTTCGAATGACTCATAAGGAAATGTCCAATAGTGTTAAATCTGGCTATCTTGAAGGCCATTCAATGATTCCCCTCCTACCAATCCAGTGTTCGTGAATAGTGTGGTAATGCGTCATCTGAATATCGTTTTCGAAACTTTCCACAATGTGGTATTAGATAAGATCTTGAAGCAAACCAAGATGAAATTCAACCGTCAAAATATCAGATGAAAAACGCTATTCACTACCGATGAATGTTAGCAAGTAGTGAAATAACACATGAAACTTTGTAAAATATTTTGTAATTTGGACATCTAATTAATTGAAATTCATTTAAAAATTTTCTATTTCAATTTATTCTATGGATACTGCCAACAGGCAGAACAAAATATCTTTTAGCTTTTTAGTGAAAAAATTGAACGTTAAAAATGACGTTCCACTTGACCCCCTGCCATTTTAGACTTTTAAAGGGATGCCACCTCGTTTAGGGAAATGAGTCAACATCCATGAATTAACGATCAGAAGATGCCATCCTCGAAAATAAAGTCGACCTGTCTAGAACTTTTCCAGTAAACACCCTATCATTATAAATATTACAGGTTAACTTATTTAAATGCGCCATTTATAGTATACACAAGAGAAGTTTCCACAGTAGAAACAACTCAATGAACTTGGTAATCACAGCCTTCACGATTTGTGAAATATTAACAAGATTTTACCTTATCAAGTCCTGAAGACTTCATAGACACCGAAACATCGAGATTTTATAAATCCTGAATGCGTTTCAGTACCAACAAAATTTTTACATATATATATATATATATATATATATATATATATATATATATATTAATTATTATTTCCTGTGTTGTATTTTTTAAATTTTATCGTTTAGCAATAGCCGGCCTATGGAACTGGGAAAAAGACTTCATTCAATTGTTTACGTTTCATCATGCAAATTCCCATGAAAGGTTTTCTGAATTTACATGAAGAAACGTTACCAATTCTGTAGAGTCGTATTTAGGGTTCCGTACCTCGAAAAGAAAAAACCTTATAAAACTCTTATAGGATCACTTTGTTGGCCGTCCGTCTATCTGTCAAGACTATTTTTCTGAAGAACGCGTGAAGGTATCAAGCTGGAATTGATATCATATACTCAAGTCTTTTATCCCTTGGAGCTGTGAAATCAAATTTCTAAGCCAACGCAATCAAAAAATACAGCCGTTTATGCCGAAAATTTCCGCAAATTTTCGACACTCGCAAGGAAATCAAAACCTACAGGGCACTTTCCGTGAACTCAGAATCTTGAAATTTGTTGCGAAACAACGTCTCATGAAACAGATGAAGAAAACATTGCGAAAACCGTAAATTTTCAGTTATATCATATAATGAAAATTTTTTTTACGGAACCCTCAGTGCGCGAGTGCGACTCGCACCTGGCTGGTTTTTTTTTTACTTCGACACGCCTGTTATTCTTATAGAATAGAAGTAAATATAAATATATATATATATATATATATATATTATATATATATATATTATATATATATATATATATATATATATATATATATATAATATATATATATATATAGGGGAGACCGGGTACAAAAGTAACGGCGAGCCGAAAGTAACAAATGCTCTGTAGGTTTAAAGAATTGTCAAAACAACACTTAGCTGCTGTCAGGTGATAACCAGTGGCGCCACCTTCAGTTGCATTCAATCGCCACTCGCGCCACGCACTGTTAGAGTGTGTGAGAGGACACAACGTGATTTCACAAATCAAAAGTAAATTTTTTGACGTTTACTTATTTAATGTTTATGTACTATTGAAGGGGTGATATTAATCTGAATATTTGCATATTGATACTCGATTAGATTGATTTTACAGTGCTTAAATTCATGTTCCTATTCAAGGTTATCTTTCATGTTCTAACAAAAATGCTGTAGGGTACAAAAGTAACATGTTACTTTTGTCCCCGTATTGATTTACTCTAAGTAAACTTTTTATGTGTGTGTGTTTATTTGAATAAAATGCCGCGACAATGCATAATAACCACCGCACGAATAACAACTAACATGGAAGTCTATCGAAAAGCGGCTGAAGAGCATTTTAATGATAGGGAAAAAATTAGAGCCATGGCAAAAAAAATTGAATGTCTGCCATTGCATAGATATATAAAAAAAATTTAACCTAGAAATACTAGCACAGTTGTAGACAAGGTAAATAAATTTGACGACGAATATTGCTTCTACCTCGTTTGTTTAGAAAATTTTAGCAATAGTCGACTGAATGAGCAAAGTATACATTGTTTCGAATGCAAAATGTGGTCTCATAGGTACTGAATGCGTCAATGAATTATGTGTGCCATAATTGCGAGTCTGAATAGAGAAGACTGACACTGAATTTTCCAATAAATATTTGTTTGATTAAATATGTCATATCATATTCATTAAAAATCCCTTTGCTCTGTTACTTTCGACCCACAGCGTGTTACTTTCGGCCCGCCAACGTGGTCGAAAGTAACAAATGACAAAATTTTTTAAAGTTTCTGTGATTCATGCAAAATACACAATAATAAGGTAATTTAAGATGCTAATGTATAGAACATAAACGGAATTTATGTATGGCTATATCAATTTCACCGAAATAATAACACCTAACGAGAAACCAAGGCGAAAGTACAACATGTTACTTTTATACCCGGTCTCCCCTATATATACATATATGTGTATATATATATATATATATATATATATATATATATATATATATATATATATATATATATATATATATATACATGTACGTTTATAAATATATAAAGTTCAAAAAATGAAATACATTTTCCATTTTATATATGATTTACCATGCTCACGCAGAACTATTTGAAATGAAAATTGAAGGCATTTGACAAAGCTTCGTAAATATTGATTTCTTAATCACAAACACATACTGATTCATATTTATCATTTGAAAAAATTTCCGCTATCATTATCATACACTCATTCCAAATTACATTAGATCAAGCATTTACTTACGAGTTTTTCCGCTTTTTCACAATCACCACCGGAAGGAACGGTAAAATATGTCCGGAATTCGATGAGTCCGGCGTGTAATCAACACCGGAAATACCTACCAGTCAGCTTTCTCTTTCTGCCAGCTTCGCGACGCAATCCCGAAATTCCCGTGACAATCCCAGCCGAAGTCGGGAAAGTTTTGCTGCATTCATGCGGCGCTCGAGGAGTGCATCGATGCATAGTTAGCTTGGCCGAAAGCCAAAAGTGATAAATTTTAAGGCCAGACTCGATTATCGATTTCGTCGAGATGCTTCTAGACCTCGAAGATTCTTGAATGAATAAGAAGATCAGTAGATCACTACCACGTTGAAATTGATATCTAGAATATAAACTTGGGGAGCTATAAATTATTTATATTTTTCGAGAAGCGACTGCAATGCTATACAGACTATCTTTAAATCGAAATTAAGTGATGAATACGAAATTCCAGAAAAACTTTCTAGTTGAAAGATATTCAGGAATAATTTGAATTAAAATTTTTTACTACATAAAGTGAACAAGGAACATTTTTCAATAATTTAAAAAATTTTCAAACTTTCCAAGGGAGCTGGTTATATGTATTCCGCGACGCGAATTCCACATTCACATTCCAACGGTGAATTATAGAAAACGTTAAGTCACCCCGACTCAACATCTGAATACAGCTGTTTCGATCTTATTGGATATCATCAGTGTAGGTTATTTGACCCGGAGTGAATTAACAAATTTATAATTGGTTCCCAATACAAATCGTGACCGGAACTTCTATCTGGATAACAACCCAGAGCGCCTTACACCAAGGATATTGGAAACCAACAATTCACCGCTTAGATCTAAAATACAGAATTCCGTCGCGAGAATACAAATTTCTTGACATGAAACGTAGACCATGGTCAACTTGTATATTTTTCATGATTTAATTTTTTAAATTTTTTGGTCAATTTCTGATAATTTGTTTGAAACAGTGTGACAAAGCTGAGAAAATAGTAGTAATATATTTTATTTAAATTTATCTAAGTATAGAGGTTAACACTTGATTTAAAATTAATAATAATACCAAGTAAATGAATATAATTATATAAATATTCACTAATTGGATTGCATAAGTATGACGCGTTTCGGTCTAAGATACCATCATCAGATACAAATTTTTATAAGTAGTTGTATTTTATATATGAAGATGGTACACTATACCGATTTTGAGGATTACTATAAATGAATCTATTACGAAGTGTTTCACAACAGACCGGCTTCATCAAATAGTCCTGAATAAATAAATCGTGGTATCACAATTAATACAAATTTTAGTTTATCGGTAGAATATATAGAAACTTTGAAGAAAGAATCGAAAGAACATAATCACAGTTTTGAAAAAATATGAGAAATCATAACTATTCCAATCGTTTATAACAGCAGAATAATATTTTCAATACATCGAGAGAGAAGGAAATTGAAACTGAACTTTTAGAAAGCCTCAGAAATTAACTTTAAATGAACATATTTACTTCAATTATTGCCTCCTGATGAATACAATCAATATCTGATGTAATTTGTGCAAGCTTCTCGAAGGATGACCTACCCTTTACCCCACCATTTAATTTCTAATTGTCTTTATCCTTACTGAGAATTATAAAAACCGTGAAACAATGATTTTTGTATTCAGTTTTAACTGATGCAGCCCCCGTGTGGTGAAACGCTACGTCATATTGTCAATTGAGGTAATCGTTAAAATGTGTAGTTAAAAAACTGGATTTTCAAGAAGAAGGTAAAGGAGCATCATGAAGATTTTATAATGTTACCTACAGGTGAAACGTACTACACATTTCTCTAAAATAATGGTTAACGAGAAAAGAAATGAAAACCAAATGTTATCAAAAGCTTCATACATAATTTATAACATTGTAAAGTACCTTTCGTCTCTCGCAGCTCTTTTAAAATTATACACCAACTAATGACCTATCTGGTAGTGACAAGATTTAATATAAAAATTATTTAATCAGTATAAGTAGTAATAGCATGAGTTTGTAACTGACGAGGACACAGTTTACGAAAACGCGCCATATATAATGAACTAATTTAGTGAAAATTTACATTAATAGTTATTTATGTACCTAGTGCGTTATATAGATCGTAACGCCCGATAGGCGTTAGGATCTAGTAACGCACGTGGTGCATAAAAGATTCAATTTTTCACGAAAAAATTATTTTATTATACTTAATGAAAAATCGATTTTAAAATCGGTGCATTTCTCCTATACTTTCCGCTTTCCTTTTCATAGTAGGCATGCCATTTGTTGATATTTCGACGTTTGTGAATATTTTTGTCATCATATTTAGTGAACGCTGTTGAACGTATTTTGTTTGTTATGGTTTGTTAGTATTTATATTCCAACGTTACAACGCCGCATATCCCCCTTAACGGAATTTATCTACCACCTAAGAAATTTTAGGGGTTGCTTAAGCACAGATAGATGTTAATATATACTTCTCGGCACAAGTCGTTGAAAATTAAGTAAAGCCAGCTGTAAAGTTTTACCTTGTGTTTTATTTCGACTCCCGTAACGCGAATAGTTGTTTTGTTTCCGAAGTAAGTTTACTGACGACAGAACCCTAAACATTCTGACGACAAAACCCTAAACAAACGCCATTGCTGCTTTCTTTGTGTAGTCTTATAGAAATAATGGAAATGAAAATAAATTTACACAGGTATATCATAGAAAATGCAGCCGAAGCTGCGAATAATTCATTGCCGGAGAAATCCAGAGTCGTATACAACAAGGATTATGAAGTATTTTATCAATGAAAGTTGATTCAGTTGTCCTCGTACAATTAGCAAGCGTTATGATCCATTATGCCCGCTCATTACGCCCTATGCCCCTAGGGCATAATGAGTGTATTTATAGCAACCGTATCTGAGGTAAAATCAACAAATAGTATACAAGTGAAAATACTATATCACCCAATTTGATCATTTCCCGTTGAAATATATCATATTTCCTTAAATTTAGTCGAAATCCTTCAGGCGAATGTTGAAAATAAGACTAAACAAAAAGCAAACGAACAGCTGAACAAAGAATCAAGTTTAATAAAACCTTCGAAAATACTCAGTTAATCTTCATGAATGGAGAAACTCCTCTATTCAACCAACTTAATTGAAAGTGTGTCGAATTCGATGAAATAAAAATAAACAAGCAAATAATGATATTTATTAGTTCACTTCATAGAATCCACCGTTAAATAAGAATTATAGGCTAACTTCGTTCGATATCACTAATATAAAGTTTAAACAGATTATTTCGATTTCAGATTTATTCATCCATTGTCGTGATATAAAACAAAGTGAGTCAAAACTTTGTGTGCAGAAATAACTGACTTGATGGTTTGAAAATGATCTTGGGAACTTTCACGAAAATTAAATTCGAAATAGCGAATGGGTTACATGGTTCTATCATTCAAATTTCTTAGAGCATTGAAATAATTGGACAGTTTCAAGAACCGGTGCATATATAAAATGAATGTGACTCTCTGTCACGACAGTCACGAAAATTCAAAATAACAATAAAGATTTGGCTTTTCTTTGATTCTAATATTCTTTACAGAGCAACGTCTGATTGAGTTCGCAAACCTCAAAAGTAACACATAATTATATGGAAAAATGATCATTTACTTAATTTTTTTTTAATTCAAGGCGGTTATTTATCAAATCAGTATTAAAAAATCATTGGAACTTTTTTAAAGTGTTATATTATTAATATCTTCTTTCTAAATTTCTGTTTGTTTTGTCTTCTTCTAAGTTTCATTTTAGCTATATTTAACACTTCAGTTTCGTCAAATAAGTCAAATTTGTTGTTAACTAATAATGAACTTCAGTTATTTTTGTTTGCGCCAATTGTAACAACATTAGTGCAATGTAATCCTTATTCGTTACCATATTAACTCACGTTAAGATATAACTGAGCAAGTTTAGACCAGCACAAGTATACAATAAACTCGTGAGGGTCGTATTTTTTGCGCAAAATGCATCTGATGCGATTCTAACGGATTGAATTATATGTCGACATATCATGCTTAAATGGCAAACCGAATTAAAGAGTAGGAAATGATTTATTTTATTGAAATAATTTGAGAAGGGCTTACTTAGTGATTGAGGAGAAAGTTTGAAACCAACGAAGGAACGTACCTCAACATCGACATCTACGTACCAAGTCTGACTCAATCTGCGGCAAATTTTCAAAGCCCACAAAAAACGTGAAATATCGACGTAAAAATGACGGCGGTTGGAAAAATTTAACCAAATTTTGATACTTTCGTTCTGCAACGAAAACAATCTCAAGTATATATATATATATATATATATATATATATATATATATATGTATATGTATATATATATATATATATATATATATATAATTATATATTAAAAACAATGGTTAAAAATAACAATTTACACATTTATTATAAGAAATAATGCATGACGCACGTTTCGGTGGAAGTTCACCTTCTTCATTAGCATCTGAAGAAGGTGAAGTTCCACCGAAACGTGCGTCATGCGTTATTTCTTATAATAAATGTGTAAATTGTTATTTTTAACCATTGTTTGAATATGTTTATTAATTTTCACCAAGTATCGGCCCAATCAATCCAAAAATATAATTATATATATATATATATATATATATTATATATATATATATATATATAGTATATATATAATATATATAAATATATATATATTATATATATATATATATATATATATATATATATATATATATATATATATATAATTATATAAATATATATATATATATATTATATATATATATATTAATTATATAAATATATATATATATATATATATATATATTATATATATAATATATTAATTATATAAATATATATATATATATATATATATATATATATATATTTATAAATATAGAAAACAGAATTCTTCGAGTTATCGATACACGTTCGTGGCAATAAAATGAAGTGAACTAGGACATTTATTTGAAACTAATCAAACAAACCTCCTAGCAGAGCTGGTTATACGAGTTCACGAAACATCGAAATGCCTCCATATACCTTGGATGGTGTATGTTAGAAACATTAAGTTGTTTATCACAATCAATCGAAATGATAGACAGTCTGTTTCGCCCTTATTTGGGGCTCATCAGTATCATCCATCCATCGAAAGTGATAACCAACCAAATATTTATAATGACGTTATATTATCCTTCCAGTGACTATATGGCATATAAATATGACACAGCGCCACCAGTCGGAAACAAATGAACCACATCTTACAGATAGAAGAAAACAACGAGAACTCGTACGTCCTGACACCCGAAGGTGGTTAATATATTCGCTAAGCAAGAGTAAAGTTGATACATCAATTCGATATATTATTTATTATTAAATATATATATATATATATATAATTATATAAATATATATATATATAATTTATTATATATATATATATATATATATATATATATATATTTATCAGACATGGAAAATGTTTCGAAAATCGTAGACTAGGAGGTCTAAAACGGATAAAAAAACTACTCACCCTTTGTATGGGAAAATACGACTACTAATAAAGTGTTGCAAGAATTTGGCACAAAATTTCTATACTTGTATAAGTTTTAAAATAGTTCCAGAACATGTGCAGATTTGCATTTGCTAGAGTACACTGGTGCAAGTACGCTGTAATGTGTGTGGCTACCATTAGGTATAAACATAAATGATAAGATCTATTTTTGTTATGGAAAGAACTAAGTGAAAATCAATTAAAGTAGGTTGAAAGCCATTGTAAATTTCAGTTTATTTCAAAAAACGAACATAATTTTCAAAGTCTTTTACAAACAGTGGAACAAAGAACAACGAAGCAGTTCATTTAATTTTATGTCATTTGGAGTAAGCTAGTTAGTTCCGGAAATTACACAAAATCTCTCTTCAGCATCTTACCAGATACATTCTTCGAAATCTAATTTTAGAAATAGGATTTGTGATTTGTCCCGATATACTGAGACACAGTAGATAAAATGGGGATAGAGGACGGACTAACAGACAACATGAAATGATTAAAGGTGGAAATGATCATAGAAGTTACAGCACCTGTAGTTAAAATTGTACTTGAGAAATATAATAAATACATGTATCACAAATTTTCACTAATATTCGCAAATAATACAAACGTGTTTCTAAATACGAATCACCTATTAATCACTTATCTTCGGGACATCATGTTCATTTCCCTATTCCTTCCTCTGAATTAACAAAAAAGTCCATCATTTACAATGCTAAGAAAATTTACAATCACCTTCCAGAGGAATTTAAATCTAAAACTTCCCTAACCAATTTTCGGGAAAGAACTAAATCTTATTTTCTTGATAGACCTTATTACTCTATAGGCGTCCGAAATTAAGATCGTAGCGCCGGAACGGCTAATATCGGTACTAGAGCATGGGAAATTAGCTGTTTGTTTACATTGGTTGTAATGGTATTTACGTTCATTTCGTTGTGAGTTTTCGAACGTTTATCGTCGTAATTTGTGTTTTTTTTGGACTTTGTATTTTCCTGTGATATATTGTGTTTGGATTGAGGACAATCTCTGTTCAACAGTAGATAACCTACCTACATCAAGTTGAAATTTACACTGAGTTTTTATCATTGAACATGAAAATCAATAGTAGAGGACGAATAAATTAATTGGTTGAAGGAACTATGTATACCTCATGAAAAGGCTGTATGATAGAACACCTATTTATTTGAAAAATAAAAAAACTCTCAAAAGTTTCAAGAAAACATCTCTGACATGTCTACTTTCATTACGAACTGAAGAATTTTTGAGTATAATGGACAAAACTAGGTACTTACCAGCAAAACTGAAAGAAACAACATGAAATAAAAGAAGAATTAATATGAATACTCTGCTTGAATGGTTTGAACGTAATAAGTTATTATATTTTTTGAATTTTCCTGACGTATAACAGCTATCCTAAAAGTACGGTGGACTTCTGAGAGTCTGGTTTTTTTGATAGAATCTCTGTTTTCCTGATTATATAATTGAATATTTTAGTTTTTACCTAGCTATAGAGTCCAGATTTATTTCATATTCTTGATGTTATGATAAACTGTTTTGGTTGTGCAAATAAACATCATTTGTTATCATTATTTTAATAGTATCTCTGGTTGTTACATGAAAGAAAATACAATAATCTAGAATCTCTGGATGATGGCCCAGGTTCAGATTCCGATAAAAGTGGAAGATTTTTCGTTGGAATAGCATTGGACTTCAAAAACTCTACGTTTTCGGTTAGCTGAAAATTGCACATCATTAGTTGGTATAATTCTATATGGAAAAATCCACAAACATACTGCAGGGAAAATAATTATTCTCAGTAAACTGTAAAGAACAACTCTCTTAAGTTCAGACATTTTGTTTCAATCTTCAAGTTATGAATCCACCCACACCTTTCTTCTGTCTTTCATTTCCTTGTTTACCAACTTTGTTTGGAATGCAACTTTGAATTGTCCAGCTTTCGGAAAGGTATGTAAGCTATATTCGGTTCTTTTTTGCCCAATATGAACAATAGAATACACAACAATAGTGATTCATCTCTTCTGAACGTTTGTAAACAATCCAAAATACAATTAAAACTCAACAACTTCTCATATAAAATACACGTAAACAGATGTAAACAAAGCAATCTATCTCCCATGCTCTAGTAATATTCGACACCGGTAGGGGGCGTATCGCTTATTATGTTTTCCCTATAGAGGTCTACTATTCTGGGTACTGATTGATCGATATGACCAAATTGGATAACACAGGCATCAGCTTCGATTGAGGAGGATTTGACACTCTCGGTTCTATTGTAAAGTTTTTATATATTTTGTATGGAAATGTGGTGTGATTTTTATTTCTAGGTATTACATTGTTTAGTTTGTATATTTTTTGATTGATGTGTGTTTATTTTTATGTTTTATATTGTTTATTTCCTATATTTTTCGCTTTGTCAATAAAGTAAGGTAAGGTGGGGCAAGTGCGTTTTCGGGGTAAGTGCATGGTAGCCCTCTTCTGTCCTGTTAAGCTTGAGTCAGAGAGCTATCATCTGTAGGTTCTGTTGCGAACTTTATAATCATAAAAACTTTGTCGCTAGAGGCGCTCCAGGGCAGTGCGCTTCAGTATTGGCGCGGTTTCAAAGTGACCATGTGGTTTAGTCTCGTGTGTCAAGTTGGAAGGAGTCTAGGTCATCTCAGTTGATCCACCACATTTAAAAAATTTTTGCATATTTCTCATACTAAGTACATACTTTTAATATTGTAGTTCTAGAATAAAACTTGAATTCAATTATATTTGTTCATTTCACCTGAGTTTGGCGGTACTCTGCACTTACCTCAAAAAATTGAGGTGTCGGGGCAAGTGCGCTAGTCAACAGTGGGACAAGTGCAGGATGCTGCGCACTTGCCCCCTTACGATTGTTACTTAAGAAAAATGGAAGAAGAAGAAAGAGCAGAGAGAAGACGCTACAGACTTTAAAAAAGTTAATGACATGGCTGTTGGTGACTGGGTCATCGTTCAATTTTTGGGCAAGAAAACGATCAAGCATTACGTGGGAGAGATCATTGAATTTGATAAAGATGAGCCAATGATATCACCAAAAGTTGGTAGGCGAGGGGAAGCTATTTTTAATATTGATTTATCTAGTTACAACATTTAGTGATGAATTTTTTTTTATTGTTGTATTGAAGAATTTTGAATTTTTTACATAATTCTGATACCCTTTTGTGATCAAAATCAACAAAATCTTGCGATTTTGTTGAATTTTCATAGTATAATGTTTGAGTTGTTCAATGGAAATAAATATATAACGTTGATCACATTATTAAATTGATTTTTTTCTAACCACCCAGTAAATTTCTGTTCGACAAGCTGTCAAACTCTGTATCTCAGAGTGTTATGCTCCGATTTTCAAAAATTCAAAAACCATTCAAACATCAGGAATCGAACTATCTGGCACTTGCCCCGTCGTGCACTAATTAGTCTTTGTAACGTTTCGAAGGCTGGGTTATGCACTTACCCCATTTTATGGGGTAAGTGCATACTAGGGACCTTTTTTTTTCTTTTCGTTTATGAAACATGTAAATTTCGATTTTTCGCGGAATCCTATGACACAGAACAATACAGAAGTGGTAGAAGTTTCTTTTGCATAACTAATAATCTCTCTAGCATAAAAAGCAGATTTTATGTAGCTGTTTAAAGGCGAACTCGACAAAATGTATAGCGCACTTGCCCCACCTTACCTTATATAATTATAAGACAATAAAGCATATTTTAAGACAATAAAGCAATTTATATTAATAGAGTTTATTTCCTGAGATAAATCTGTTTTTTCGAAAACAAATGAAAATGTTGAACAGTATCCACTTAAGAAAAATCGAATAATGGGCTTACATAGCCAAAGTTAGTTATTCTTTGAATGCTGTAGTGAAAAAACTATCTTGGTTTTCACAAAACCGTTGTCACATGTCTAAGAATACCAGTGTATACTTCAGAAAAATATACTCAAAACAATAAAAAATACTTATACATCTTCAGTAGAACATAGTTTATCGGAATTAAATATGTAGCATAAATCAATATTGTGAGCTCCTCAATCATATCAAGATAAATTGACTACTTTTACTAGTAGTTATTGATTCAAATGTTATCATAATATACTATAAAATAAAGTATCGTTTCAAAAACTAAAAAAAAGATAGGTATTTAAAATTTCACCGAAACTCATTTTTTTTAAATCGATATATGCGTTTTATCGAATATCTTGACAACTTAGAAATATCAAAAATATTCTCATTCTTTTTTATCCACTCCCAATAAAAACGTGGTTTCTCGAGAATACACTTGCAGAAAAAATTACAGCACACGAAGTTAATTGAAAATTTCCAAATGTAATATACAAACTTAGTAATTACGACTATGATTTAAAAAATATGTCGAAGAGCCGCATAAGCAGGAGAGCTCCTTTACAATATATTTTTCCCGAATTTTTGTTCTTTTTTACATAAATTCTTGAACCCATAAGTCAATTTGGAGGGACTGAACAGATACACAAAGATTGAATACGAAAACGCATTAAATTTTTTTTTCTACTCCCGTATGTGAATTACTAACGTCACACATCGATAAAAATGTGTAAAGCTTCATTTCACGAATCGGTGTGTGAAGTGCCATGCTTTTCTTATGGGATTTATTTCACGCACCGGTGCCATAAGAGTCAATACAAATTCACACACCGGTCGCTGGTCTAGGTAGCGGTGGCGAGAGAAATTGACAAATATGACAGTTCCCGCAGAGTGAAGTTCAGAGTTACATCAGTTAATAGACCGTAAGTAGTAATTAATTACCCTCTGAATTAATAAATAGTACGACGAAATTTTGATTTAAACCGATTAGCCGTGTATTTCACGCAAATTCCTGATGGACAGCATTGAAGTACTCCCATCAACTCCTCCAAATATAACGTTAGCAGCCAGTGAAGCAAGTTCATCGTTATTGCCACAAAAATCGTTGGGAATTTACGAAAACACTTTGGAAAAGTTTATGCAATGGCGCAATACAAACAACGTCCAATCATTCTCCGAAAGGGTAATATTAGCCTACCTATCTGAATTATCAACAAAGGTTAAATCTTCTACCTTATGGAGTCACTACTCAATGTTGAAAAGCACCCTTAGTGTTAAGTACAACGTACAAATTGGTGATTATCCGAAAGTTCGCGCTTTCTTGAAACGGAAAAACGAGGGATACATTCCTAAAAAATCACGCGTTTTGGAAAAGGAACACGTATTAAAATTTCTCAAAGAGGCACCCGATGAAAAATATTTATTAACCAAAGTAAGTCCATTTGTATAAATATCGATAAATACTAATCTTTAAATTTGTAGCTTATTTTGTTGTTTGGGGTAGCTGGAGCCCTGCGCAGAGATGAGCTCTATAAATTAAAAATGGATGACATCCAAAATTTGGGAACAGTTCTTATTGTGTCAGTTAATGATACGAAGACTAAGGTTTCTAGAAAATTTACTGTTACTGAATACTTGGACATATACCACAAATACGTGGCTCTTCGTCCCAAGGATTATGCCGAAAATAAATTCTTTATTAATTATAAACTCGGCAAGTGATTGGTATAAATAAGATAGAAAAAGTCCCTTCAGAAGTTGCCACATTTTTGAAACTCCCCAATCCCAACGAATTTACCGGGCACAGCCTACGGCGTTCATCTGCGTCTTTATTAGTCGAAGGTGGAGGAGATCTCCTAACGCTAAAAAAACACGGCGGCTGGAAATCATCCTCAGTGGCAGAAGCCTACGTGGAAGAATCCCTTACTAAAAAGATAGATGTCTGCAATAAAATCTTAACAACTGAGAATAATCGAAGTTATTCTGTCAATACCAACAGTACAAGCAGCACTAATTTTGTAGAGAAAGAGAAATTAAATGTACATTTTGACAATTTACAAAATTGCAATATAACTGTTCATAATAATTATTATTGTAATAAAGAAAATTAGTCAAATTTTCCTTTAATTCAATCTCTAAGTAAAAGGTCGTAGAAAAAGTATAGTGTGCACCAAGTGCGCGAAGACTTTTTTACGATCGTGCGGATTGTGAAACTCGCCTGCGGCTCGTTCCACAAACTTTCACACTCGCGTAAAAAAGTATACTTCACGCACTAGATATACAATATACTATTATTAAAGTTACGGCGGTGAGAAAAAAACATTTGATATCCCCCAAAATCACCTTTACAACATCAAACGAATTCACTTACAAATTTTGGGCCTTCCAAATGAAATTGTAGTGGCTGCAGAGGTGCGCAATGCCCGAACATTCTCAAAAGTGCTTGAAACTTCAAGTTTCGCCAATAAAAAAAATAAATTGAAACCTATAGTATATACTTTCCTAATATAAACTCAATCTCAATAATTAGAAGCTGTGGAGATTCGAAAATCTCCGAAAACCACGAAAAAACGATGGCGATAGAGGAAAATAATTTAAACCAATCCACGAAAGAAATTTCAACCTTCTAACTCACTTCGAACGCCACGAAAAAACAAGATCTCTACATAAAAATAGCGACTTTCATTAAAAAGTCCTCTCTTAGCAACTCAATCTACTTAAAAATTTTCAACCCTCTCTCGATTTGAAGGGTGCTCTCTTAGTTACAAATTTCTTAATAATGGGTTAATAGCCCAAAACATAGTAGATGTCGAGTTTATAAAGCACTTTCAGTGAAATCACGCCAACTGTTTCACCTTAATTAATTAATAATTTTGAACAATATTCCCCAATGTATTGAGCGAACATTCAAGTGACATTAAAATAATTATAACAGTTGCATGTTTACTACAATACATACATACATATTATAACTTGAATTTGTAAACACTCCAACAAATATTTTCAGTAATTTATACTCTATTTTGATTCATCGTCAATTTGAATTTCCAAGCATAATATTTTTATAATTTCGAAATAATTCAGATATTCTCATTCTCCATCAAATAGCCTCAACCGAAATATTCTTCTCAATATGTCTAAAGTGCGACTACCCTCAAATAGTGTTTCTATTTATGACACAATTAATTAATCTGTTTAATGTACCTACTAATAGCTCTGAATGAATTGCTTATTGTTATTAAGTTTGTCTAGGAACCCCTCTGTTATATTCAATTTTCGTATAAATAGATTGTTTCGTAATACCATAGTTTAGTACGAGATGAAGTCAATGTTATTACTCAATAGATTTTTAATAACTGAGATTGAATTCTCGCACATCACTTGGTGAAACATCATAAAGAATAAAGTATAAACTTTAAAATAAAAAACAATTGACTTATGTTTCACAATATAACAAATATTTAGATACTGTATTTAGCAGTAACGAAAAAAAGTCGACATGTTTCGAGTTATGAACTCATTATCAAGACTGACTACAGGAGAGTATTACATCGTATTTTATAAAACAGACAAAAGCAAAGGTGATACCTGAAAATCAATTTGTTCGTTTACAAGGGGTAATTGACTATTATGGGCGGAACTTATTTCGAGAATTTCAAGAAGGTCAAGGCGCTTTCCTTTGTTACCTGAATGTAACAATTTGGTTTTGTTGAAATCCAGGAAGTGATTGAATTTTATACAATGCTCAGAGAAGCCAGTGGTATTTTTGTTTTGTAAAATTGACTTTTCTTGTTCTTCAACACTAATATTTATATTCCTTCCTGTCTGTCCAATATAGAAAGCAGGACATTCGTCGCAAAATATTTTATAAACACCACTGTTTTCTCCAATGTTAGATTTTTCTTTATTATTGACCAAGAATGACTTCAAGTTTCTTTTATTTGTACAAATTGTTTTAACGTTATGTTTCGATTTTCAGGTATCACCTTTGCTTTTGTCTGTTTTATAAAATACGATGTAATACTCTCCTGTAGTCAGTCTTGATAATGAGTTCATAACTCGAAACATGTCGACTTTTCGTTACTGCTAAATACAGTATCTGAATATTTTTTATATTGTGAAACATAAGCCAAGTGTTTTTATTTTAAAGTTTATACTTTATTCAATAGATTTTTATTTCAACCTGTGAAAAGTTAGTTTTTTTATTTCTTTTTAAAGTTATTCAAAAGATTCTTGGAATATTGTAAATAATTGACTTACTGAATAGAAATCTTCCTGATACCACAAATGATCATCATTAATATAGCTTAATAATGTATTTAAAATTGTTATTTGTCATTCACTTCACATCAGCAAACTACTCTTAGTATATAAAACTCATTTTGTGCCACATTCTAATACTATGGATAACATAAACGACGGTATCAAACTGCTAAAATCGGATACCCACAATTTCCTGAAAGCATAATTAGGTAGTTGATGAGTTATGAATATACGAAACGTGAATGTATGTAAAAAACTCATAATGAGGCAATCATAGTAATATTAATTTCCTACCGTTACAAGAAGGTATAATTGAGTCAAATCTGTCTGGATTTAATGTAGATAGAAACGCGAGGTTAATTATCGAAAATGAAGTATTGTAATAAAACGCGAATGTTTGAACTACCTGGAAATTATATTCGGAGTTCTATAGGCAAGCTATATTTTCAGGAATGTTCATAAGTTGAGTGGAATTGAACTATTTTATAAGTGCTTAATCATTTTTCGCTCAAAGACAAAATTAAATTATATCTTCCTTCATATGTTTCGATAGTTTTCACTCCATCGAAAACTTAATCTAACGAAGTTTGTCTCTAAATTGATACCATTATAAAAATGTTGAAATTTGTACAAGTAGTCATTATAGACTGTTTATTCAATAATACGTAAAAATGGAATACTAGGAAACTTATTCGAAATATTGAAATCAATCAAACAAATTTCCTAGGTGAGCTAGTTACATGAGTCTCAACACAAACGACATTTCCATCCATCCTTAAAGCGGTGAATGTTAGAAACATCAAAATGGCCACATCACGATAGAAAAAAAGATAGTTGTATCAACCCTAATTGAAACTCTAAGCTATCTGCTATTTACCGAATGTGATAATCATCCAGATCTTTCAATCGTACCTGACAACTTCGAAGAGAAGATACCATGACATGTAAACACACCAGAGCGCCATCTGCCGGACACATCAAGCACCCACCTCCTTAGATGGTTACCATATTGGATAGATGTATAATACTGAAGAAACTCCAAAAAAGCCCAAACAACTGCCTATTTTTCATGTCATTCTTGGTAGCCACCTTGATATTTCTAACATTGAACGCTTTAAGGATGGATGGGAATGTCGTTGGCGTCGACACTCATGTCCCATAGGAGATTTTTTAGATTATTTTCGAATGAATTCATTTAAATTCAGTAGATCAACCTTTATTTTCATTCCTTGCGACTTCGAGGCTGTAACACCGATTGAGTATATCTTTGATCTTATTAAGAATCGTGACGTCAACATTACTCTAATCATCTTCGGAGTCATTAAGGTCTGTGACACCTTTCTGATATACCCGCAATGAAACGAATTGATGTTCCATTGAGATTAATTAAGTACGAGGAAATGCAACATTGAAAGTAGAAATTGCTGAAGTCTGGCACCAAGATTCGCAATAAAATTAAAATAATGCGAGTGTAAAGACGGATTATTATAGTCATGAAATTGATGTAGGAGACAGCTTAGATTGACATAACATAAATCTACTTTCTAAGTAGCATAGAGTTCATGGTTGCATTTCTGTAAAGTGGAAATACTCGTGGGATCATTTTAGTGATGACGACTCAAGGATTTATGCAAGGTCGGCTATGGAATGATTTTTCAGTAAAAAGTACGTGACATCCCAGAGAAAAGTTGACAATTTTGTTCGTTTTGCGAATATAGGTATGTTTTTCTTCCAATGATGTTTTGACAAAGTTAACAGCGAGGTTACCTGTGAGTAAATTGTGTCATTTAGGTATAGGGAACATTATTAACTATTTTTCAAGGATTTTAAAAATTGAAAAATATAAAGGGTGATCCAAGTGAAAATAAAAAGTTGTTTATTTTCACAGCAAAACGGAAGATCCGACAACAATGTAAATACCACTGCAGGATCGATCATATCACAGATAGGTGCAATAAAAAAAAACGACGATTATCGAAACGCTGAATCTTAGTTAGTCACCAAAACAAAAATGTTTTCCTTCTCATCCCCGGAGGAACGATATGTTATTTAAGTGGTTTCAACAAAATGGTTTGACCGCTTTAAAAAAAAGTAAAACATTATATACATATTACGTACATATACATATTACATAATCATTTAGTAATAAAAGGCAGCTTTTTAATTATTCTTTTTTGATTCTCATGAAATGGACCCTCCGTTATGATGAACAATATGTCTTGGTCCGCTCGAGTCCATTATTATGCAAGATGGCAATCGAAAATAATAATAGTCGGTCTGAGAGTAGGTCGTAATATATTTTTCATACCCCCAAGTGATTATGGTGGTGCACCCCAAACATTTTTATAAATTTTTAGGACCAAATTTTTTATTTTTATTTTTTTATGATGTTGCATTCAAAAATACATACAACTCTAAATTTTCACCCTTTTATCAACAACCCATATTTTTTAATAGCCATTTTAATAATTTAAACGTTTGTCGGGTCAGATAGATTGATAGATAGATATATAGATAGATAAAAAGATAGATAACTATCTAGATAGATAGATAGTTAGATAGATAGAGATACATCGGCAGATAGATGAATAGATAGAAAGATAGATAGATGAAAATAGTAATTTATATGGCAGAACAAAGTTTGCCAGGTCAGCTAGTAGTAGTATAAAAAGATTTCGACAGTACAGTATGAAATGTGAGAAAGTTTATCGGGTGTGCATATATATATATATATATATATATATATATATATATATATATATATATATATATATATATATATTATGTATATATAATATATATATATAATATATATATATATATATATATATATATATATATATATATAATATATATATATATATATATATAATATATATATATATATATATTCCAAATAAAAAAAATTTTTTCATACAACAGACTTAATTGTCAGTTTGAATAATTGCATCCTTCCTGTCTGAAAGAAGTTTGTTCAAGTTGGAATTCTATAGAAACCAATTTGTTTTACTTATTTCGAAGTACTTATAACTGTATTTTTTCCGTTTATATTTGATGTATGTTTAAAATGATATATGATCAATAAATTTTTCAATTGTACTTCATTTTATAGTCTAAATCCGCTATATTCATTCAGTTACAACAACACTCGCATAATTAGTACACTGATCAGATATATTCTTGGGCTTCGTTGTCTCAAGGAGAACTTCTCTCTGAGAAGAGCTGAACAAAAAGGAATTTATTGATGAATATTCCAGGAACAGTTATGGGTATTTAATGATTACATCAATACGTTAATTATTTATTGTTATTTGCTTGCAAAACCTCCCATTTAAAGTAAGTGATTAAATAGTTTTTCAAATATAGTAAAAGTGGATAAGATGGTTGTTATGAAAATTTTTAGAACCAGCATATGATTGAAATGAATTGTGATTTATTGGTACGTATACAGTATAATCGACTTTGGGTTAATACAATAAATATCAAATCATCACTTTATTTATATAAAATATGGTAATAAATTTCCAAACAAAAATATATTAAAATAAGCGTAAGCATCAAAGCTGCGTCACTGAGGTCGTATTTCTCGACGAATTGCATGGAAAAACCACGCGTAAATAGAAAATCGAAATAAAAATTGGAAAATAATTTATTTTATTTTTTTAAAAAAATCGCTCGTGAAGTGCATCGTTTGCTCATAGCGAAGCAGGTCGACAGGCAATTCAATAGGAAAAGTCCTTGCGAAGTGCAGTGAGGTTGAGGAAAGGAGTTGAAACCCAGAAATGAGCTCATGTCAACTCAATCTACAGAAGGTAGATATATATATATATATATATATATATATATATATATATATATATATATATATATATATATATATATATATACACATGTTGAGACAACTTCATCAACTGTAACGATAAGTTAACATATTTTCAATAACGACCAAAGATTTTAGAGAGACCTCTATGTTGGTATATGCACTATGCAGTATATAATTTCTATTATTGCACCTATATATCTGTATTAGACTTTATAGTTGTTTCATCAAAAGGAACTTAAATTATAGTTTTAGGGTGAATTAATAATTTCAGCTGTTTCCCGCAGATTACTTTCGCGATTCAGCATAAACGATGTTTCGTTTGCTAGATTCAGTAGATAACGAATAGATTATGGGACCGAGCTAGTTTGCCGAATGTTTAGACTCGCTTTCAAGCATTTGTGATGACCGGGATTCAAACCTCCGCGTCTATTGATCTGCCGTGAATATTGCTTATAGTTTTTCTTATTGCTTAGGTAAGTAACTGTATTTGAAACTTGCAAAGGCCCGGACTCATCTTCTGAAATGAGTAAATGTGTACATACAAGTGGATCCTAAAGGAGTAGGTACCAATAACTCAAGCAGCCCGCCTCTCTTGCACAAAATTGAGGGTGGACTTAAGTTGAAGTTTTTTTAGTTATGGTGAATGGACATGCCTCCTTTTTTACACTCATTTAGCCAAATCTACCGAAAGAATTTTATTGAGAGCTCTACTTTTAAATTATGTTGAACAATAATTAAATTTCTGATGCAGATCAGAAACATATAGGAGATATTATGTATCCACCCACAACCATTCTAATAAGATTTACTTTTGATGATGAATATCAGGACTTTGCGGGACATTTTTTTGATACTTATTGTATCAGCAGTAATCATTAGAGATTCTATAATGATTAAACGAGAAACTGAGAATTCAAAATATTTATGTCTCAACAGAAGAGAGAAATTTCAAACAAGCTTTTTTACTGAGTACCTGCAAAACAGCTATTAAGGCGTGGAACATTCAAGGTCACACTTAGGATCGGCTTTTATTGTGAATTCGGAGCCAGGTATCGTATTATTTCCGACTAAATTCATTATTTAGCTATAATTTCCTAGTTCTGGAAGTTCGACTCAAATAAACAACGGAATCGCAAATAAATTATTTTTTGCACAGGCGATATTGAAGGTTTTATGTATCAGGTTATTTTTAGTGATAATATTTCTGATGATATTTAATGATAACAAATCAACATATTTAGTACGGGATTTAATACTATCGGAGATTAAAGTTTAAAGTTTAAAATAAAACACATCCGTGTGGCACGAATGTCAAATTTTCTAACATTTTCCCTTGAAGGTAATGAATTATTAGCTGATTATTACCTGAATTTACAAATGTTTTATGATATTTTCTCAAGTGTGTACTTGAAACTGCGCACCTTTGTTCGTTTTGTAACCAGTTGTATCAAGTCCATATTTAATAGAAATAATTATCATAATTATTGTAGATATAACGGAACCTTAAAAATGATGATGAAGAAAAGACAGTTGAGATTCATAGTACAGTCGGAAGATCAAGGACCCATGCGTAATGTAGTTACTTTCAACTATGTGTCTGAGAACCTGAAAATAACTATGTCATGCAGATAATTGAAATGGTTCGTTGAATTTGTGGGAAATGTGATTGTTACCATTTTTTCTTGAAATTTGATATTTCCAGTGGTTTCTCATAATACTGAATGAAGATATAGACTATATTAACTAAATTAATATTACGTCTACAAATTTGAGACTGAATTGCAAGTGGGGAAAACTATATATATATATATATATATATATATATATATATATATATATATATATATATATATATATATATATATATATATATAATATATATATATATATTATAATTATATATATATATATATATAATATATATATATATATATATATATATATATATATATATATATATATATATATATATATATATGTTAACGGTATCCCTATACATCCCCTTTATGCACCCCATCATTTGTTACGTCAGGACGGACGAGTGGTACAAGCAGTCATGCGCCTTACCAATGCAGCAGTAGGAAACTACTGCGCAGGAGAGAACTGTCTTATTAATGTCTGACATCCAGTTTCACGGAAAGCGATATAAATATTTAAAAGAAACATCCTAAATAATTTTACTATTTTGATTCTGAAGCTTCAAATGCATACATTCTAGGTATGTGTCGAATGTCAATTTTAGCGTTGTTTCAATTTTGTTTTTCGTTTTGTTTTTTCTGTCGTAGATGGCTGGGAAGTCATATAAATCATAGATAATTAACTTAAAATATCTCCCACAATAATTATTTTTTTAAAAATTCATTTTTGTGTAGTTTGCTAACGACTAAATTATTTTTCAAACCAAAACTCAGTTTTTACAATAGAAACATATATGGGCCACCCTTTATATTAAATAGCGCCTTCAAATTCCTTCAAGAAGATTCACACATTAGTTTTCCCAATTCCTTCATAACGAAGTATGTAATTGTTAATAATTTTATTTTTATTAATACTCTTAGCTCCTGAGACTGGCTTTGTTCACGAAACCTGAAGTCAGCCATATTGATTTCGTATGTGAAAAAATTCGAAATTATGTTTGAGACAAACCACCCAAATTTCAATAAAATCGAAGCACCCGTTAAAAAGTTAAAGGGGTGGCCCATGACTCATTTACACCCGGTATATAAATAAATGAATATACCTATATGTAAACATATCACTAAATTTCCAGTATATAAATCTCTCACAACATTTATCTAATAAGAAAGGAAAACAAAGAGAAGTTAATTAACATTTTAATCATTAAATGCAATAACAACTCCAAGAAATATTTCTAAAACAAATAAACAATATCATTACACGTGTGGAATCTATTCTTAGGCATATAGGAAAAATTATCAGTAATAATATCACAAGAGCATCGAAAATAATCGATTATACTACCGAGTCACGAGACGTATTTTGCGAAACACCACGAGAGCGCAGCTCGAGTGGTGTTTTAAAAAAATACTCCGAGTGACGAGGTCAGTATAATCGATTATTTTCGATTGCTCGAGTGGTATTCGTTACGATTATATAACGAATAAAAAATATTAATTTTTTTTGACAAACGTCAAAACACCGTCAATATGAAAATATTCATACATTTTGACACGAGGCGAAACACCAAAACGATTATATCACGTCGTCAAGGGTATATTCACTTATCTATACGCAGTCGTTATGCAAAATTCACGGATTCTATTGGCTCATTCATACATGAGTTATATAATCTAAATATTATATTGTATTTAAGATATAATCGTTATATTGAAACACAGAACTTGATGCTGAACGAAATATCAACATGTGGAAGGAATAATAGATTTGCGTTTGGAAAAATAATATACTACAGAATTATCCAAAACTATATTGTGTTTTAGCTAGTGAAGATGGTATCCAACTCAACGGTTATTCACAAGAAGACAGGCTGCAAAAGAAATGGCAGTATCTGTCACCCATTAAAAATAAGAAAATCGGTTCATGCATGAAATAAAAACGTCACCTTATTAGGGATCAATCAGGAATTGGAGTGAGTCACCTACCTTGCCTAGTGCAACAGTGAGGCAATATGCGCGGGTTCTTGTCTGATATTCAGTTTACACTTCATAACGGTCATGAAACAATGTGATCGATATATATATATATATATATATATATATATTAATATATATATATATATATATTATATATATATATATATATATATATATAATAATAATATATATATATTATATATATATATATATATATATAATATATATATATATATATATATATATATTATATATTATATATATATATATATATATATATATATATATATATATATACAGTGCTTTCATGATGAAAGGAACAAATTCATTAAAAAATTAGGTTTCTATTTCATGTTAAAATCCTCGCGACAGGTCGATTAGTATTTTTATTTGGGCATTTTTCGCAATAAAAATTTTGTATACAGGGTGTCTCATTCAAGAGCTATGGCTTTGTCATTAGTTTTTTTAAAGTAATACCCTGTATATTATTTCACTTTACAATTCTACGATAAATTCTTTATCACTTTTTGTGAACATACCATATGCCTCAACTCGATGGATTGCCCAGAAACGGAGATAGTGGGTAATGAGAGGTACGATATGAAAAACACACAAATGTTATTACTAATCTAATTTTTACATATGTTCAATCTGTTGTCCGTTTACTTCGAGACATTTTTGAAGTCGATTCAATGTTTCCCGTTGCACATTTTCAATTACTTCTGGACTGATAAGTCTTATTTCCTGCCTGATTCTCTCTTTTAGATCATCAATATTATTTGGTCTATTCAAATAAACTTTAGACTTCAAAGAACCCCATCAGAAAAAATCCAATGGGGTTATGTCCGGTGATCTTGGCGGCCACTCAATCGGACCTCTCCGTCACTATCCATCTGTTGGGAAAGTTGCATCAAGAAATTGTCGAACAGCGAATTGAATAGTGAGGAGGTGCCCCATCTTGTTGAAACCATATCTCGTTATTAGGTTATGTCAGGATCTTGTGGGTTAGGAAACAAAACAGCTAAAGCCGGAATGAGTTCGAACTGGAGAAAGTTCAAGTAGTCCTCTCCGTTTAGTGTTCCTTCAAAAAAAATAGGGACCAACTATACGATTTCGAACAATCGCTGCCCATGTATTTAATTTTTTGAGGCCGCTGTGTGTGGCATTCTTGCATCCAATGAGGATTCTCGGTCGCCCAATACCTACAGTTTTGTCTGTTGACGTGGCCATTTAAAGTAAGTGGTAAAGGTGGCTTCATCAGAAAAAATTATGTTTGTAATGAAATTTAGATGTTGATTATGAATTTCAAGAATCTGCTCACAAAACTGTACTCTGCGGTCAAAATCGTCTTCTAATAATTCATGTACCAGCTTAATTTTATAGGGATGATACTTATTTACCTTAAGTATTTTATGCACGGACCCTACTGATAAATTGAAATTATTGGAAATTGTAGTAATGGATGTATGAGGGTTATCTTGGGTTTCTAGTAGAACGTTCAGCACTGTTTCTTCAGATACTCTCGGTGGTCTTCCTTTAGGTAAATCTCTAACGTGGCCGTATCTCCTGAATTTTGATTCAATTTTGCTGACTGTCGATCTAGTAATTGGCGGACGATCAGGATGATTTTCATTGAATAGATTGCAGACTTCTTCTTGTGAACGCACCCTATCTCCAAAACCAATCATCATAAGTACTTCAATACGTTCTCTCTCAAGTAATTGCATTTTCTTAAACAATGAAGTAGTTTAGTGCCTGGAGCGTTAAAAACGTGAAAACTGCGGACTATACAGCACCAGTGAATGAATTCAGATGGTACATGTGAAATTTCATTCTTCAGATTTAATGACAATGTTTACCTAAATTTTTTTTTGTACTTTTAATCCACATTTTAAATCTCCAGGTGCTCCACTATCTCCGTTATAATCTGGGAATCCATCAAGTTGAGGCATATGGTATGTTCACAAAAAGTGATAAGAATTTATCGTAGAATTGTAAAGTGAAATAATATACAGGGTATTACCTTTAAAAAAACTAATGACAAAGCCATAGCTCTTGAATGAGACACCCTGTATACAAAATTTTTATTGCGAAAATTGCCCAAATAAAAATACTAATCGACCTGTCCGAGGATTTAAACATGAAATAGAAACCTAATTTTTTAATGAATTTGTTCCTTTCATCATGAAAGCACTGTATATATATATAAATATATATATATATATATATATATATATATATATATATATATATATATATATATATATATATATATATATATATATATATAATATATATTTTAAATTTTGATATTCTATCAGAAGCTTAATATTAGTTTGAACTTATATGACTTCAAGATATGTAATAGGTTGTAAGTATAGATTTCATATGGTAAAATAATATATTTGTTCGAACAATTTCTTCATTCATTAATTCTAAAATATTTTAGTTGATTAAGTGTTTCATATGAGTACAACATTTATGAATCAAATACATGTTGAATTAATTCATATTTCATTAAAATTTTTGCAAAGTAATAATTGTAATAATACAATAACAGAAAATATTCCGCTATATATATATATATATATATATATATATATATATATATATATATATATATATATATATATATATAATATATGTAAAACGAGATGAACATAACTTTCAATTCATAATCAATTAAATTTTTTTTCATCTTCAAACGATTAATAGAAAACTTCTTAGCTAACAGTGAATCAGTTATCCAGATGACAAAACACAGATACACAAAACCTATGACCTGTAAGTTTAATTTCTCGAAGATATATAATACACTTTCATATCAATTAAACCTGACGTCTGACACAAACCAAACATAAGAGCAGAAGCGAATGTTTGAAGATAGTTGTATCTTTTTGACAGCCATATACGAAATTATATAAAGGCCTTTCACTGCACCTATCGTAATCGAGAGCTTCAGATATGGCGAACATTAATCATATAAAGGACTTGAAATAATGCAGCAATATTTTCGCTCCTTCAATTAGAGGAGAACAATATAATATGCATTGCTATTTCTATAAGTTTATAATTCATTTCTAGATATATGTTTCTCTATTTGTTCACATTTGTTGGAGGGAATTCACCTAATTAAGGATTTTCTCAGTCAGTTTCGCTATGTAGAAATGTAAAGCAAAAAATCTACTCACATAAAGAGACGAGAGGTGTCGTGCGATACCCATTTGACACAAAGTTCCTATCGCTATATATTATCTATTGAATATCAGGCACAATGAATTCAATTTGAGAGTAATTGAATGAAAAAAATTCGCGAAGTGTATCGTGTCCCATTTTGGGTACTTTTTCGGGGTTATTTTTAAAGATATGACGTTATTTTTAAAGATATGGGGTTGCGGTTTTCGCGACAATGTGCTTTTTTTCGTAAAACTGAAGATGCCGTCAACAAAAATTCAATAGCACTTTTAGTTTTCAAGATACAGGGCATTTTCGAAAATGTTGCATTTTGCCGTTATCCCTCAACTTATCGAAAAAGTTCTTATACATTTTTTTTCCGTAGAATGCAGTGGTGTAGATAATTTTTGTTACATATTTACTATTTTCGAGTTATAAAGCAAACTTATGTTTTTTTGAATGAAATACCCTGTATATTTATAGACTATAAAATTTTTCGTTTTTTTCCCTTTCCAAAAATATATAATTGAAGCACTTTTTTTCAGAAACACGCAAATAAATGACAATTTTGTAAAATTAAATGCATAATTTAATAGTAGGCCTTGGATAACAAAAATGAACAAGTGGAAGTTTCACATATTACTAACGAAGCATTGGATACCTTGGATGTAGGTAGGTTTCGATGAAAAAATACATAGATCTTTTTTCTAACAGTAAGTTTGTAACAACCGGTTTGTAGCGTAAAGTATCAATATAACAAACACAAAAAAAAATTACATTTTTAGCTTCGGAATTTCATTTCCAAAGGTAAGTAAGCTATTAGGTATGAAAATCTCTATTATCATTTTAATTTTTTTATTTTTCACTTGTATATTATTTGTTGATTTTATCATTTTACCTCAGATACGGTTGCTATAAATACACTAATTATGCCCTAGGGCGTAATGAGCGGGCATAATGGATCATAACGAACGCTAATTGTACGAGGACAAATGAAGCAACCTCCATTGATTAAATACTCAATAATCCTTGTCGTATAAGTATACGACTCTGGATTTCTCCGGCAATGAATTATTCGCAGCTTTGGCTGCATAATCTATGATATTCTTGGGTAAATTCATTTTCATTTCCATTATTTCTATAAGACTACACAAAGAAAGCAGCAATGACATTCACTAAATATGATGACAAAATTATTCACAAACGTCAAAATATCAACAAATGACATGCTATGAGAAGGAAAATGGAAAATATAGGAGCAATGAACTCATTTTAAAATCGATTTTTCATTATAATAAAATAATTTTTTCGTGAAAAATAAAATCTTATATGCACCACGTGCGTTACTAGATCCTAACGCCCATCGGGAAACATTCAATCCTTCGGGCCAAAGGTCCTCGGGCCGAATGTACCCTCCGGACGTTAGGATCTATATAACGATTTGGGTCGCCAAGAAACTCGCAATCGTAAGTCGTGAGTCAAAAAAGTTTAAGAAGCCCTGTTTTAGACCTATATTTCATTCGCTAAGTGCCTGGAATAGTGGAGTGCAACATGGAATAAGCAGCTTCGTTCCAATAAAATATGCAGGCATATATATGCGGTACTTCAACCTTAACTGCATCTAGCAGACCCTATACTCGTTGATTTAAGTGTCTAGAAGACATAAAACATTTCCTGGTGTTGCATCCGACGTAAATTTCCGATTAAAGTACTCAGTATGGAATACGATTTAGATTTACTATGTCGTTATCGACAAAAACATCTCAGTCGCAGAATTAATTCGTTTCAGAACTTGAACATTTCCAGTTTCCTTTCCTGTAATCTAATATACAGTATGTCCACGGATGGGGTTTACAAGAGGACAAATGGACTAAAAATTGAAAGATACGAAAAAAAGTCACTGTTAATAAACGTTTCTGCTTGTCTAGAAAATACGATTCATCATAAGAAATTTTAATTTTTTTATACAAGGTGGGTACAAACTGCAAAAATTTTGTTTTGCTTAAGAGTAAACATACCTTCTTTTGAAAGTGAAAAAAAAAGTCAATCTTAATGAATGTTTCTGCTTGTCTAGAAGATACGATTCATCATAAGAAACTTCAATTTTTTTTATACAGGGTGGGTACAAACTGCAGAAATGTTATTTTGCTTAAGAGTTAACATACCTTATTTTAAAAGTTACGAAAAAAATCACTCTCAATAAACGTTTTTGCTTGTCTGGAAAATACGATTCATCTTGAGAAACTTTAATTTTTTTATACAGGGTGGGTACAAATTGCAAAATTGTTATTTTGCTTAAGAGTAAACATACCTTTTTTTCAAAGTTACGAGAAAAAGTCACTCTTAATAAATGTTTCTGCTTGTCTAGAAAATACGATTCATCATAAGAAACTTTAATTTTTTTATACAGGATGGGTACAAACTACAAAAATGTTATTTTGTTTGAGAGTAAACATAACTTATTTTGAAAGTTATGAAAAGAGGTCACTTTTAATGATTGTGTTTTCTACAACAAACCGAAGTAGAACAACTCATTAAAAGGTTTACCTATGTGAAAATTACTTCATCAAGTAAAAACGTTTATTAAGAGTGACTTTTTTTCGTAACTTTCAAAATAAGTTATGTTCAGACTTAAGGAAAATGATATTGTTGCAGTTTGTACCCACCCTGTATGAAAAAAATTGAAGTTTCTTATGATGAATCGCATTTTCTAGACAAATAAAACGTTTATTGAGAGGAACTTTTTTCCATAATTTTCAAAATAAGGTATGTTTACTCTTATGCAAACTAACATTTTTTCAGTTTGTACCCACCCTGTATAAAAACAATTAAAGTTTCTTATGATGAATCGTATTTTCTAGACAAGTAAAAACGTTCATTAAGAGTGATTTTGTTTTTGTAACTTTCAGAATAAGGTATTAGTCTTAAGGAAAATAACATTTCTGCAGTTTGTACCCACCCTGCATGAAAAAAATTTAAGTTTCTCATGATGAATCATATTTTCAAGACAAGCAAAAACGTTTATTAAAAGCAATTTTTTTTTGTAACTTTCAAAAAAAGGTATGTTTGCTCTTAAGCAAAATAACATTTTTGCAGTTTGTACCCACCCTGTAAAAAAAAATTTAAGTTTCTTATGATGATTCGTGTTTTCTAGACAAACAGAAACGTTTATTAAGAGTGATCTTTTTCGTAACTTTCAAAAAAAGGTATGTTTACTCTTACGCAAAATAACATTTTTGCAGTTTGTACTCACCCTGTATACAAAAATTAAAATTTCTTAAGATGAATCGTATTTTTTAGACAAGCAGAAACGTTTATTAAGAGTGACTTTTTTCGTATCTTTCAATTTTTGGTCCATTTGTCCTCTTGTAAACCCCATCCGTGGACATACTGTAGATGGTTAACAATCCACCGAGTCACAACTTCCTCACAATTAATTCTTACCAACTGACAATAAATTCGAAAAATTCCTTTGAAAATGTCGAGTAAATATGAATACAAAACGACTGATAATTTCCTGTTCAATTGTCTATAAAATTTGTTCCAGATCACGATTGATTTGAATATTATAATTTATTCTAATTCATGTATATTATAACATGATAGAAATCAATAAGTTTAAAAATAAGTATATACATCAGCTGTTCTCGAGTACAAAGAAATAAATATGATTACATCCTGCCCGCGTAGGTTTTCCCGGAGCGATTTATACTCATTATGAGTTTTTCAAGTTTTCTTCGGTAATGAATCTTGAAATGATTTTTTCGACGATTCGATAAAGTCTTGTTTACCATTTCAGTTGTCTTGTGTTGTTGAATTGGCTCAGCTCAAGTGACGCACATGACTCAACAACTTCTAGTACTTCATAGTGTAGAAGGCATTCTGTGAATGAGTTGAAGTATAAAACAAACCAAGACGATTCTTGGAAAAACCGTGGGTTAATTTCTATTGAATATTATTTGTACGTGTGTTATATCGTTAAATTGATTTTCATAGAACGACGGTATGTTTTATGTCCTCTCACGTATAGTTATTTAAAATAAGATAAACAATACCTTGCCTATTATCAAGATGCAATGGAATATATACTGTATTTTATTGAAAATGGTGATGGAAGTGTAAGTACCTAACTTCAAACGAGTTTAGGGCTATTTGATATCTTTCGGGATTCATGACTTTATAATTTCTCAAGTCTGTGTATTCTGTTAATAACAATTCTTTTAAAAAAGCTGCATAAGGAAGACCTTATGAGGCAACTTTCAACTGTGCGTATAGAGTTGTAGTAGGGAATTTTTAAATTTTTTTAAAAATTAAGATTATTCAGATAGCTTCCAGGAGTTCCGAATGTTGTCCGGATCTCATACGATATTTTATGGGAGTTTCGGGTTACATCCTGGTGTTTCATCGTTCCAGCATTCAACCGTAAATCTGTACACACTCAAGAAGCTATGGTTTGAGTTACACGCCCCTAGACTACATTCCATACCACTTGGTGTAGTTATATTCTTCTTGATATTCCTAACGAAGAGACTCGGTCCTCGTACCATTCCCATCAGTCACAATATAATTATCTTAGTCAAAAATATTAGGTCAAAAATTTTACCAAAATAACCAATTTGTATCTGTCTCTTCGACCCACATAGCGCTACTCTATGGGAGTATAATTTGCAGAGGGTTTGTAGGATAACATGTTAGGAACGTACGTGGCCAAGGTCCAAGCCTCTAAGTTGTATCCCGACAAAGTACACAGCATTTTCCTGAGAAGTGCCCATAATAGTTGGTTCTTGGACCCGTGGACAGACATGTGAATACCAAACACTCCATGGTAAAGAGTCATTAGAGAGAGAGAGAGAGAGAGAGAGAGAGTGAGAGAGAGAGAGAGAGCTTTATTTGATTTTTAATTTCATAATTAAGGACTCACCTCAAATAATTTACTTAAAATAAAGTATAAAAATATCACAATCGTAATTAAAAATTACATCAGTTTTAAAACATACAATAAAATACGCTAAAAATTTAAAAACTCAATTAATGAGTATGGCTCAATATCACATAAATATTTGAATAAATTTCCCTTCAATTGAATTATCCTGTAGGACTTAAATTCATCTGGAATGTTGTTATAAAACATTATAGACGCATAATGCGGCCCTATTTCAGTGAGAGCTTTTTTTGGGCTGGTATCTCCAATTTTATGTCACCATATCGAGTGGGGTATTTATGATTAAAGTTTAATTTTTTTAATTTATGTTCATTTTGATATACAAACAAGACACATTCATAAATATATATGCCATATACAGTTAGAAGTTTATTGCCCTTAAAAAGACCTCTGCAAGTTTTCATAAAATCAATTTTGAACATTGTCCTTATAATGCGTTTTTGCATTATAAATACTCCTTGCAGCTGTGAGCTGCCATCCCACGCTACAATACCGTATTTCAAATTAGAGTATACGTTTCCATAGTACGCGGTAAGAAGTATTTCAGAATCCGCACTACGACTCAGCACCCTAATTCCGTAGCACACCCTGGACAGTTTTCTACAAACAAGATCTATATGAGAAAAAAGTTTAAAGAACCATCCAACTGAATTCCTAGCATTTTTGTTTTGTCCGTAAAGGATACGTTTACTTCATTTAAAGAAGCCTGCTCTGGCCCTGCAAAATGGTTATGTACTGACCCAAACAAAATTAAATTTGTCTTCTCCACGTTCAAGACTAACTGATTATCAACTAACCACCCCTGCACGTTGGAAAAAACAAACTGAACAATCCGGATGATATCTTCCATTGAGTTTATTTCCTTGCAAGAAATTTTAACATTTGCGTCATCTGCAAAAGCTACTATAGTTTCGTCTTCTGAGTTATCAAATACATTAAAAAAGTCGTTAAAAAAATTATAAATAATAGGGGTGATAATATGCTCCCTTGTGGTAAGCCTGTTGCGATATTTTGCTCTTTGGAAGATATTTTTTCATATTTTGAGTTTATTATCACTTTTTGCTTTCGGTTTGCTTGCTGCATTTCATCCAGGACTGGAAACAAATCACGCAACGAAGGAAAATTTACCATTTCTACGGCTCTCCTGTCCAAGGGAATCGTCAGACCACCAAATGTGTTATATTATTAGAAAGGTCTTGCCAAGACTTATTGAACGGTGTTATATCATTGGGATTAGTAGCTCTTTGGAGCCACACAGGGCAAATTAGTGCTCTCTGTGGTTGTCTCGAAAAAAAAGAACTTTTCGCTATACCTTGATGTTCAATTAAAGTTCTTTATAACGATAAAATGTTTATCTCATCTCAAGAAATAGGAAATTTGACGGTAATTAGATAAAATCTTCTATTGTTTGGAGGCAGTTGTATTTCTTTTGTAGACAATAAAATTACACCTGAATAATTCATATTCTAATAAAAACTTCATTTTATCTAATTTTACAGTTAGAGACATAAAGTGAAGAAAAAACTGTAAAAACATGACGGTATATTAAAATAGGTTATTTCATGTTAGTATTGTATGTAAATGATTAAAATGATGCTCTAGTAAAACCCATATAACTAAAACATGACATTAAGAAGCCCGCATTGAATATTTGACTTGTAACAAATAGAGATTGTTTTTATTATTGTATAAGTGACAATCATACTGAAAGGGTACATGTAACTGTCATTCAATGATTACATAAGCAATAGTTCCTTCAAAATTTATATGAACAAAGAAATGCCAGATTAATTGTGTCTATGAATACGTATGGAAATATAAAATGAATTATATCCAGGTCAATATCTGAAAAAACGAAATTTATCATATAATCATTTGATAAAATTCCATTTTTCAGATAACTGTCCTCAGTTGAAATATGTTTTTACATATTGACTACTGATTTTTCAGATATATTTATATTTCAGAAAATATTCTCAAAATAGACAAAAATTAGAATGAGTTAGTCATGAGTAAATTTTAAAAGAAATTCAAACAAAGCCGATTCGACTGATTATTTCACCTATTGATACATTTTTTTTATTCAATAAGTACCTACTACGTTTGATACTTCGATTCACTCCTATTCATCTTTGTTTCGTCTTTATAAAAAGAATACGATTGAATAGTTGATGGAGTTAAGAGTTCTTAACTCAATCTGCCCGATGATGGTCTAGTGACCGAAATTGCAATCGCAGTGTTATATTTTTCAAAATATTTTGTGATAATAAACGTAGTAAATTCAAATTTAGTTTTGTTAATCAGAATACGATTGAATCGAATGAGAAATGAATATTTTTGGAGACTCGGATGTCAACCGGATCTATCGCAAACAACTATTTATTATTAAGAGCCTTGAAATTTTTTTATATATTAGAAGAAGCTTCACGGTTAATATTAGATCCTTTTTCGTTGTGTTGTTTACATTGAACATTCTTAAATCCTCAAGATATAACTCTCATGTTGTATTAGATGACTGATGATAATTAGTTTCACTTAATTTTTTTTGTGTTCGCACAAAAAATGCCATACAATAAAATATTTCGATATGAAGAATATTGTGTTCTATTTATCTAAAATTTTATTTTTGTCAATTTTATTCCTTTCTTCTTGAACTTATTTTTACATCGTAGATATATGAAGAAATGTGCAAAAAACGAGCGAAGTTCCTTTCACTATATATTATATATTGAATAGCAGGCACAAAAAAATAATTTAACGGAATTTGGGAGCGATTAAATGGAAATAAAATCAGAAAAATTAGGATTCATATATTACTTCGACAGTAAATGGAAAATATTTTTAAAAATTATCTTTTCAGGACAGGACGAAATTTATTCGGAATTCAGTAGAACAAAATTAATGTCCCCATTAGGCCTAGGTTCAATACGATAGATTTTCTAATAACAATATTAATATGAAAAAAATTGTCATAAAGCTACAGTTGCACCGGAGGAACATTAAGGAACACTGTGGAACATTTTTGTTGCTGTTGCGTGTTTCCGAAAATGTTCCAAAATGTTCCTTAAAACTTCTTTATGTTTCGGCAACAAATGTTGACCGTTTCTACTTGTCACCCTTCAAGCTGTTGCGTGTTTCCATAAATGTTCCAAAATGTTCCTAAATATTCCTTAAAATTTCATTATGTTTCGGCAACAAATGTTGATTGGTTCTACTGAATAATATGCATAATATGCAACTATTAACAATTTCAGTTGCTTCAGAGGAAACAAGAAATTTACGTATGTTGCCATAAGTTTCTACCCTTTGCAACAAGGAGAAACATTCAGCAACAAAATCTTCCTTAATATTCCTCCGGTGGAACTGTAGCTTTATTATTCTTATTTTCACAGAAAATAATATACTATTGCACTGCAAAGTAAACAGTGAGAGTAATTTTTAAATCTCCGTATTTACTACGATTTTCGTATATATATATATATATATATATATATATATATATATATATATATATATATATATATATATATATATATATATATATATATATAATCTCTTGATAATTATTAGCAATAACAGGCTTGTTGAATCTTAAAAAACTCGATTTTATTAAAAAGTTGACGTTTCGCCACGACATTCGTGGCTTTATCAAAACTTTTGAAAAAATTGAAATTTCTTTGACATTTATTGATTTGAAAAATTTGAATAGAAACATACTACTATGTTTCACTAAAATTTTTTCGGCTGTGGCCGTTCTTTGTTATTTATTACGTGCTATTCAGTCCAATATTAACATTCAAATTTGTTATTATTAGATGGTAAGGGAAACCACAGAAACCTTCACCCACGTAATGTGGTTCCCTTCCCATCTAATATCAACAGACCTGTCTGTTTATATTGGACTAAATAGCACGTAATTAATAACTGAAGACGGCCACAGCCGCAATGAAAAATTTTTGAAAAACAGATAAATAGTACCCTATTTTTATTATTCTTTGACTCTTCAAAATCAAAATAATTTGAACCTATTTCGAACATTACGTGGGTAAAGGTTTCTGTGGTTTCCCTTACCATCTAATAATAACAAATTTGAATGTTGATATTGGACTGAATAGCACGTAATAAATAACAAAGAACGGCCACAGCCGAAAAAATTTTAGTGAAACATAGTAGTATGTTTCTATTCAAATTTTTCAAATCAATAAATGTCAAAGAAATTTCAATTTTTTCAAAAGTTTTGATAAAGCCACGAATGTCGTGGCGAAACGTCAACTTTTTAATAAAATCGAGTTTTTTAAGATTCAACAAGCCTGTTATTGCTAATAATTATCAAGAGATTAGAAATAGTTCACAGGCAACAATAATTCGAATAAATAATTATATATATATATATATATATATATATATATATATATATATATATATATATATATATATATATATATATATATATATATATATATATATATATATATATATATATATATATATATATATATATATATATATATATATATATATATATATATATATATGACTTTGTTCCCGGTAGATTATCAGACCAAATGAGCTGATATTTGGTAGGCATATGGGGTTATTTTTGGGAAAATGATGAATTTTGCGTAAATTCATTACAAATTTTAGCTTCTTCAAACTTTGGGTAAGGCATTGGCGGGGAGATGCATGAGCGGACATTTTTAGAAATGGTGGCAAAAGATGTGGAAATTTATCATGAACATTATATTCAAAATTGCTCCAACTATGGCTTTCTTAAGAGTACATGAAACTAATACAACCAATGCTTGGAGGATTTTTGCACCACCAGACCTCCACCAAATATAATAAGAAGGTTAAAGTCTAGTACGTGAATTAAGTTGATGCTAAGGAAGTGCCTTTTGGCAGTATATACTTTTTTCTCCGTCCGCTGTCATCTTTGTGCAGAAACTTCTTGTATTTTTGGGCACATCCACAGCTTTTGCTTGTTGAGTGGGAGGGTTGATAAATGGTGAGTGGATTGATCTGATATTAGTGTGGAAGTATCTCAAGTTACTGTCGCAATTTTCAAGTTGAAATTTCAATAATTTCCGAGGATTTTAGAACATTGCTGTTTGGAAGTTTTAAATTTTTTCTCTCACAGCAACAATTTTGATTGAGCTTTTGCAATTTGTGCATCTCTTCATTCTCATTATCATCGAATTTAACTAAAGAAATAGAATCTCAACAAATGCTTCATGTCTTATTATTATTACATGAAACAGTTTAGGTGGCTGCTTTTCACGATTTCATGTCTTATAACTTTGCTATCAATACATCTTTCGCGAAATTCCCATAGTTTATTTCATCACGTAGATCCCGAGAGATAGTATGTTTCTGCACGATCATTAGGGGGCTCTATATCAGTTTGACATTTAGTCCAACAACTATATGAAATTTTGAAATAATCGGTTGCGTGTTTTCGTGTTATGGTATTCCGACCTCAACCTCATCTAGTTATCATAAGGAATAATCTTGTCGGATAATATCTAGACACGTATTCGTGCTGCAACGATATTAGTCATCTCGTGAAGACATACAGATGTAATTACACTTGGCCAGTTAGTAGATTAAATATAAGTTCCCAAAATTCGAAAATGTCACATTATATCACTCAAATGATTGAAGAAAATATGTTAAGAAGGTTACTCAAACGAAATAAAATTCATGAGAAATTTAATTATATGATTATTTATTTTAACATATTCAATCAGTATATAAAAAAGTCCAAAAACTTTAATCTGATAATCTTCCAAAAAAATCTCTTGGGCCCTCTCTATGCATTAGGATCAAATTCCAATTCCTATAAAGAATAGGGCTAGATTATTTCTTAGGAAAAGTTGGGTAAGATCTGCGTCATTAGGTGGTATGAATAAGACCAGAGTATAAACTCCGAGTTTGTTCTCATGGGCATGAGCATAAAGTATGAGTTTGCATTCCACTTCATATGAATAAAAATATTTGGATTTTTTGAGTTTCTGCTCCTAGTACAAAGAGTAGATACGCGCTTTTTAATTTCCAAACTTGTCAGAGCCTGTTCAATAGTGGCTTGAACATTGATGCTATGTCCCCCTTGCGATTAATATATTCATTACCATGACGAGGTGGTTTTTGTTTATTTTTATGTGGCTGCAATCGATCACACTCACGGCATATGGAAAAGTGTACTTTGATTGCCATCTTTCTTTGGCTTCAATTACATCCGCTGGAATGCGAGGGAATTTTAGCCACCTTCCACATTTTTCTATTATCTGGTCAGCAACTTGCGCCACAATTTCAGAAACAGAAATTTGTTGAACGCCAATATTTTCACCTACTCCTGTTTCAAACCCCGGTGCCGCTACATTTCTCAAAAATATTTTTAATTTATCAGTGTTGCATATAGCATAACTTCTTGCTTCTTCCGATTCTAAACCCAAAAAGTTATTTGATAGCCGTTGGACATTTTCTTTACAAAATATATACAGTGCTTTCAAGTCATGATGACACGTACTTTTTCTAGTTTTATAATATTTATCAAACTGAAGTCTGGTGAATATCAGACTCCAAAATTATGGGGTAGGTTCTCATCCTAAAGAGCATAAACACACTTTTATTCATATCAAAAATGGGAATGTAGGTATTTATAATAAAGTGAATATAATAGTACCTAATCAAGCGGAGTATCTGCTTCTGTTTTTTATTCATACCACGTGGAGTATTTGCTCCTCATTTTTGAGTAGGTATAAATTGAATGCTGGGTTTCATTCAAAAAGCCCATTGTTTATACTTTATTGAACTTTAAAATGCAAAAGTTGATTTTTCCTCAATATGTTTTTATATTTTCCAACGAAAATACTGGTCAATATGTATGTATAATGTATATTTATATATATATATATATATATATATATATATATATATATATATATATATATATATTCATATTAATGAATGGAAATATTAGATTAACATCACTGATTCGATACAAATTTTCCATAGGGGGAGTAAACGAATCAAATGAAACTTTTGGCAAGCTCTAGAAATTAAGAGGTAAGTATAAAAATTCTGAGAATGAACATGAACCAACATACCCAAATCATTTCTCCCTGCTGAGTATAATTAATGTGTGATGTAATTCTTTTAAGTTTTCTATTTAGTTAATTTCTTGTTCTGATCGTTTCTTTTAGGTACAGAAATTTATGTAAACTAAGAAATCAAGATTTTAATATTCAATTCTATCTGATGAAGCGCCTCCGTATGGTAAAACGTCAATTATAGTAACCGTTGAAATCAAACATATTTTTAATCGTTACTTAAACAAACGCTTGAAGACCTAAATTGATTTTGATGTGTGCATATTTTTTAGCAATAAAATATAATGTTTTTCTTTAACCCCTCAGCTGCAAATGGATACTTACCATACTCTTATTTAACCATAATATGGTCATCAGAATATAAGAAAATCTTTTGTGATAAAAAAACTGAGGAATAATTTCTTAGTGTCATTTAATGAAGCAGATGCAGAAAATCTCTACTGACAGGCTTCCAGGGGATAGTTAAATTCTTCGATGGAATTCCAAATAACTTCAACTGGTCAATTATTTATATCCACTCTAATTTAGCCTTTAGGATCTTCAATATTAGCCGTTCTAATTTGATAAATCTTATCCTACAGATATCCGCAATGAAAGTAATATAATGTCGTTAAGTCGGGGGATCTTGATGGCCATTAAATTCTACCACGTCGTCAAAGACCCGAAATAATAAAAATTTACAAAACCATATTACATTTGAATTATTCTTACCTATGTTGTATTGTTATTTCTAATCTTTCAACGAATTTTATTAAACAGTTAACGTTTCGTCAATAAATGAGTAACTATCTCAAATGTTATTGCTGAGAAACGATATGTAAATATATATTAATAACAACATTCATATAAATGAGAATATATATATATATATATATATATATATATATATATATATATATATATATATATATATATATATATCAGTGGCGGCTCGTGAGGTTTTGGTTTGAGGAGGCTACAAGAGGTGTTAAAAATACACCATAGGCGAAAATTTTTAGGATTTCAAGGTCAATATAATTTAAAGAAAATCAGAGTAAAACAAGCACCCTAAGCTATTAATTTGTTTTCACTTTCGAGTGTCTACCTTGAGACCTACAACTCCTATTTACAATATTCACAAAAATTCTTCTCAGCCAATTAATCAATTCATCTATTCATCAAATTTTTTCTTTCACATAATAGGTACCTACCTACCTACTAAACGAATTTTTTAACAGCTGGTGAGAGCAAATAAAAAGTTATTATATATTTTTGAAGATTAGCGGGATTCTGCGATGATCTATAATATCCTCATAAAATTTTTTGTCTTTCGCCAAAAGTTTTACCAATTCCTTTTCAATAGACAACAAACTAATATTTTTCAAACGATCCTGGCTCATTGAATTTCGTAAATAAGTTTGAATTCTCTTAAGAGTGGAAAACGAGCGCTCTACGGAAGCTGATGTCACCGGGATAGAAACAATTAGACATAAGAGTTTATAAACTTGGGGTAATTCTTGATTCAAATCATTATCAAAAAGATATTTAATAGTCCTCACATGATTTTCATTTTGCCCCAAAATTTCATTGTCATTATAAACAACACACAGTTCACTTTTTTATGGCCACCTTATCAAAAAAAGTGTATTTTTGACATAAATTTTCCAAAAGGTTATCTGGAAAATTAGCCGAAAATCCGGTAAACAAATTTTTATTGAGTAAGTCGAAGAAATGCAGTTCTTTCAAATCAGAGAACCTTATTTCTATTTGGCCCCTAATAGTATCCAAAATTTCATAAAATATTTGCTTATAGTGAAGCTCCATATCTGCGTAACTGAATTTCTTTCGTTTTGGGCTAAATTGAGTCATATCATCAGTAGTTTGAAATACAGAAAATAGTTTTTTAAAATAAACTTCTGCACGAAATTCTGAAATTTTTTCCAAAAGAAACTTGAGCCGATTTCGTGAGTAAATTACATCTGAAAACTTGTGCTGTAAGATTTGAAAAACTATTTCTGTTTGTTCAAAAATTAATTTAAAGATGTTTAAAAAATATATAAATTCCTTATCTTGTAAGTAAGATATTAATCTGCGTGCTGTATTTAAAGTTACTTCATCGGTGAAAAATTCCTCACTTTCAACTAGGTATAGAATTAAATCCTCAAATCCTAAGCGGCCCCAAACAGAGACATTTTCACTAGTAAAAAGTAAACACTGCCAACAAAATAATTTATTTTTTACCTGTGATCCGGTTAGGCAAGGATGTCTCTCATAATGTATTAAAACCGCGGTTTTGTTTTCTGTTACGCTGCACCAAATTGTTTAATTCAGGGGTAGGTTTATTTGTTTTTATCAAAACTTTATCCTCATAACTTAGGGCACTAAAGTTATGGGATAACAAATATTCCACTAACTCACCATTGAAATTTTTGAAATTAATTTCAGTAATCAAACTGATTTTAAAACAATACGCGTAACGCGAGCTGATTCCGGCGTCCATTATTCAGACAGTACGAATAAGGATCATACTACGATTCAATCAACGACTTTACTCGATGTCAGGGAGATTCTATAGTTGTGATTCGTCGACATTTTATAAGACTGGACTTTATCGGTGTTGCCATGTACATGTGTTTTGGTGTTCTATTTCAATGAAATATTCATTCGGAGTATTTGTTTTTGAGTGGTGTGAGTTTGCTTTTCTGTGGCAGGCATGATGAACGTTGAGAATATACCTTTCTAAGCTTTCCGCAGCGTTGCCACACATCTTGAAATGAATGAAATGCAGTAAATGTAAATACCTTCTATCTTAATCAATAAATTATATTATATAATGTAGGTTGAAAGGAAGGTAGGTACATAAAATAATATGATTTTGATTAATATGAATATGCTGAATGCTGACTATTCAATATAATATATATATTAGTGATACACGGAATATTATTGAGGAGGCTTAGCCTCCTTAGCCTCCTTTGACTAGCCGCCCCTGATATATATATATATATATATATATATATATATATATATATATATATATATATATATATATATATATATATATATATATATATATATATATATATATATATATATATATATATATTTGATTTTAACAATATTTTGCCTAAGTTAGATTTATTAGTATATCGCATTCCTTAGCAATAATATGAAAATATTTCACACATTAATATACAATCTGAAACATAATCATTATATTTATATGAATTAAAAAATGAAAATGAATATCTTTAAGAGAATTGGCACACCGAAAACAAGAACCAAGACTCAAAAACCGTTGATTTATAGAATGAAAACATTCCATAAATTAGCGATTTTATGGACTTCTTACAAAATATGAAGATTCACTTCAATTAAGGATGCGTTGACCCTGCTGTTCTGATTTTAAGTTTCCCATTGAAATTCTACAAAAGAATTAATTTCCATAGTAGTAGAATGTCATGAATATAGAAAGATGAAAATTCTTTACATTGGACCTTTATCTAATGAATATTTTTTCACTAGAAAGTTTACAACATTTCAATGCGATATTGCAATTAAGACTCTCAGTGATTGTATTGTGCCATTTCGCACATTAAAAACTCCGGTGGGTTACCATTATTCTTACATTTAAATGTCAGAATACAATCATATCTATCGCATCTTATTTTTGAGATGAAAGCCAGCTATTTTCTGATTCGTACTTCACTTTATTATTGCAAAGATATCTTTATATTTGAATCTGGAGTAAACATCGCCTGAAGTAGGGTAAAATAACTTCGTTGAGATGGAAATACTGTTATGCAAAACGAAGAGGTCGAACACTCAACTCGAAAGTTCAAAGCAGGTTTGAATTTGTTGATTTCGTTCGGCCGTCGTAGTTCCTAGAACGTATATTCATACGTTTGATAGTAAAGGAAACTTGCCAATTCGAATACATTCACATGTGAGAGAAAGAATTCGCAATTTTATATGATAACGATAACTCACTCTTCAAAAAGAAACTTCTTTCTATATTCGAAAATAATTAGAATGTTTTATAGATCACTTAATTTTTTTAATTGGTAAGGAAGTTTTTTTCATAGCTCTTAGTTAACACGTTGACTGCCGAGGCAGAATTTGCTATCGGGTCCAGTGCGCCGAAATAATTTTATTGTGAATTATCTATTTTTGTCTACTTTTATCAATTTCTGTATCATAATTGAATCGATTGATATGATGATTTTGATTTATTCAGCTGTGAATAAAATATATACACACGGCGTCTGATTTTGATTTTCATACTACACCGTGTGGATTTTCATTTAATCGTGTCTGAGCTACAAATATATACAGCTATAAATGTTCATATATCACTCCAGTGTCTGGCGCATATCACGGCATTTTCATTACACGTCCATAGGTCCCGGAGGGTACATGGGGCTTGTAGGGATTGGCACGACAGGAGGTGTTCCATTGACTGGGCTTCTCCGCATTCACATGCCGCCTCTTCCACGTACCCCCACTTCACGAGGTTGGTCTTGCATCTCCCCATTTGGCACCGAAGTCGGTTGAGGGTCTTCCAGGTGCCCCAGTCTAGGTCCGAACCTGCAGGAAGTTTTTCTTTTGGGTTCCAGGTTGGAGTGTCGTAGTCTATTAGGCACTGTTTTAGAGGCTGTGAGGGGCTGTGTAGATTGTATAAAGTTTCGCCTTGATTTTAGTCTGGCCGCTACCGGTATATGTTGATACAGAGGATGTCTGGTGTCGTCGCATTGTCTGTTTCGTTCGGCCATGGCTAGGGTTTCCCTCCGTATTTGTGGGGGTGCGATTCCGGCTAGCATGTAGAGTTGGTCAAGGTTGGTGGGTTTTAGGCATCCCGTTATTAATCTACACGTGTCGTTCAGGACAGGGTCCAGCCTATGGACGTGTGCTGATCTCTGCCATACGGGAGATGCATATTCGGCCGCGGAGTAGCACAGTGCAAGGGCCGAGGAGCGCAGGACGTTAGGGTTCGCCCCCCAACGAGCGTTAGTCAGTTTACGGAGAATGCCATTTCTGGTGTTGACTTTGGCCTTGGTTTTATCGATATGCTTCTTGTAGGCGAGGGTGCGGTCCAATGTAACCCCTAGATAAACTGGGTTTGGGCAGTGTTGCAGTCTAACTGAGTTCCACTCTATTTGCAGTTCCCTTCTCGCCTGTCGGTTATTGAGATGGAATAGGCATGTCTGCGTCTTTGCTGGATTCGGGCGGAGTTGGTTAGATCTATAATAGCCGCTCAGCCTTGATAAAGATTCTGTTAAGTGCTCCTCTATCTCTGCAATGTTTTTTGACTGGCAGGTGATAGCTACGTCATCGGCGTAGATAAAGCTTCTTGTTGCTGGGCCGGTTGGTTGGTCGTTGGTATACACATTGAAGAGAATGGGTGTGAGCATGCTGCCTTGGGGAAGGCCATTCTTCTGGTTCCTCCAGCGGCTTCTTGATCCTTGGAACTCTACATAAAACCTTCTATTCGATAGCATTGTGTGGATATATCATAAGCACGAATACAAATCACAGTAAACAAGTCATTTACGTATGTCCAGCTTGTCCTGAAAAACCACCAGTCTGCATAGAATGCTTTTTCAGACATCATAAGTCGGTGCCAAAATGATATGTTCTAATTATGCTTATTTCTGTAACAAATCCCTAAAATGAATTTTTATATTTTTTATTTTTTGTGAAACGATTTTGTGAAATCACCGATACTTTCTAGATAAATTTTTGTATGCAGTGTGTGCAGATTTGTAAAAATTTTAAAAAAATCGTTATATGAAAATACTCGAGTGCGTCAGATATTAATAGTTTATACAACCCCACATGTCTCTGGTAACGAAGGTAAGTTAATCTGCCGATTTGCATGATGGGGGTGACCGTACGAGACCAAAACTCATCGCCGATATTCGAAAATGCCAAAAAAATCTTGACATTTCCTTCACAATAAAAACAAAATTCAACCGTGCTCGAGAATGTCCAGGTGACGTTTTATTTGTGCAACTTTGTGAGTCTCCTGTTTCGTTATGCCACCTGCAAATCTTCAGATTAGTGAAATGCATACTCTTCTGCCTGTAATCAACTCACCTTGCCTTTATCTGACGCGCGCGAGTTTTTCGAACGATAGATTTTTCTGACTAATCTGATCGGTTGCCCTAGACGAACGCCCCCATATTAAGGGTTCATGTATGGTTCAGAAGATAAATACTGGCCTAGCATTCACCTTGTAAGCTAGCAAGCAGTGACTTATTTTACGCTATGAGGAAACCTCTTAGAAAAACTCATAGCGGAAAAGTCGACCCCGGGGTTTGAACCCGGGACCTCCCATATACTAGCCACCGTACTCAAGCACTTGTCTAACAAGCTCAGTGATTTGATAGACAACAATGTATCTATTTATATTACTGCTTCAACGAGTGGGGGTAACCTAAGCTTCACGTAAGTTTTTCAATCAGGCTCAGGCAATGTCTTTTTATTTTTAAAACTTTGTGGAAATTTTGGTAGCTGAAGAAGAAGCGAAATATGTAGTTTGCTTATGAGTGAAATAAGAAGGGAAGGATCTGTCTTAATAATTTGTATTAATCCATCAAAAACTGATAAATACTGAATGTTTTCTGTAGTTGATGATCACAATATTGAGTATGCTCAGATTTTTAGCAAGTAGGTATCTTACACTACTTTCGAAAAATGTCAGATGTACAGATCGTGTTCCTTTGAAATATTCTAAAGGAGTATATATAAAACAGGTTGTTGGAATTAATACATTTGAGAAGTGCCCTTCTCTTATAGCACGTTCTCTAAATTTGCTATACTTGGATAAATACACAGAACATGGTTTTAAATCTGCTTCAATCATGGCCAATGGAGGGTCGAATCTAGATGAACTGAAACGACAAGTAGGTTGAAAATACTCATCGGCAGCGAGAAGTCAACAAACAAACTGAAAGTTTCAAAATTACTTGCTGGAGTAGCCGAGAAAGGCAGCAATAGTGGGTCTAGTATTTCCGTTAAAGCTGATATGAGCATTGAAAATTCAAATTTCAGTAATGCTGCAGGTAATTTAACAATAACGAATAATCAGCATTGCTTGTTGAGTATTTATTTAAGATGATGTTTCTGTTCATGTTTTTTGTAGATAAATTTATAAACAATTTGATTAATTTGATAATTCACAATAAAATCTGACATAATCTAATCTTATTTATTAAAGCTACCTGTATACGCATGGCATGAGATAAAGACCCGATTATGCACGCTTTTGGGTTTGTTTTGAATCATTTATGATACATGAATACTAAAAATGACCCCTTTCGATTGAAATATATCAAGCGTACTGATTTTTGGGAGACGAGTATTGCTATAAATACCGACTCAGTAAGTGAAATTTTCCAACTATGAAAATATATTGTTTATACGCATTATAGAAATGCATGTATGTATCAATCGTTTAGAATTGCTGTTAATTTTTTAAGAAAGTGAAAATTATGGAGCAAAAAATTTATTTTCCAGTAAGTGTATGTTTTAACATAATATGATTCAATGAACGTAACATATTGTTACAATTCTCAAATTCCCTGATGGAAAATACAATAAACTTTTATTTCATCACAACTTCTCAACTCTCCAATAATTTTTCATTCGTGTACAATTGTACATAAAGATTTGCAAGTACGAGTAGAATTCAATATAGTTAAGGCGATGAAGTTTGCAGTATAAATATTCAACTCAAGAAATTTTGTATAGTACAAGTTAAAAATTAGTTGATGAAAATTCAACGATGTTTTAATTCTGACCTGACTTCCACGATTTTATTGAAGGTAATTCTGCCCAAAATATCTTTTTAAGAAAACAGTAACATCAATGAATACAAAAGATCATCGACCATCGAAAGATCTCTCACAGGATGCCGAAAAACTAGGAGAAGTTGAAATAAGTCTAACAATTTCATGATCACAGGGGAGTGTTTTTCGTAATTTGACGTTTATTTCGAAATAACTACAAAATACTGACAATTTACACATGACTCAAAAAGCGTTTGCAAATCGACTTGAATACACTCAGATTCGTCTACAAAGAATGCGGGTTGCAATTGAACAATGAACTTAATAAATTCAATGGTACAGTTTTCTTTGTTTGTTAATACTTCTACCGTCTGTGCGTAATTTTGAATTAGGTACACGAATCCATAGAGTACGATTACTACCTTAAAACTTGGAGCACTTCGCAGCGATTTTATTTTGCCGACTAGTTACCATTTTTTACCAACTAGCCGACTTTATAGTCTAATTACCAGAAAATCCCGAAAATTTCAACTCGGTTCGACCATTTGGGGGGTTTCACACCCCCACCCCGCTACGCCCCTGCTATACACATAGCTGGAAGTTCACACATCATTCAGCCTCTTGCATCTAGGGATGTCGATTCTTTCCGAAGAAGATCGATTTTTTAAATCGATTCGAATCGTAACCTAATGAATCGATTCACAAAAAAATCGAGGTCTAAAACATCGATTTCTGAAAAATCGATTTTTCTTCAAGTTTGTATTTACAATGTAAATATAATTCCATTTTATGAAAAACAAGAAAGATACATAAGAAACCATCTCTTATCAGTAAAATGAGGGATTCGATAATGAATCATTTTTATTACCATCAGGTATAAAAGAAGACATTTATTTTCTAAATGTATTTGTTATATTAAAAAGTTAAGAAAATAGACTATATAGCTTATAGCTCCCAATGCTTAATATCCAAGTTTTAAAAACAACAGTCTGTCAAGTCTACTGGGATCCAGCGGTTCTAACCGTAATATTACGGGTACATTCAACTGATTGTAAATTGTTTTAGGGTTTTAAAAAACAGAAAAAATCGAATGTCGATTTTCAAGGGTGAAATATCGATTCACTGAATCGATTCAGCAGTACATATCGATTTAAAAAATCGATTTTTTTGGCCCGAGAAATCGATTCTTCGATTAATCGATTTCAGATCGCCATCCCTACTTGCATCTATTTGTAGCATATTCCTATAAGTTCTTGAAGTTCTTCTCATATTCTCTCCGTAATCTTACCTTTGCTTTATCAATATTAACATTACTAACCCATGTGCTATTCGTAAATATTTAATTAGCATTACGCAACATAACTTTTTATGCGGCAATCATTTCCTCTTTTCTATTGTGAGACATTCATTATTCAAGACGTGCAATCTAATTATTCGTGTTCTATGCCTAAGTTACATAACGAAGTAACTAATGTTGTTTCCTTGAATATAAGATTTGGATTAGTTGTAAACAATTGAAATAATTAAGAGTATTAGATAAACGAGTTGTTAATAAGGTAACTCGAATTTGTGTGAGAGCATTGATATGACAGTTTTTGTTCGGAGATAGGTGAGTGAAACTGTGTGAACTACATGGAAAACTTATGTTTTAAATTTGTCCCACACATCTAACTGGATGAGAAAGTTTCGTCCATAATCAACAAATTTCCGAATCAGTATATTTATTTTTATATTTTATCGATTTTTATTTTCAAAGAAAACGCTACTAAGATCTCAACATAAAAGACTTTGAATTTTGGTGTAAAAATGTATGGACATTATTAATTCTTCTCCTCTTTCATAAATTATTGCGGTTTCATATAAATGTAATCCATATTATTTTACTAAGTTACGGTATCATGATAATAATAATAATAATTATGATAATAATAGATACTGTTTATTTCAGACCAAATCAATACATATTTCAACTTTGGCCACGAGATCTATTATGTCTCGTTAAGATTCCACCGAAATAATCGAAATAATTCTAGGAAACACCATTTAGAAAAAGCAATTCCTGTATGAATTTCAATTACAACAAAAACTATGAAGAAAAAAAAATTTTCAGCATAACACAAAATTTAAACAAACATGATACTGAAAAAAGATATTTTGATCGGTATATGTCAGAATTAGGCAATTATTGTCCTTTTCCGGGTAAAATAGAGGTCACTTTCGGGTGTTGAAGTCAAATAAAGAGGATTCGATTTCTTAACGTTGTCTCTATTCAAAATACTGTTTTATGAATATCTTGAAAAAAGTTCTGTCTGTATGTAACTACATAATGTTCTGTATCTACATTTGAAGGTTTTAAAACCCCGCACAATTATTAGTTCTTCAATAATGATATTAAATAATTAAGTACCAAGATATTCCCAGATTTTTCGCCCTATGTTTTTCTCCAATCTACATTGAATTTAGGTAAGTTACTAAGGACATCCATTCCGAATTCTGAAATATAAGTATACCTATATATATTTATATATAACACCTCTAAGTCTTTAAACACTGGCAGAAATATCTGAATCTGCAAATTAAATCTCAAGAGGAAATATTAGTGGAAATTTCCTACATCCAAACGCATACCTATAACAGGTAGATATTTTATAACCTGAACAAAACATGAATATATTTTCACAGAGACAAGAAAAACCAATATTTGGAGATTGTCACTTCCTTCAAAAAATGAAATTTTAAAACGACCAAACAATGATAAAGTTGTATGTCTTCTTCCATATTCTGTTTATTTTAAATGATTTGCATTCATGTAGAAATATGATAAACCTCTAGCTTGTTGTGAAACATGTTCAATACTTGCCGTGTACGAGTCCTCAGCTTTGAATATTAGATAACAAAGTTTTTAAGGAAATTTTGAGTACACTTGAGGAAAAAATTCATAAATTAATATGCATAGAATATATTTTCAATAATAAAAAAAAACAGTACAAATGAACGTCGACTAATTGATTTCTCTGTGCTGATAAATGGGGAAGAATTACTATATATATATATATATATATATATATATATATATATATATATATATATAATATATATATATATATATACCTATTTATATATATATATATATATATATTTATATTTATATATATTTATATTTATATATATTTATATATATATATATATATATATATATATATATATATATATATATATATATATATATATACATATATATATATATATATATATATATATATATATATATATATATATATATATATATATATATATATATAAAACAGAATTCTTCGTGTTATCGATTCACGTTCGTGGCAATAAAATGAAGTGAACTAGGACATTTATTTGAAACTAATCAAACCAACCTCCTAGCGGAGCTGGTTATACGAGTTCACGAAACATCGAAATGCCTCCATATACTTTGGACGGAGTATGTTAGAAACATTAAGTTGTCCATTACAATCAATGGAAATGATAGTCAGTCTGTTTCGCCCTTATTTGGGGCTCATCAGTATCATCCATCCATCGAAAGTGATAACCAACCAAATATTTCTAACGACCTTATATTTTCCTTCAAGTGACTATATGGCATATGAATATGACACAGCGCCACCAGTCGGAAACAAATGAACCACATCTTACAGATAGATGAAAACATTTCTGCAACGAGAACTCGTACGTCCTGACACCCGAAGGTGGTTACTATATTCGCTAAGCAAGAGTAAAGTTACCCCATCAATTCGATGTAATGCAACATTTACACACCGCCAGTAACAAGCGCTTCAATTTTATCACCTATACATTTCGATGTTTCGTGAACTCGTATAACCAGTTCCGATAGGAGGTTTGTTTGATTAGTTTCAAATAAATGTCTTAGTTCACTTCATTATATATACACTGTGTCGCATTTAATAATAATAATAATAATAATAATGTTTATTCATAAATAGGTTACATCCTAATATACAAATGAATTAAATTTTAAATTTTAAATTTAATGATACATAAATACTTAAACAAATTGTATACGCATACCAACCAAAGCAAATAACGATATTTCAGGATTAGATTACAAATTCAATCTATATACAATATCCAAACAAAACAAAAATTCCAATATAAAAAACAAAATTGGCAATTCTCACACATCTACATGTTCACAAGCTGTTCAACACGACTTGATATACTTCATGATTTCTCTCTTAAAAACGCCAAGTGATGCTGAATTCCTTATTCCAACAGGTAACGCATTAAATTCTTTGAGACCTCTATAAAATAAAGACCTCATCGAACTATTCAGGTTATATCTGGGTAAATGGCAATAGGTATAGTGTCGCGTATTGTGAGTGTGAACGCCTTTATGTTATAAACTCATCAAAATATTTTGGGAGTAAATTATTCAAGACTTTATATATAAAAATCATTGTAATTTTAAATAGTCTTTCAACAACTGATAGCCAATCCAAATTTCCGAGCATTAACTTAATACTAGTATATCGATTACATCCCAGAATAACCCTAATTCCTCTATTTTGTAGTCTTTGTAGAGCAGTCAAGTTACTAAGGTCAAAACAGTACATAAGAGTGGCACAATAATCGAAATGTGGCTGAATGATGGTGTTATAGATAGTTAATCGTGAAAATGAAGACAGATTTCCCGCAATACGAGAGAAAAAATAAAGTTTCTTCGAAATCTTCCGTGAAACACAAGAAAAATGAGAGTTGAATGTTAAACAGCTATCCAATACAAAACCCAAATATTTAAATTCTTTTACTATTTCTATCTTTTGGTCATCTATATTAATACCAATTTGATTCACATCAATACTCATTAATTTATACCTAGTTGTTAAGATCATTGCTTTAGTTTTCTGAACATTCAATTTCAACTTTATTTAAGATGAAGACACCCCCATATTTCAGTTATTCAAAGGAATATAGATTTGAATTTTCTCAGAGTTATAAACGGTGGTGGAACATATTTTTTTAGATAATTTACTGAATACTGAATTTTAAACTCGGCCTACTGCGAATTGACAAATAGGGCCGATTCTCAATATTTTGTTTCGCGTTAGAGATATCGAAAAAAGTTGGGAGAAAAAGTTGTTCAGAAATTTTTTTTAGACCCATATACCAATTTTCATAACAAAATTCGCATTTTTAATTTTTTCAATATTTTGGTATCCCAAAATTATTACGAGTTTTCTTTTTTTAATTTTAATAAGTGTGCCATGGAAAATAATAAAATTGACAGGAGTGTCAAATACTAGTTAATTTGAAGTATTGCGTTAAGTTAAATTCATTGAATTAGTGATCAGAGAATCAAAATGCCATTAAATTTACATGAAAAAATCGAAATAATTCGGTTGTTTGGTGATAATTATTCTCGTAGCAGCAGATAAGTTGCTGCAGAGTTTAACTTGAGACACGCCGAACGTGCTTTTGTTACTCATGGAAAATCAGCTGCTGTAAATGCTCTTTTCAATGAAACTGGCAGTGTTGTTGAAATGTGTCAGATAAACTTAATAATTTTGTATTATAACCAAAATATTGAAAAAATTGAAAATGCGAATTTAGTCATGAAAATTGGTATATGGGCCTAAAAAAATTTTCTGAACAACTTTTTCCTATAACTTTTTTCCATATCTCTAACGCTGAATAAAATATTGAGAATCGGCTCTATTTGTCAATTCGTAGTAGGCCGAGTTTGAAATTCAGAATTCAGTTAAGTATCTTAAAAAATATGACCCATCACCGTTTATGACTGTACAAAAATTCAAATCTGTGTTTCTTTAAATAACCATAATATGGGGGTGTCTTCATCTTAAATGCGACACACTGTATATATATATATATATATATATATATATATATATATATATATATATATATATATATATATATATATATATATTTTTATATATATATATATATATATATATATATATATATAATATATTATATATATATATATATATATATATATATATATATATATATATAATATATATATATATATATATATATATATATATATATATATATATATATATATATGTATATATATATATATTATATATATGTATAAATATATATATATATATATATATATATATGTATATGTATATATATATATATATATATATATATATATATATATATATGTATATATATATATATATATATATATATATATATATATATATATATATATATATATATATATATGTATATATATATATATATATATATATTTGAATTCTTGATTTTTACCTGTTTATCGTATTCATTCCAAGAGATATCAATTATTGGTATAACAGGTTTATTTCGAACATTACATTTTAAAATTAAAATTCATTGGACGTTTCAATGGAGTTTCCATCTTCATCAGCAGAATGTTCGTTGGTAGTTGTCACAATACTACTAGTAGTAGTATTGTGACAACTACCGACGAACATTCTGCTGATGAAGATGGAAACTCCATTGAAACGTTTAATGAATTTTATTTTTAAAATGTAATGTTCGAAATAAACCTGTTATACCAATAATTGATATCTCTTGGAATATATATATATATATATATATATATATATATAATATATATATTAGCATATATATATATTATAATTGTTGAATCTCAAAAAACTCGATTTTATTAAAAAGTTGACGTTTCGCCACGACATTCGTGGCTTTATCAAAACTTTTGAAAAAATTGAAATTTCTTTGACATTTATTGATTTGAAAAAATTTGAATAGAAAAAGACTACTATGTTTCACTTAAATTTTTTGGCTGTGGCCGTTCTTTGTTATTTATTACGTGCTATTCAGTCCAATATTGACATTCAAATCTGTTATTATGGTAAGGGAAACCACAGAAACCTTTACCCACGTAATGTTCGAAATAGGTTCAAATTATTTTGATTTTGAAAAGTCAAAGAATAGGGTACTATTTATCGTTTTTTCAAAAATTTCTCATTGCGGCTGTGGCCGTCTTCAGTTATTAATTACGTGCTATTTAGTCCAATATCAACAGACAGGTCTGTTGATATTAGATGGGAAGGGAACCACAGAAACCTTCACCCACGTAATGTACAAAATAGGTTTAAAATATTTGATTGTTGTCTTTAAGAAGACATTACTTGTAATTTTGGAGATCACATGTTCTAAACTATACTTTCTTTTTAGAAAAATTGAAAATTCTAGATGTTTAGATTTTGTCTAAGAAGATGAGTTGTTATGGTTAAAGTTTGTTTGTTGAATTATTTTGTTTCGATTTATGTTGTTTCTTAGAAAAATTAAAGAATTAAATCTGCGTATATTGAACTCAAATGTTTGATATCTGTTCTATCATTTACGACTTCATTTAAATTTTTTTGAATATGTAACATTTCTAAAATTTCTCTGCGTTTTTGATCTTTTTCTATTTCTAAAATTTTTATGCTATTAAAGTTGAAAGTATGATTCTCTTTGTTTTCATGTTTTATTAGTGCTGTGATTTGTGTTCTGGTATATTTGTGTGCTTTTAGTCTTTCTTCTAAATATTGAAAAGTTTGTCCTATATATGATTTATTACAATTATTACAGGGTATACTATAAACACCATGAGATTTTTGCAGAAGAGGTGTTTTACTTTTTAATTTAGAATATATTTGATTTTGTGCGGTGTGGGCTACTTTAATATCGTGTGGATTTAAAATTTGTGAAATTTTATTACTCAAATGAGGAATATATGGGAGAGGAATATATTTTTTGTTAATATTTACTTTTTTTTTATGTTTCTAATGTGTTGTAAAGTTTATGAATTCTATTTTTAGTGATTTTCTGTATAAGTTTTATTGGGTAATCGTTTTTTATGAGTAATTTATGGACATCTTGTAATGTTTCATGTATGTCTGTAGGTGAAGTAAGTTTAAGTGCTTTGTCTATATATCCGATTATTAAACTCTTTTTTTGTGACAAATAATGTGTACTGTTGTAGTTCAATGTTCTTTGTGAAAAAATTCCTTTTCTATGCCATTTTGTGATAATTTCATTGTTTTTGTGTATGAGAGTAATATCAAGAAAATTTAATGTATTGTTCGTTTCTTTTTCTAGAGTAAATTGTAATTTTCTATTAAAGTCGTTGAATTTTTTGAGAATATCATCAATAAAATCTTCTGATGTTATTATAAGGCAATCGTCAACCTTTTGAAAGTTATAATTCGTTCATTCGAATTATTCAATACATTTTCTTCTAAATATTCTAAACCTAATTGAGCTGTAACACTGGAAATAGGACTTCCCATTGCTACACCATCAATTTGTTGGTAGAAGTTATTTTCATATTGAAAATAGTTTGTACCAAGTGCAAATTGAATTGCTTCTATAAAATCGGTTTTTGGAATAATTGTATAATTTTGATAATATTCCATTTGTCATTAATTATTATTGGAACCAAAGAATTTGGAATATTGGTATAAAGAGAAACAACATCTAATGAAAAAAATTTGTAATTGTTAGGTATTTTAAAGTTTTAAGATGGTCTACTAGATCGAGAGAATTTTTGATATAATAAGGATTTTGATTTACTATATTTTTTAATAAAATCGAGTTTTTTGAGATTCAACAAGCCTGTTATTGCTAATAATTATCAAGAGATTAGAAATAGTTCACAGGCAACAACAATTCGAATGAATATATATATATATAAATATATATATATACAGGGTGTCCCAAGTTCGAGTGCCTATTAGACGTTTCTGGAGAACTGGACATATTTGAAATCTGAAAATTGGGATCATGATATTGCTCGAGATTCTCTACAGAGCTAAAATATTTTCGGAGCTCAAGCACTTCCGGTTATACAGGGAGTGAAAATAAATTTAATAAAAAAATTTTTTTTCAAGTTTTTCGTTCCTGATATCATCAAGTATTCAATTTGGCGTACCTTTCTGTTGACACCATCGAATTTGTTCGAATAATTTTCGAAATAACGGAAAAAAACCCCAAAAAAAGTCAAATATGTGTAGTCAGTATTATGTTCATTTTTCTTATTTCCAACATGCTAAGCGTGAACCGCTTTACAACATCGAAGAGGAAGAATGTGGAAAGGTCATGCATCTCATGAATTTTGGAAATACCATCACAGGGTGTTTCAAATTTTGTGTCGAAAATTGTGATCAAAAATTGGCCATAACTTCTGTTTTTCAAATTAGAACCCTATTTTTTTATGATTGCGTTGGATTCTGCGATGAAAAATAATGATAGGTTTTTAACATGATTGTGCTCCTAAATTCAATAATTTCTGAGTTATTTGAGATTTTCCGTATTTATGGTGTACGTAGAGTCAAATTCATCGAAGATTCGACGTATATTCTTATGAAACCATAGGAACATTCTGTAACCATAGAAGATAAATTATCTATTAATTATTCACAAATGTCAGGTCTAATTGTTATTCATTTCTCGATTTAACAAAATAAATCGTTATTCTAATAATGAAATTCTAGATCTATTTTTTATACACGGTGAATGTAACAGACTTATTAGTAGAACCTGCCGGGCTTTCAACGAGAAGTATTCCCATTTACCTTCCATGACGGAGAAGATCTTCAGAAAATATGTTTCAAACTTTCAAAGTTTTGGAAGTGTAAGAGCTCCTAAAGAATATAAAAGAAGTGTAGTTGATGATGAGGAGAATGAAATCAGTGTTTTGACTCATTTCAAAGTGAATGAAAATGCATCTATTCGATGTGCAGCTCATGAAACCGATGTAAGCAGAAATTCAGTGAACCGAATTTTGAAGAAACACAAAATGCATTTCATTATTAGAATAACGATTCATTTTGTTAAATCGAGAAATGAAGATAACGAATAACAATTAGACCTGACACTTGTGAATAATTAATAGATAATTTATCTTCTATGGTTACAGAATGTTCCTAAAAAAAAAAAAGAAATAAGAATATACGTCGAATCTTCGATGAATTTGACTCTACGTACACCATAAATACGGAAAATCTCAAATAACTCAGAAATTATTGAATTTAGGAGCACAATCATGTTAAAAACCTATCATTATTTTTCATCGCAGAATCCAACGCAATCATAAAAAAATAGGGTTCTAATTTGAAAAACAGAAGTTATGGCCAATTTTTGATCACAATTTTCGACACAAAATTTGAAACACCCTGTGATGGTATTTCCAAAATTCATGAGATGCATGACCTTTCCACATTCTTCCTCTTCGATGTTGTAAAAACGGTTCACGCTTAGCATGTTGGAAATAAGAAAAATGAACATAATACTGACTACACATATTTGACTTTTTTTGGGGGTTTTTTCCGTTATTTCGAAAATTATTCGAACAAATTCGATGGTGTCAACAGAAAGGTACGCCAAATTGAATACTTGATCATATCAGGAACGAAAAACTTGAAAAAAAATTTTTTTATTAAATTTATTTTCACTCCCTGTATAACCGGAAGTGCTTGAGCTCCGAAAATATTTTAGCTCTGTAGAGAATTTCGAGCAATATCATAATCCCAATTTTCAGATTTCAAATATGTCCAGTTCTCCAGAAACGTCTAATAGGCACTCGAACTTGGGACACCCTGTATATATATATATATATATATATATATATATATATATATATATATATATATATATATATATATATATATATATATATATACAAATATATATATATATATATATATATATATATATATATATATATATATATATAAATATATATATATATATATATATATATATATATATATATATATGTACATATATATATATATATTTCCGGTACATATTGGCATCTCCAGCTTCTTCCATCGGGTCAAATGAGCTGAAATTTAGTCTTAGATTGTTTTCGTTGCAGACGAAAGTATCAAAATTTGGTTAAATTTTTCTAACCTTCGCCATTTTTACGTAGATATTTATCGTTTTTTCTTGGTTTTTAAAAAATTGCCGAACACCACAGCTTCTGCAGATTGAGTTAGAGAGTTGAAGTTTGGTACGCACATTAAGTTTATGTTGACTCAAAATGTGAGATTAAACTCTTTGACTATTCTTTTCGAATTTCATCTCGATCTGTTTCGCCATCATTACGCGAGCACTTAGTGATTTGTTTCATAATAGAGGGTTCAAATTTGGTACGTGGATTGAGTTGATGTTGACGTACGTTCATTCGTTGTTTTCAAATTTTTTCTTCAGCACGATACATCTCGCGAATTTTTTTTTTTTTAATGAATTATTGTCTGCTTTTCAATTCGGCTTACTATTCAAGCGTCATTTTACAAAATATAATTCAATCCATTAGAATTGCGATGTATTTCGCGCGAGAAATAAGACCTTAGTTATGGAGCCCTTCTGCTCAAGAGTTTTTTAATTTTTGGCCTTTGTTGACTTTAATACTAGATTTTCAATCATTTTTTTACTGGCATTAGTATGTAATTCATATAATTTATTTCGATTTAAGTTATTATTAATACACATAGATTAATTTGAACCTGTTACCCCACCTCCAATTTGGTTTCACAGTAAATGTATCACAAAACCTCAATCAATCATGGAGTGCTTGTAGCAATTTCTTCGGAAGAATGTATCTTTTGTCAATAATAGTGTAAAAGAGAATAATTAATTTCACATCGGAAATTCTTAAACTTGCACTTGTGGGTTTTAATTTCTATCAAATGAAAAAAACTGTATTCCGCATACCATATGATCCCGCATATTTCTGCGACTGATTTATTATAAGGAATTCCAATTATTCAACAATGTAGGTACCTCATGGACTTTATTGAAACAACCTCTATGGATATTGCACACTCGATAATTTTGCATATTTTACAGCCGTGAACAACTATCTAGGCGGGTATATAGGTGTCATTTGTCGATACTTGTACATTGGTAAACCTGTATGGTTCAGACGCAAGTTGTCCATGATATTGTTTGTATTTGGATACGGTGCCATTTAAATCAAACTGCCATTATAACTAGTTCGAAAGTATATATAAGGAAATTGATACCTACTCTTTATAATTCAACGGAAACTAATTTGTATCAATAATTTGCACTGTATCGAAAGTTAACATTCAAGTGTGCAAATGGTTTTTATTTCGAAAACTTTTTATGCATGATTTTTCATTTCTCAATCCTCATGAAAAAACGGAAAAATATATACATATATGTATATCATATATCATAATATATCATATATATATATATATATATATATATATATATATATATATATATATATATATATATATATATATATATATATATATACAGGGTGGACCACCAGAAATTGCATCGATCGATATCTCAGAAATTTAATGTAGGATAAGTTTGAAATTTTGAAAACTGGCTAGATATCTTGAGGCCTATTCAGCTAAAATATTTTCATTTATCGTGCATTTCCGGTTATACCGGAAATAGACCCTAAGTCGCTCATTTTAAATAGGATACCTTATCTATTATTACATTTTTGAATTCTACCCAAGATTCTAGGCAGATTTTATGAATCATGTCCTATACCTTAGTCTAAGCGTTTTTGAAATATTTAAATTTTTATGTCAAAAATGACGTCCTAATATAATTATCTATTGTTCCTATAAGGAAGCCCTTATTACTTACTTTGGGTTGGATTCCTTGTTGAGATGGACTTACTTTAATATATTTTGTATAATATTTGGATAACTCATCATACAGGGTGTTCAAAACATAATATCTAAAATGAGATTGAGAAAACTGATACAAATCAATTTTTTCAAATGGAAACCCCCCAATTTTCTTATTTTGTAGTATTAACAATGAAAAATTAAGGTAACTTTGTTCAAGGTTTTTCATACAAAAAATTTTTTGTTTTCGAAATATTTTCAATTTTATATCTTTATATGGCGATTTTGCCTTTAATCAACAATGAACAATTATATCTAGGATAGCCACGATCGTATTTGACATTTCAAATCATCGTAATGACACCCTGGTTAAATTATACAAACGAAGATTATTCAAATTTATTTATTATTTATGGATAATATGATAAAGTTATTTGTGATACATTTATGACACGATATCCTAAAAAACAGAAAGGCATGAATTTTGAAGTTGACTATTTAGACAACTTGCCAGGGGCTGATCTTCGAAACCTTTTCCATCAACATTACTCTCGGAACCTGTGAGTAGTAGAGAATTGTAATATTAGGGTTGTAAATTAAAGTAATTGGACAGCTGATTTTGATTTTATGTTACCCAATGAGTTTTTTGTTGTCGGCCACGTGACATCAGATTCAAAATTATTAATGGGACAACCAGTATATTTTGGTATTTCTATGTTCCTTCCTAGAAAACGATTGCCTTGTTTTACTCACATAAAATATAGAAATACCCGAATATGTATACAGGGTGACCCTAAATTTGAATAATTTTGCAATTGCTTGTTTCAGACGTTTGTCGTAACCGTCTCGAGACAAAGGATAGTGAAGTACCTGTAGTTCTTGAATTATTCGTTTTAGACCACAAGGGTGGTAGTTTGTTGGAATCGTTTTCTCAGAAGGAACATAGAAATGCCAAAATATACAGGTTGTCTCATTAATAATTTTGAATGTTATTTCACGTGACCGACAACAAAAAATTCATTGGGTAACAAAATATCAAAAACAGATGCACCAATTGCTTTAATTTACAATTCTCTACTACTCAAGGATTCCGAGATATTCCCTGTCTTAATCGTCGTGGGATATCCTGTATACAGGATGTTTCTAAATATCATTTACAAACCGAAAGAGGCGATTCAAGTTATTTCTTTTTAAAAAAGTTTATACAAACAACGGTCCACAAATGCCTCTTTTCCGAGATACAGGGTGTTAAAATTCTAAGCAAAAAAATAGTTTTTTATTATAAATTTCATACCACGAAAGATAATTTTATGAAAATTGGTTTAGCAATTCTAATTTCTGCCAGTGGCGTGCCTACGAGGGTTGCACTGAATAATTTTTATAAAGAACTGGCAAGCCACTGCTTTTTCTAAAAATGATAATATTTTCAATTTTGAGCAAATTTGATCTACTGACTTTTTTTATACAACGCATCTTCTTCACGTGAAGAAATATGAAAGATTTTTATGTTTTTCTATGCGTTACTAAAGAAAACCATTAATGTTGCTTTTCTCAATTGAAGTTGAGCCACTGGCAGAAATTAGAAAAAAATCTTTTAACATCGGAGAATGACACTCGGTGGTCCAACGAAGTAAACTAATTTTCATGAAAATGTCTAGCTTGATATGAAAGTTATGATACAAAAATCTATTTTTTTCTTAGATTTTTAACATCCTGTATCTCGGACAAGAAGCATTGCGGACCCTTGTTTATATAAACTTTTTTTCTTAAAACAACTTGAAGAATCGACTCTTTCAGTTTGTACATGATATTTAGGATTACTCTCTACCTATATATATATATATATATATATATATATATATATATATATATATATATATATATATATATATATATATATATATATATATATATATATATATATATATATATATATATATATTATATATATATATATATATATATATATATATATATATATATATATATATATATATATATATATATATATCTTAACTGGTAAGCCTGGGTCTGTGAGACCCATTGTAATGATTAAATTTACCCCCTTCTTGAACTGTCTCAGGTTTCGGCCAGCCCAGCCAGGTACCTTCCTACTTTTCAGTTGTGAGTAAGACGCCGTGAAGCACGTGTTATTATTTGTAACTACCTATCTAAGTCTATCGACGTTTTGAAAAGTCAACAGGGTCTGTGAGACCCCTTGTCACCATATACGTATCATTTGTGTATTGGCTTCTGAGAGTAAAACAGTGCGGCCTTCGAATCTAAATTTCGAAAAGGTTTTACTTAGTACATAATGAATGCAAGAGTAACTTTATCTACCACAAGACTAGCTAACAGTAGACTTCCAAGAGAACTTCGTACAGGTATATCTAGATTTATAGATAAACCTCTAACTGATGAAGTTGAGCCATATAAGAGAAAATGATGTCTTGTCTGCAGTTACCAAAATGACTGAAAAACTAATCATCAGAAAAACTAGATGCAAAAAACCAGTCTGTTCACCATGTGTAAAAAAATAGGCGTTCATTGTGCTAGAGACTGATTTTTCAGAATTATGAATTTTTCATTGACTTCGGGCATTGCAGTTTTTCGTTAAACATATTTTTTTTGTTTTGTGTTAACTTTATTTTTTATTTCGATAATTTAAGTTTCATTGTGTAAAATAATGTTGTTATACGAAAGATTGTTATCGACAAAAAATAATTAAAAATACTATAAACAAAGTAACAGGATTTTTTTCTCTCATTTTGGATTTTTTCATGCACAGAGCCCTATTTTCAAATTACAACTCCCTGTGAACAATTGAAAAATACAGTAAACATAGAGATAGATAGATGCATTTGTATGTATATTTAAAAAACACTTTAAAAAAAAAAATATATATATATATATATATATATATTATATATATATATATATATATATATATATATATATATATATATATATATGTATAAAAGATATATATCATATATATATATATATATATATATATATATATATATATATATATATATATATATCATATAAAAGTATATATATCATATATATATATCATATATATATATATATATATATACAGGGTGATTCATTAATATGTGTAAATATTTTAACAGGAAAATTTTGAGCTCAAAATATGAAGATCTAACCCAATTTGCTTCTACAAAATATTTCTCCTTACTGATTTACAGGGTGTTTTATTTAGATTATTGAAAATGAAATTTGTTCATTACTCGAATGCTGCTTGATATTTCTTTATGATATTTGGCAGTAAGTTGAAGTAGTTTGGAACACATCAACTTATAGTAAAGAAGACTTTCTCGCTGTCACCAGTGGCGTACGGCAGGTGCACGGGAAGAGTTCTTTTCTCCTAAATTCTACGCCACTGGCAGAATTGTCGTTTTAGTATAATTTTTCGATTCTCCAATATTTTCTCTGTAAATGAGGCACTCTTGTTCCGTAACGCAAGAGCCACTATTTTTCGAGATATTTAACGTTGAACATATGGCTGCACAATTCTTTTGATTTTTATGTAAGAGTCATGTCGGTGTTTTTTGTCATACGATTGGATGTATTACTTAAAATAATCATTATTAGGTATTTTGTTTCAATTTATAATAATATTAACAAACAATTTAAAACAGAACAACTACAAAAATATCCAGCGCTACATAAGAAAGTCAAAATAAATAATTAATTATCAAGATCTTCTTTACAATTTTTGGAAGAATATCAAATTTATGAACAAAACTCAAAAACAATTTACAACAAATGTTCAATGTGATCTCCGTTAACCTCAATGAGATAATCCATTCTTTCGCTAGACGATCTTCTAACTTTAAAAAATATGTTGGCTGATTCGCAATAAAATTAGCGGAATTTACAATTTGCTGCCATAGTTCCTGGCAAATATTTATCGTTTGGGATATTTTTGTAGTTATTCTGTTTCAAATTGTTATTTTTAATATTATTATAAATTGGAAAAAAATACTTAATAATGTTCATTTTACGTAATACATGCAATCGTATCACAAAAAAACACCGACAGACTCGTACTTAAAAATTAAAAGAATTGTGCAGCCATATGTTCAACTTTAAATATCTCGAAAAATAGTAGCTCTAGCGTTACGACACAAGATTGCCTTATTTACAGAGAAAATATTGGAGAATCGAAAAATTTTACTAAAATGACAATTCTGCCAGTGGCGTAGAATTTAGGAAACAAGAACTCTTCCCGTGCCCCCGCCGTACGCCACTGGTGACAGCGAGAAAGTCTTCTTTACTATTATTTGATGTGTCCCAGAATACTTTAACTTGCTGCCAAATACCATAAAGAAAAATAGAGCAGCATTCAAGTAATGAACAAAATTCATTTTTAATAATCTAAATAAAACACCCTGTAAATCAGTAAGGAGAAATATTTTGTATGAGCAAATTGAGTTAGATCTTCATAATTTGAGCTCAAAATGTTCCTGTTAAAATATTTACACATATTAATGAATCACCCTGTATATATATATATATATATATATATATATATATATATATATATATATATATATATATATATATATATATATATATATATATATATATATATATATATATATTTATATATATATATATATATATATATATATATATATATATATATATATATATATATATATATATATATATTTATATATATATATAAATATATATATATATATATATAGATTATATATTCTCAAAATTATTCTGATGTAAGTCTAATGTTTTCTTATAATATTGCTCTTGTAGAAAGAGTCACGAGTTTCGTGATGAACCTACACGAATCGAAGAGCGAAAATTAAAAATGTCCCCATCGCCTCATTTCCAAAGTGACATTTCTCGAGAAATAACTGAAGTAAATTTCCTAAGGCTTCCTGTTATATATCTTAGATTTCAGTCAATTAAACGCTCAATTGATCTATATGGTATTGAAAGGAGTTTTCAGAGTACATCATGTACCAGTTTATTTGAGTGATCAGTACCAAGTATCCTGTCCCAGTATAACCGAAACACAGTAACAATCCGTAAATGAAGGTCTTGTTCTCCTTATAATCACCATATAAGTAATATTGTCCTCATTTTCGCCGACAAAGCACTTTGTATATTAACCAACTGATATTTGTATGGAGCAATTTCTGTTAAAAATCCTAATTTAGGATTGCAGAAAGTCATGTAAATCAAGACATGTTAAATTATATTTTGATTTCTATTGATTCCAATCGATTTGAAACCCTGCTCAACTTTTTAACTCAAATACATCGGTTGGATCATATATTTTAAACTCCTAACATTAAATTTATTTCTGCATCGAAAGTATAAACAAAATACTCTCGAAAATACTTATATAAAGTGAATTAAGCAAACTAAATCATGGTCAAACGAAGATTATATAGTCAAAGATTGCAGTTGAGAAAAATAGTTGAATCCCACAAAGGATCGTTTTTCAACATGAACTCAATCTGCAGAAGCTGTGGCGTTGAGCAAATTTTCAAATACCACGAAAACACAAGATATTTCTACTTAAAAATGGCGGCGGTTCACCCTTATTTTGATCGTTCCATTTTGCCTCGAAAACAATCCCAGATACCAAATTTCAGCTCTTTTGGATCGATAGGAGCCGCTGAAGATGCTGGAGATTTATATTTATATTTATATATATATATATATATATATATATATATATATATATATATATATATATATATATATATATATATATATATATATATATATATATATATATATATATATATATATATATATATATATATATATATATATATATATATATATATATATATACCTATAATGAGACACCAATAAAAACTGAGGAAATTTTTCTTGAAAACATAGTTATTACATCCCATGTCAGAGCATATTTTAACATAACATGAATGTCGCCCAGTGCCATGGGTTCGTCGCCCAGTAAAAGTAATCGGTGCCGACAGAAAAAATTTGGAAAATGAAAAAAATATGTAAAACTTGAAGCAGGTATAGTGTATTATTAACCTAGGGAAAGATTCTAAAGAATGCTCGAAATGGCATGAGTATTGATACCCGAAATATTCCGTTGGACTGTATTAAATGTGGATGTTTCATGACGACTTTGAACCGCTAGAGGCAGCACCCTATAACCAATAAGTATATCTATAGCGGTTTCGTAGATAATGATATACATAGCGGATTATAGGGTGATTATAGGCTTCACTTTGAGGCTTCACAATGATGTTTTTTTAAGAGAACAATCTATCGTTCTATCATATTAATTAAATGGAGCACCTGAGCGCCCTCACAGTGCTATAACTATCATTCTATCTATTGCTGCCATTACATTAACTGAACAGAGAAGATAGATCTTTCTGTTGAAAAAAGAACGCACCCATACACAATACATATTACAGATTTTTTTAAAAATTTCCAAATTTTTTTGTTACGTTTTTTTTCTTTCTAAATTTTTAGATGGGGCTACCCTTTACTATTCGCAGTAGCCCACTTAAATTTTCTCAAAATATGCTCTGTTCCAAGTTTTAAATGATTTGAAGGTGGCCATTAATCGACTTCAAACAAATTGATTCATCACCTAACTTACTAACTATTAAATGAAACCCAATGATGTAACCAAGGCTTCATATTTCAGTACCACTAGATAAGTATTATATCACATTTTAATTTTCACTTCAAAAAATCAACACTATGCAGACAACGTTTCAAGGTAACCACATATACATCCATGTATGCTTAAATCATTTATTGTCGTCTTTTTAACCTTCACATGTCAATACTTCAACCGAGGTCTTCGCAAACAATGTTTAATCAGGTTAGGTGATTATCATATACTTATTTGTTATATTGAATTAATTATATCCTAGTGTTTATAGTTTCCGCAAATTAACCAATATTATTTGAATACTAAAATTTCCTTGGAAATTATATAAAGGTTTTAGAGATAATCTTCTTTCAAATGAGAAATTGATGACAGCAATATATTTTCCAAATAACTCAATTTGAGTTCAAATATTTGTGAATTACATTAGGAATGTAGATTTAATAGAATTAAATTACCTATATATTATATATATATATATATATATATATATATATATATATATATATATATATATATATATATATATATTATATATATATATATATATATATATATTATATATATATATATATATATATTTATATATATATATATATATATATATATATATATATATATATATATAGATATGTATATATATATATATAAAAATATATAAATATATATATATATATATATATATATATATATATATATATATATATATATACCTACATATTCATCTGTTTTTTCTTGGCAAACAGATAAATTTTTGAAATGCAACATATACGAAAAAATTTGAATATTGTCAAAAGTATGATATAAATGGTTTAAAATATTCAGGTACAATATATACAAGTTTAATTGTTTTAACAGACTACATGAATCAAGACGCAATAATTATTGATGTAACTAATGCGCTTGTATTAGCAACCCAAATTACTCTAATACATCCACTCAACTAACCAACCCTTTCTTCAGTAGACCAATTTGATCAACACAACAACTTGATGACAGCAATATATTTTCCAAATAACTCAATTTGAGTTCAAATATTTGTGAATTACATTAGGAATGTAGATTTAATAGAATTAAATTACCTATATCGTCTATTTTATGAATTTTCATTCAAATACTATCAAATTCGTAATGTACCGGGTGACTTCGTATAAACTAGCACCCCCCTTCATTTTTTCATTTCTTACCCTTCCTTAGGAAAAAATAAAAAAATGACATATAGTCATTTATATAGTCTCTATTATTATATCTTAGTTAGTGAATAAAACACTAATTATTCAAACTTCACATGGCGTCTTATTAAAATTTATTCATAAACAGATTAATAATGAAAATTAAAACTTTAAAGCTAAATAATGCAAAAACGGCTTAACCAAATTTCAACTAATATATACATATATATATATATATATATATATATATATATATATATATATATATATATATATATATAAATATAAATATATATATTTATATATATATATACATATAAATATAATATATATATATTATATATATATATATATATAAATATATAATATCTATATAAATATATAAATATATATATATATATATATTGATATATATAAATATATATAAATATATATATATATATATAAATAAATATATAAATATATATATATATATATATATATATATATATATATAGATGGTATATATTAAATCAGGAAAAAAAGACATTTAATTTTAGCGAAGAATATATAGGGCATTCCGTTAAAAAAATTCTATTTAGAAAGGAAAAAATATTTCTGAAGATTGATGTATTATATATATATACAGGGTCCTACAACAGTGGCGCGGTGTTCCATATCTCTATTTGAGAAACAGACAGAAATCTACATTTCTATAATATTACCTTATTGCTAGAGATCGACAAAATAAAAATATTGTCGGTCACACAGGGTGTTCAATTTCTTCTGGGCGGATATCAACTATGTTTTTTCAAATGGCAACCTGTATTTTTTATCGCTTTTTTGGTTTCTGCATAGAAAATAAATGATACTTTATGTATATCTTCACTTCGAAAATATCGACGGTTTTCGAGATTTCTAGCATGACAGGTTTTTTTTTCCAATATTTGTCACTCCGAATATTTTAAATAATAAAGTTGTGCCAAGTCCAATTGAAATTTAATTTTGGTCAAATATTCTACATTGGTAACTCTCTCAAACGATATATCTGAAATCAACCTCCGATATACAGGGTATGAAAAATCGCTTGCCACATATTGTAAATAAAAATGTACAGAATCTGCCTTATTTTAAATGGAACACCCTGTATATTATAGATCCATAAAAAGCGCTAAGAAAAGCTCTACAAATGTCATGAAGTATTCCCTATGGTTAAGTTTACTAGTTTTTCCTAAAACAGCGAAAAATGGCAAATATTAAAATTTCTTCGCTATAATCTCAATGAAGGACTTTTTTCAAAAATAACCTGTTGGTAGATGAACAAGTTGTGAATTACACCACAAAATGTACGTTGTATATTCAAAATAATTTCAATAATCTCCAAATGAGAGCCATATTCTTCTGATCTAAAACACCCTTTCCGCGAATAAAATATTTATTGGAATTCGAGTAGTCTGGCAAATGCCAGATCAAAATGTTTGCCTTCAAATAAGTAACCTATTAAAATCTTCAGTGAGTCGTTAAGTTGAACTTTCGATATAATTTAACAACATTCTGATGAAATTAAATCGAAAGTTCTACCTAACGAATCACTAAAGATTTTAATACTTATTTGAAGGCAAATATTTTGATCTGTCATTTGCCAGACTATCGATTTCCAATAAAAAATATTTTATTCGCTGAAAGATTGTTTTAAATCGAAAGAATATGGCTCAAATTTGTAGATTATTGAAATTATTTTAAATATACAACGTACATTTTGTGGTGTAATTCGCAACTTGTTTATCTACCAACAAGTTATTTCTGAATAAAGTCGTTTATTGAGATTATAGCGAAGAAATAAAAATATTTGCCATTTTTCGCTGTTTTAAGAAAAACTAGTAAACTTAACCATAGGGAATACTTCATGACATTTGTAGAGCCTTTCATGGCGCTTCTTATGGATCTATAATATACAGGGTGTTCCATTTAAAATAAGGAAGTTTCTGTAGATTTTTATTTACAATATGTGGCAAGCGATTTTCCATGCCCTGTATATCGAAGGTTGATTTCAGATATATCGTTTGAGAAAGTTACCAATGTAGAATATTTGACCAAAATTAAATTTCAATTGGACTTGTCACAACTTTATAATTTAAAATATTCTGAGTGACAAATATTGGAAAAAAAACCTGTCATGCTAGAAATCTCGAAAACCGTCGATATTTTCGAAGTGAAGATATACATAAAGTATCATTTATTTTCTATGCAGAAACCAAAAAATCGATAAAAAATATAGGTTGCCATTTGAAAAAACATAGTTGATATCCGCCCAGAAGAAATTGAACACCCTGTGTGACCGACAATATTTTTATTTTGTTGAGCTCGAGCAATAAGCTAATATTATAGAAATGTAGATTTCTATCTGTTTCTCAAATAGAGATATTGAACACCGCGCCACTGTTGCAGGATCCTGTATATATATATATATATATATATATATATATATATATATATATATATATATATATATATATATATATATATATATATATTATTTATTTGAATTGTTGTTGCCTATGAACTATTCTTAACTTTTTGATAATTATTAGCAATAACAAAACTATTTTTGATAAAGCCACGAATGTCGTGGCGAAACGTCAACTTTTTAATAAAATCGCGTTTTTTGACCAAGCCTGTTATTGCTAATTACTATCAAAAAGTTATATTTATATATATATATATATATATATATATATATATATATATATATATTATATATATATATATATATATATATATATATATAATATATATATATATATATATATATATATATATATATATATATATATATATATACATATACATCGGTCTCAAAATATTTCAGAAGCCAGTACTGAAGTAAGAATTATTAGGAATTAAAATTGGAATTTCAATTAAAAATTTACAATCAAATATTCATAAAAGATACATAAAAGTTTTATCATAGAATTATTTCTGGTATGTTATTTTATTACCTGCCTAAATAATTTTTATGTGCATTCTTCATATAAGTGTATGAATTTATCGTTTCAATTGAAACGTTTTCGATAAGGACAATTTTAATGAGTGAATGAATTATTGTGTACGTATTAAAATTCTCAACATATACAACAAAATAGAAAATGTTCGTAAAGTATTTCACAAAAGAAGTCCATACATGAACTACGACATTTATACCAAAGGAAGTGTGGAAAAAAAATGGAACTATGAAATAAGAAAGTAGGCATTAAAGTCTCCGGGTATTTTTCGATTACTTACTTACTTCGTATCTTGATCGAATTAGACATCTGTTAACAAACTTTAAGTTCATCAATCATCGACAAAACTAAAACATCGTTAATCTATGTACGAAATATAACGATCATTCCTCTATGGAAATACTTGGACGATAGTTTCTGTTAAGCCTGGAGGTTAAAAAAAAAGAAATATATATATATATATATATATATATATATATATATATATATATATATAAATATATATATATATATATATATACATATATATATAGGGTGTCCCAAAATTGCTGGGACACAGAGCGACCACGTATAGTAGAAGTTAAAATGAGTCGATTGGAACCAATTTATCAAAATGTTTGCCGTTTGCCGTGAGAAGATTTGAAAGTTTACTTAAAAAAGCACATTTTTGTACTATTTACAGAACTGACGGAAAAAAATTTAATGAAATTTGACAAGAGTGTATTTAAAAGGATTACTCTTCGTTCGGTAATCAATAAAACCCAAAAGAAACTATAGAAGGGGTGAAACCACCTTTTTCTAATATTCAATAGTCTAAGAATGAATAGAAACAATCAAGTGATCACTACTTTCTTAGTCAATGGATAAATTTCTATTTTTCAAATAATTTATGATATGTATATATGTATATATATATATATATATATATATATATATATATATATATATATATATATATATATATATATATATATATATATATATATATATATATATATATATATATATATATATATATATATATATATAGGTTAAATATATATATTATATATATATATATATATATATGTATATATATATATATATATATATATATACCTACATATTCATCTGTTTTTTCTTGGCAAACAGATAAATTTTTGAAATGCCACATATACGAAAAAATTTGAATATTGTCAAAAGTATGATATAAATGGTTTAAAATATTCAGGTACAATATATACAAGTTTAATTGTTTTAACAGACTACATGAATCAAGACGCAATAATTATTGATGTAACTAATGCGCTTGTATTAGCAACCCAAATTACTCTAATACATCCACTCAACTAACCAACCCTTTCTTCAGTAGACCAATTTGATCAACACCATCCACATAGTCGAAATTATGATGTCTTTTTAAAGACAAATCCTTAATAATATAATTAATGACACATTCTGTACATTTAGATTTAGGGTTTCCCTCAACACACAATATTGAGTGCTGATATTGGACAGAATAGCTCGTATATTGTCTATAGTCTATACTACATATAGTTTTCAGAAAATCAGAATTTCGTGACGAAACGTCAACTTCTTCATGAAATTGGTTCAAAATCTTTGGCTTGTTATTGAAAACAAATGAGTAAAAATACAACACAGGCAATAACAAGTGTATATGTATATATATATATATATATATATATATATATATATATATATATATACATATATATATATATATATATATACATATATATATATATATATATATATATATATTATATATATATATATATATATATATATATATATATATATATATATATATATATTATATATATATATATCTATATTATATATATTATATATATATATATATAAATATAATATTATATATATTTATATATATATATATATATATATATATATATATATATATATATATATATATATATATATATATATATATATAAGTATATGAAGAACTAGTCTATTATCTTTTATTACTTTATCTAACTTAGCCATTGATTGATTGTCTTTGTTATGTAGAAAATTCTGTTAATTTTTACATTCATTCACGAAACTCAAATTCTATCCAAATATAATCAGGTAAAATGTTTATATATATATATATATATATATATATATATATATATATATACAACTGGAAAAAATTACAGATAATATGTTAATCTTCAGATTTAATCTTGAAGTATCGGTATTCGGAATTTCTATATAGCTTGAGTCTTCGGCTCCACCGATGATGTTTATTGCAGTCATGGACGAAACGTCTGAATCTCCAAAGTTTAATCGACCACAATCATTATTTTGTTTATTTTTCTATAGACTACTATTCGCAAGAAGATACATTTATTTTTTCATATATAGTATCGAAAATTCCTCATTACAGTATTAATAGAGAATAATATACGATATAAATGGTGTAATAGCTATAGAATATTTTTGCTACGACTTAGTGAATGAACCACAATAACAGGTTTTAAATCATCCTGTAATAAGTACATGAAACGAAACCAGTCATTTGAAATCAGACGCATGCACTACTTACCTATTTCAAATTACAGAAATCGTATTAATTCCATCACAAGAATTGGCCCTTCTGCTCGGATAACACTTACAATGCACAGTAAGACACGATACGGATCACCCAAAACAGAACTATCGGAATACTTGTCATCACATGTCACTTAAGTATAATGTTAAGTAGTCAGCGATGTTTCTCTAATGCGCGATTCAAAAAATATTACCTGTGGATCCGTTCCCAAGTGCTTATTCCAACGACGCGGTTAATACTGACTGGACCGGTCACAGATAATAATGAATGTGAAATTCTGTTGGACTGCTCTCTTGCTAGACTTGTTCAACTGTTTCGCTCCTACAAAGTCTGAAACACGTTCTCTCAAGACAAGAAGATCAGGGATGGATCAGTGGTTTTGAAATATTTAATTCCCTCTTCTTTCATCTTGATAATATGGTAATTTTTGTAGGCACTCTTTATTTTATAAAGTATCTATCAAGTTCTTTCGGAACTTAAGAAATATCTCTTGCATATCATCGCACCAAATAGAAATGATAGAACAGAATATTGATTTTCTTTTCATATTTGCAAATTTGGTACAACCGCAGTGAAAAAACTCGCAACGAGCTGTATTAGAAAATCAGGTTTTATAACGTATCCAATTTAAAAATCTATTCTTTCAATTATAACTTTTGTTTCAAATTAAAAAACAAAAATTGCGCCCTCTATCATGTAAACAGTATTTATTTTCTCCTCCAGGGGATCTACCCTCAACCAATTTATATAGAAATAAATACCAACCAAGATATCATACGAAACTACCTACCTACAAAGTTTCAACCCTATGGTCCCAAAATTGAGACCTTTATCGTGTAAACAATATTTATTTCCTCTCCCGGGGGGTCAGCCCCCGATCAATTCAAACCAAACCCAATCCTAGTCAAGATATCATACAAAACTACCCAGATACAAAGTTTCAACCCTATTGCTACAAAATTGCGCCTTCTGTCGTGTAAACAAGATTCATTTCCCCCCAACCAATTCGAACCAAAAACAATCTCATCCAAAATATCATACGAAACCACCTATTTACAAACTTTCAACCCTATTGTTTCAAAGTTATCGTGCGAACAATGCTTAAATACATAAGCACATATATACAAACATATGAATATATATATATATATATATATATATATATTTATATATATATATATATATATATATATATATATATATATATATATAATATATAATATATATATATATATATATATATATATATATATATATATATATATATATATATATATATTTATATAATATATATATATATATATAAAACAATAATGATAAGAGGATTCACCGGGTTGAAACAACGGGCCAGTTCAAATGTACTTCATTTATTCATAGTCAACGTTTCGGCTTTACATTCGAGCTTTCATCAGGACAAGGATAACGAGATTGAGAACGAAAATCAACATCTCAGAAAAACAGAAAAACATCTACCATATCGCATTATCTAGTCTAACATTCACACTAAATTTCAAAGCATTTCGGCATTTCAAAGGCCGAAAATTAGAAAACAAAATACTGAAAAATATATTTATCCAAAAATATATATATCCATACATATATTTTTCAGTATTTTGTTTTCTAATTTTCGGCCTTTGAAATGCCTCTCATGTTATTGTTAAATGTGAATTTAAATATGTTTAGTGTGAATGTTAGACTAGATAATGGGATATGGTAGATGTTTTTCTGTTTTTCTGAGATGTTGATTTTCGTTCTCAATCTCGTTATCCGTGTCCTGATGAAGGCTCGAATGTAAAGCCGAAACGTTGACTATGAATAAATGAACTACATTTGAACTGGCCCGTTGTTTCAACCCGGTGAATCCTCTTATCATTATTGTTTTGGTTTATCACGTACGGGGTTATTTTTTCCGCATATATATATATATATATATATATATATATATATATATATATATTTATATATAGAAAAGTGAAAACCTGCTAAAAACTCTATCGCAGCAAAAAAAGCAGGTTTTCATAACGTATCGATTTTAAACAATTTATTCATTCAATTAAGATTTTTTTTCCATTTTCAAGCTAGGTTTCCATCTATTTAGATTACCGTTCTGGTAATGCTTAAGCATTACGCCCTTTATCGTGTAAACCAGAATTATTTCCTCTCCTGTGGCTCAATCCCCTAACCAATTTTTACCAAAACTAATGCCATTCATGATGACATAATAAACTATCTACTCACCAACTTTCACCTCTATTGCTCAAACATTGCTATTAATTTATATATATATATATATATATATATATATATATATATATATATATATATATATATATATATATATATAGAGAGAGAGAGAGAGAGAGAGAGAGAGAAAGAGAGATAAAATTGAGTTTTCAATTTTAATGAGCAGGTTTTCAAAATGAAAACCTGCTAAAACCGCTGAAAATTGAACGAATACTACCACATCACTATAACTGGTCTGGGCAATATAGTATTTTTATTATAAACAGCGGCAACTTATAGTTACTATTCGATTTTTCATCCCCTCCTCCTTCCTTCATAATTTTGCGTTAAATTATTATGTAGTACATAAAATTGAAATCTGTATACCTTAAAACCCTTAAAAAGACCGATTTCTGCAATAATTTTCAATATTTTTACACCGCCACTATTATATGTTAAAATGTCATATCGATTATAAAATCGAAATCTGTATATCAAAAACTGTATGTATACTTAAAAATGTTGACAAAAAATTTGATGATAATTTTTTTGATAATCAACACTCCATTTCTCTCCTTCTCCTCAACCAAATTGGCTGCAAAAAATTATATGTGTACCAAATTTGCAGTTAATAGCCCAATTCCTTCAAAAGTCATCAAGGGAACTAACGGACAGACAAAAATTTTTCTCTTGCTCAAATTAGTTTTCTTCCCGTTTGCGGGAAAAAATTGAAAAAATTTTGAGCATTATATGGATTTAAAGAATCTGATCTAGTTTCTTTAGTTCTGGAGTTAAAAAGGAAAAATCGAAAATGTCGAAATTCTTCTTTTGCCTGTATCTTTTTATTTTAAGAAGTTTTTTGAAACAGATTGTCACTTTGCCATTGCAACTTTTTGTAGGCTATCCACATATCTGAATAAAAATTATATACAGGGTATCATATAAATTCGGCCACTCTCATCTTTTAATTTTCAAATACGGACCTGTATTTTTAATTGCATTTTTTGAATGCCAAGAGTCATGTTTCATATTGTAATAGTATTTCCATCTGAATTATAGAGTATTTTGGAAGTATTGAACTACTACCAGTGAAATTTCAACATTTGTTTTTTTAATTTCAGCTGTAAATTAAAAAAAATATCATAGAATAAGGTATAGAATGCCTTGTATTAGTTCAATATTTCCAAAACAGTTCATGATTTAGATAAAAATGAAACGCCAATATGAAACATGACTCCTGGCATTTGACGAAATGCAATAAAAATACAGGTCCGTATTTGAAAATGAGAAGTTGAGGGTGGCCCAATGTGTACGATACCCTGTATATTCATGTCATTCAGATATTTGGAAATGCCGCAAAAAGTTGCTATGGAAAACTGACAAAATTTGAAAAAATTATATTTTTTTCAATTACATCTGGAATTTGAAAAAAAAATGTTGAAATTTTACTGTTAATAGTTCAATATTTCCAAAAAAAACCCTGTAATTGAGATGGAAATACGCATTCAAAAAATGCAATTAAAAATACAGGTTCGTATTTGAAAATTAAAAGTTGATAGTGGCCCAATTTATACAATACCCTGTATATAATTTTTATTCAGATGTTTGGATAGCCTACAAAAAGTTGCAATGGCAAAGTGATAATTTGTCTTGAAAAAATTCCTAAAATAGACAGATATAGGCAAAAGAAGAATTTCGATATTTTCGATTTTTCCTGTATAACTCCAGAACTAGAGAAGCAAGATCAGATGTTTTTTATCCATAGAATTGACCTCTGAAATATGCAATTTTGTCCCCATTTAACCATCCGTCTATCTCTTAGCGTCATCGAAATCCTCATGTATATACTCGAATTTGAATAGCCCTATATATATATATATATATATATATATATATATATATATATATATATATTTTATATATATATATATATATATATATATATATATATATATATATATATATAATATATATATATATATATATATATATATATATATATATATATATTATATATATATATATATATACATATATATATATATATATATATATATATATATATATATATATATATATATATATATATAATATAGATATATATATTATATATATATATATATATATATATATATATATATATATACATATATATATATATATATATATATATATATATATATATATATATGTACATATATATATAGATATATATATATATATATATATATATATATATATATATATATAATAATAATAATAATAATATATATTTATCCTGAAGGACATTACATTAATGTATAGGACACGTCAAAACAATTAACATAGAATTAACTAATTTCTGTAGAAAAATATTCTTCCAGAGTATAGAAACATTTATTCAATAATATTGTGGTAACTTCCTTCTTGAATCTTGATCGACCTAAGGACTTGATCCAGTTGGGTAGGTGATTGAACAATTTGATCCCTACATATGTTGGACACATTTCAAATTTAGAGGTCCTATGAGCCGGAATGCAGATGGTGCAATTATGCCGTGTGTTATAATTGTGAAAACTGGAAGTCGTATCTAACTTTGACAATTTTCCGTGAATAAACAGTAGACAATTTAAGATGTAAATACAAGGCAATGATAAAATTTTATGTTGGATAAGTATCGGTCTGCATGATTCTTGGGGCTTCAAGTTGAAAATGAGACGTATACATCTTGTCTGTGATAAAAAAATTCTTGCACTTGCTGCGCCGAATTACCCCATAGAACCAGGTTATGGTTCAAGTGAGCGAACACCAGGGCGTAATAAATAGTGAGCATGCCCTCCAGAGGCAGTGATTGCTTGAGGGCGACTAAGAGCGAAGAAAGACCCATTCAATTTTTCTGCTGAGATGTTCGGCATGACAGTGCCATCGTAAATTTCTGTCGACGTGTACACCCAGAAACTTGACGCTGCCAGTAGATTTAAGTTGGCTGCCATTGAAATCGACAACAAAAGGTACCTCAGGAATAGATTCCCGCAATTGGAAATTGATTACCTCCGTCTTGCTCAGATTCAACATAAGTGAGTTACGATAACACCAGTCAGAAAGCTCTCGGATAAGTATTTCGCATTTGGTTCTCAACTCATCCATGGTCGTCGCTGATACTCCCATTGATGTGTCATCAGCGAAAAGAGTAATCGAGTCGGCACTAATATAATCAGGAAGATCGTTAATGAATAGTAGAAAAATTAACGGTCCCAAAACAGAACCCTGAGGTACCCCCATAGATAGGAGATAGTTTTTAGGTCTGCAATTTTTATTCTCAACAAATAAACAGCGGTCGGACAGATAACTAGAGATCCACTCCAGAAAAACGCCCCTAAATCCCACACTGTACAGAGTGGTCCAAATTGGACACTTTTGATAGGAAACACCAATTTCTAGAGGAGTTAGAGAAAAACTAACCTACATGCTACGAGGTCGATTTTTGTAAGAAAATGAATGCTGAAAACCGCACATTGATATCTTGACTTGTTCGAAAGATACAAGGTGTTCTTCAATTTTGTGCATTTCTGACCCAACCCCGTAACTTCTTTATTTTTGTATATTTCTTATTTCTGTGAAAACATTCTACAGGCACTTTTTTCAAAGGAATCCAATGGTGTTCCTAGTTTTTCATCAAAACATATGGTTTGGAAGCTATGACATAAACTTGTATTTTTTCTAATGGACCACCCTGTATTTTTTTACATATTCGTGTTTGAAATGAAATTCTCGTTTCAAATATATATAATAGTGGCTACTTTTCTTTGAAAACATTCATTTTGTGCCTGTTTTTGAATTATGTTAGATGAATTTTCAAAATCTGGGTAGCCATGCCTAAATACGAAACAAAATAGTTTTACATAACAGCTATTAAAAAGAATAATTAGTGCCTATTTTGTAATAACTCATTAAATTAATCAAAAGATAGAATAACAAGTACAACAATATTTTTAAACTATTTACAATATGTGTTCGAATTGAGCACCATTTAAATCAAAACATGACTTCGCTTCCTAACATTATTGACAGCATTAATCAATTCTATCGCAGGTATTGAACGAAAGGCATGTCGCACTGCTGCTTCCAACGCTTCTCGGGAATTGTATGTGAAGTCCTTTATTCTTCCCCAGAGGTAAAAATCTGGAGGCGTAAGATCGGGGGATCTTGCCGCCCAATGAACAGGACCCCGGTTGCCAAGCAAATTATTGTCCGTAAATATTTCGTTTGAATACGCCGTTATGATGTGTGCGTTATGACACGGTGCCTTGTCTTGTTGGAAGTATTCTCCAATTTGTTGTAATGGCAAATCATCCATTATTGGTTCAACAAATTCCCGCAATATTTACAAATATCCCGCTGCTGTAAGGTTACCCTCACAGATATAGGGACCGATAAACCTTCCTCTAAAACTACCGACCCAAACACTGAAACTGTATCAGCCTTGATTTCGTGTCTCCACTATAATATGTGGATTTTTCAAAGTACTATTGTAGAAAGAGTTGCATGCTTCATCAGTCCATATGATGTTCTGTCCAAAGTTTTGATACGGTTTGAATTTATTTTTATTTAGAATTCGCATTGTTGTAGTCTTTGGAATACCTGTATTCAACTAGATTTTGCGAAGTGAAATATTGGGTTGGTTTTGTATTTCCCCCAAAACAGTTATTTCTTCTAACTCTCTATCTCTATTACTTACTGGCTTCGTGAACTTTTGTCCTTGGTTTTGAATTGACATGCAGATAAATATTCTAGTAAGTTCAAAACTCAGTTCAAAGAAGCACACTAAACTTGTGAAGCAAACTGCATTTAATAATAATTGTTTGACAGTACGCATAGACTGTAGTTGCTAAGGTAATTTGTTTCATATTCAGGCATGGCAACCCAGATTTTGAAAATATATCTAAAATAATTCGAAAACTGCCACAAAATGAATGTTTTCAAAGAAAAGTAGCAACTATTATATATATTTGAAACGAGAATTTTATTTCAAACACGAATATGTAAAAAAATACAGGATGGTCCATAAGAAAAAATACAAGTTTATGTCATAGCTTCTAAACCATATTTTTTGATGAAAAACTAGGAACACCATTGGATTCCTTTCAAAAAAGTGCCTGAAGAATGTTTTCACAGAAATAAGAAATATACAAAAATAAACAAGTTACGGGGTTGGGTCAGAAATGCACAAAATTGAAAAACACCTTGTATCTTTCGAACAAGTCGAGATATGAATGTGCGGTTTTCGGCATTCATTTTTTCACAAAAATCGACCTCGTAGCATGTAGGTCAGTTTTTCTCTAACTCCTCTAGAAATTGGTGTTTCCTATCAAAAGTGTCCAATTTGGACCACTCTGTACATTTTATTCAAAATGAAAGACTGCAAGCAGTCGAACGCTCGAGACTGATCAAAAAAAAGTCCTGCAACATACAAGCCATTATCTAAGCTGGCATAAATAAATTCTAGGAATTGACAATATATATATATATATATATATATATATATATATATATATATATATATATATATAATATATATATATATATATATATATATATATATATTATATATATATATGTTATATATATATATATATATATATATATATATATATAATCTCTTGATAATTATTAGCAATAACAGGCTTGTTGAATCTCAAAAAACTCGATTTTATTAAAAAGTTGACGTTTCGCCACGACATTCGTGGCTTTATCAAAACTTTTGAAAAAATTGAAATTTCTTTGACATTTATTGATTTGAAAAAATTTGAATAGAAAAAGACTACTATGTTTCACTAAAAATTTTCGGCTGTGAACGTTCTTTGTTATTTATTACGTGCTATTCAGTCCAATATTAACATTCAAATCTGTTATTATTAGATGGTAAGGGAAACCACAGAAACCTTTACCCACGTAATGTTCGAAATAGGTTCAAATTATTTTAATTTTGAAAAGTCAAAGAATAGGGTACTAGTTATCTTTTTTTCGAAAATTTCTCAAAATCAAAATAATTTGAACCTATTTCGAACATTACGTGGGTAAAGGTTTCTGTGGTTTCCCTTACCATCTAATAATAACAGATTTGAATGTTAATATTGGACTGAATAGCACGTAATAAATAACAAAGAACGGCCACAGCCAAAAAATTTTAGTGAAACATAGTATTCTTTTTCTATTCAAATTTTTTCAAATCAATAAATGTCAAAGAAATTTCAATTTTTTCAAAAGTTTTGATAAAGCCACGAATGTCGTGGCGAAACGTCAACTTTTTAATAAAATCGAGTTTTTTGAGATTCAACAAGCCTGTTATTGCTAATAATTATAAAGAGATATATATATATATATATATATATATATATATATATATATATATATATATATATATATATATATATATATATATATATATATATATATATATATATATATATATATATATATATATATATATATATATATATATATTATATATATATATATATATATATATATATATATATATATATATTATATATATATATATATATATATATATATATATATATATATATAGATATATATATATATATATATATATATATATATATATATATATATATATATATATTCCTGTGTTCCCCCCCCCACGGGCCTGGATCCGCGCCTGGTGTATAGACAATGGAAGTCTACAAATACGGAAGAACCATTGTCCAATTTATTCAAACCAACACTTGTTTCTAACTATTATAAGTAATAATTTACGTTTATTATAAATGCAATATTAATATGAAAATCAATTTAAACGGATGAAGGTTTTGGGTTTTATCATTTTTCAATATTGAAATAATTAATAAATGTTAACTGCAGTAGTGCCGAAAACTGTTGTTTTTTGGAGCCATATTCATTTGTTCTCAAAAAGTATGCAACAAAATCCTCATATGTAAAACACAGGGTGTTGTTTGATAATTTGAAATTATAATTGAAATTGTAAGTCCGGAACTGAGATTTTTCAACTGGCTTGATATATACATGGTGTTCCAGAATTCCGTCAGAAAATTAAGAGGTTATTTCTGAAGAAATTTGAAGTAAAAAAGTTCCTATGAATGTAGGTCCGCAAATGCTTTCTTACCGAAATACAGGATGTTGATGTTTGGACTACTCCTCAGAAGTAGTGATATGTTCCATATTCCCTTTCGAAATACTAATTGCGCGATGAATTCGCGTCTCTGCAGGATGATGCGATGCTGCAACTGTTTGAGTAATGTTGATTTGTTCCATCTCACTCAAAATTCAATCAAGCAAAAATTTAAAAAGATGTACTTGTGCGAATAAGATTTTTTCACCATTTCACTGTTATTGTTTCACTATATTCTAGTTTACTTTAGTTTTTATTGTATCAAGATATTTTAAATTGTTCTTTTAATTTAGTTACTTTTCTTCTTTTTTTTATAAAAGTCAATTGTTCACTTTGACACACTTTGTATTTTCAAGTAGTGGGTACTGTGTTTGGTGGTTATCACCTGTTTGTAGTCATAATTGCCTAAATAAATAAATAAATAAATAAATAAAAAAACATGTCATTTTTTTTAAACATCTTCGAAATCACGAAAGCTATAAAAATGAACTTTGGAACATTGTTATAGCTTCCCAAGCTCTATACACTAGTATTTTTATTTCTTCCGAAACTGTTCAGGGGCAGAGAATACAGTGGTACTGTGAGTTTCATAAGCCCATATTTTTGAGGGAGGGCATTATTGGCAAATAGAAAAGAGATAAGCAATGAATTTGAAGTCTAATTAATAAATTTTGTCTCTTGCTTCAATTTGATATTCTCAAGCGTTTTATTTTTGAAGAAATAGAAAAAAGCGAACACTGATATTGTTACTCAAAATACTAAATCTTATTTTGACATAAGTTCGGCATTGCGATAGCGAGTAGTCAAGGCAACCACATTTTTGATTTTAAATACTTTTTCTAGGCAAATGTTTTGAAGGAATTATGCTCAAGTATCTTAAAAACGCTTGAGGATTTCGAATTGAAGCAGGGAACAAAATTAATTTTAAAAATTCCAAATATATTGTTTAGCCTATTTTTATTTACCAATAATGAGCTCCCTCAAAAATATGGTTAAATGAAACCCACGATACCCCCCTATTGTCAGTTCCTTAAAAGTTTTTGAAAAACTTCCAACAGTAGTTTTTAGACTTTACGGAGCTATAACAATATTCTGAAGTTCATTTTGATAGCTTTCGTAGTTGAGAAGGTATTAAAAAAATTACATTTTTTTTCAAATTTCAACACCCTGTATTTCGATGAGGAAGCATTTGCGGACCTACAATCATAGGAACTTTTTTTCTTAGAATGTCTCAAAAAATAACCCCTTGAAGTTTTCTGACGGTATTCTGGAACACCCTGTATATGAATGAAGATAATGTGTACCCACAACACACATACCAACTTAAATTGAAGTAGGTATCTGTTAGAAAATAAATAAGATCCTGAAGATCAATAATGTAGATCTTTAAAAAAAATTTTAATTCACCAGCTGTTTTATTAACCTTAATTAAATAAAATATAATTCACAGAGAAGGTAATTTGTAAAATTATTGTACAAAAATCAAGAGTGCCTCGAAGAGAGGTGAAGTTATGTAGCCAAATCTTTTGTTTTAGTATTGTTCAATCACTGACTTCGATAATGTTCACATCGGGAAACGCGTTATCAATAATAATCATCATTAGTTTGACGTAATAAATAAATCACATGAGGCAATTCCTGGAATATTCACCAATGTTCATTTCTTCTCAGAGAATAGTACTCTTGCTGCAACAATACCCAATAATAGCTTATCATGCTTCTATATATCTATACTAGAGTTAGAATAATAATAACGGAATTTCAATATAAGAGAAATCTCATTTGAAAGAAATCTATTGTACCACATTCCAAATATGGATAAAATATGAATAGAATTGTAAAGAATAAAATCGATTTTTATGAATAGAGTTTCATCAAGATTTGCCATGATTTAATTCACCTTGAGGGATTGGTTTTCACCAAATTTCTATAAGATTATATCGAACTGACTTTGAGATTGTATCAATTCAAAATACAAAATATGTATAAAATTGTATTCAATTTTCTTCGAGATGTATTCTTTTATTAAAATATAAATTTCCTTAAAATGACATCAAACTATCATCGAGATTGTTTTCTTTTATAAAAATATATATTTCTATGAGTTGACATCGAACTGTCATTGAGATTGTATTATTTCATTAAAATAAAAATTTCTATATAATGGCATTAAATTTGCTTGAAGATGTATTCGTTCATTAGAACGAAAATGTCTTTAAAATGACGTCTCACTTTCTTCGAAATTGTTTTCTTTTATAAAAATACATATATCTATGAGATTGTATTATTTTATTAAAATACAAATTTCTCTATAATGGCATTAAATTTTCTTGGAGATGTGTTCTTTTATTTAAATAGAATTTTTTTTCTAAATGACTCCAAACTTATTTCGAGATTTCTTTTTTTTCTTGAAAATACATATTTCTATGAGTTGACATCGAACTGTCTTTGAGATTGTATTATTTCATTAAAATACAAATTTCTATAAAATTGCATTATTTTTTTTCGCAGTGTATTATTCTTTTATTAGAATGAAAATTTTTTTTCAAAATGAAATCAAACTTTCTTCGTGGTGTATTCTTTTATTAAATTAAAAATGAAAATTTCTTCAAAATGACGTCAAACTTTCTTCAAAATTGTTTTTTTCATAAAAATGCATATTTCTATGAGTTAACATGGAACTGTATTTGAGATTATATTGTTTCATCAAAATACAAATTTCTATAAAATGGCATTAAATTTTCTCAGATGTATTCTTTTATTGAAATGAAAATTTCTTTGAAATGATATCAAACTTTCTTCGAAATAGTTTTATTTATAAAATAAATAAAAATATATACATATTGTTGACATGAGTTGACGTCGAACCGACTCTGATTTTGTATTATTTCATTTAAATATAATTATTTTAATTGTTGTCGCATTTCACTAATCTGAGTGAACAATTGAATTTGGCTTATTTCGATTTGTTTTATTTTAGAGGGTCGAGGAATCTGGATAAATGTGTATATTACATTTATGCGAAATGGCGGAGGAGCCGGAATTCTCAAAGAATTCCAATTATAATATATTTCATATCATACATATATTTTCTTGTGACTAGATAATTTTATTTATAATTCTATATATATATATATATATATATATATATATATATATATATATATATATATATATATATATATATATATATATATATTTATATATATATGGGGGTACAGTAACGGGGTACTGGTAAAAAAAACAATAGAGTAATAGATTAAATTCCCCAAAAAACTGGAGGTATTCTGTAAAACGATGTAGTGTGCTACTAATATCTTGTTTATTCAAGCTTTCGTCGACCAATTGCAGACTTCATCAGGAAGAAGAGAATTCAAGATTGCTCTAGCGAGCAAGCAGCCAGTTTTTTATAAAATCATCAGTACAGTAAAAAGCAAATCCAAAACCATATTAGACATGACTAATTTAAGAAACTCTTACTTTTACACATAACAAAACCACAAAAACAATACTGTAGATAATTCAAGGAACATATGTTTCTGTGACGTAGGTACCAATTTTTGTTAAAATTTATTTGATCCTTGAGATGAATTGAGATTTAAAACCTACAAATCATTTCATTGTATATATATATACAGGGTGAGTCAGTTTTTTTAGCAGGACTTCACCATCTTGTGAAAGACATTTTTTTATGATGAAAATCTTATATCTTCGTTTCAGATATACAGGGTGCCAAAGTTTTATATTTTTCTGTCTTTTTCTAAGTTTCCTTCTATAATTTTCGAAATAATTGAAAGAAATTAGGCACACCTATTTCACTTCAATAGCTCAATACCTACGTAAAATGGTAGTCCTGTGTAAAACGAATATCTACTTCTTCTATTCAGCTCATCAGAGAGGTAGGGGAGAAGTGGCATGAAGAAGCCAGGCTTTGAAATAGCCACTTACATTATTTTGGTAGTTTATGAACGGATTTTGTTGGTAATTTTATTTTTGAGTGGCAACACTGATTTCCCGTCGCCCACAAACTTTTGTTTTTGTCAGTCCATCGAAACCAACGGACGCCGGCACATCCAGTCAAAGTTTTTGGCACTAAAAAGTATGTATTTTGCTTCAGTTAACCTATTTTTTGGTATTATATTGTAAAAAGATACAGGTAAATGGAATGTAGATTGAGTTTGTGCATATTAGTCCAGGGCATTTAGAGCAAAATCGGCCGGATTAAATGAATTTGGCCGTGCAGCAGATATCGAGATGCGGTTTTCTGCATTGTGTTCTGGAAGGTCACAGAAAACGAGTCTATATGGTCTGGTTAATCCGTTTCTGGAAAAATTCCTTCTGGGCCGGAAAATGCATTTTCCAATTGCATCACTACTTGCACCATTATAGGAACGACTGGTAACTCGAAAAAATCACTCGGAAATTGTTTCTCGGGGTTTTTCAGTCCCACCGAACTCGATTCTGGCATTAGAATTACCCGGGGGCGCTCTGGGGCGGCTCTGCGGGGGTGGTGAATTGGGGAGATATTGCTGCGTGCATGGAAATCTCTCCAAACTCGTTACTCGGGGGTTTCGGGGATGCCGAATTCAATTCTGTCATTGGAATTACCCGGGGGAGCACGGGGGCAGCTCTACGGGGGGTGGTGGATTGGGGGAGAAATTGCAGCGTGCATGGAAATCGCTCTAAACTCGTTACTCGGGGGTTTTCGAGGATGCCGAATTCAATTCTGTCATTGGAATTATCTAGAGGCGCACGGGGATGGCTCTGCGTGGGGTGCGGGGGTGGTTAATTGGCGGAGAAAATGCAGCGTGCATGAAAATCGCTCCAAACTCGTTATTCGGGGGTTTTCGGGAATGACGAATTCAATTCTAGCATAAGATTTTTCCGGGGCCGGTCGGGGCCTCTCTGTGAGGTTGTTTGGGGGGATGTCAGCGTCCATGACAATCAGACATAAGACTTCACCAGGGATATGAATAATAAAAATTTTGATGGAATATTAAATAAATAAATATTACAAATATTATAAAAACAATTGCTTTGGGAGTCTTTTGTGCCTCGAAACTGGATTTGAAAAAGGCGCCAAAGCTAGAGAGTAGAGTATCGTTGCCACCGGGACCGGCGCGAACAGAAGTATTCTGTATCGACTGAAGTGAAAAAATATGGCTTTAGTTTCCGCGCGCAGTCGGCGTCCTGTCACCCAGGAAGCCGATCCCGAGGAAATTTTGAGCAAAATTTCTTGTTCTTCTCAAACCGACTATGGCGCCGAAGTGGGTTGGAGTGCTCACTTGCATGCAACCATTGCGATGGCAATTGCTCAAACCAAAAAGACGCTTCCAATGAGACCGAGAGCAGTGACGAGGAAGAATATGAAGGAGGGAAAGCAAATTCAGGAGGGAGAGAAGATGAAGAACGGGAAGAAGACGTAGAAGAGTTTGAACAAGATGTTTAGTATTTTAGTTAAAAATTGAAGTTTATAATGAATAATTCCCGATTAATAAAAACTCCTATATGTTATTTGAATAAAGTATTATTTTCATAATTTGTGATTTTTCACCTTCTCCTTTACCATTCATGGACGCTGCCACCCCCCCTTAGACAACCTCACAGAGGGGCCCCGACCGGCCACGGAAAAATCTATTGCTAGAATTGAATTCGTCATCCCCGAAAACCCCCGAGTAACGAGTTTGGAGCGATTTCCTTGCACGCTGCAATTTCTCCCCAATTCACCACCCCCGCAGAGCCGCCCTAGAGCACCCCCGGGTAATTGTAATGCCAGAATCGAGTTCGGTGGGACTGAAAAACCCCGAGAAACAATTTCCGAGTGATTTTTTCGAGTTTCCAGTCGTTCCTATAATGGTACAAGTAGTGATGCAATTGGAAAATGCATTTTCCGGCCCAGAAGGCATTTTTCCAAAAACGGATTAACCAGACCATATAGACCCGTTTTCTGTGACCTTCCTGAACACAATGCAGAAAACTGCATCTCGATATCTGCTGCACGGCCAAATTCATTTAATTTTCTCTATCTTCCCTGGACTATATATTTGGCCTTGCAACCGCGTAAAAACTATGCTATATTTTTTCAAAGAATAAGTTAGAAAGAGCCGGGTGAATGGGCCTTAAAACAGTTGGCTCTTTCATAACCGATTCTTTCATAGCCCTGCATTTGAATTGAGTAAATAATATAAAATATTAGTGAATATACATTTTTTCTGATATATCATTATTATTACCATATCTCCATTTAACCTCTACCCCTACTTTTGCGGTTCTGAGTACTTCTAGGCAACAAATTATATAATAGGTAATGATGAGACCATTTTCTAAAGCAGGGCCAAGACAAAGAATAGAAAAATGTCGTCTACAGTCGTGACTGTCACTCCCGAAAAGAAAAACGTATAAGAGAGAGTAAAAAA